>CM065379.1:42003317-42515817 GCA_033060915.1 Euryodendron excelsum
GATACCCCGTTGTCACAGCAGCCCCTTCACATGTATGTGTGGCATTCATTTTCTTAATACAAATCAATTGGGTGGTTGACAACCTTGATGCATGAATTCTCCAGGGACAACCTTCTGCTTTGCATTTGACAGTCACACGATGACTGTCGTTCTTCTTATACTTAAAAGCAAACTGATTTGCAATAGCATATTTACGTAGGGTCTCACGAAATTCATGAACACTATTGAATCTTTGGCCAACACCTGTAATATTGTTCTGCCACTGCTGTGCAGCTTTAATATGCTTCTCATCATTGGAACCAACAGATAGGGCTGGTGGAGGCATTTCAGTGGGTATGTCGATATGGGTATCAATATTGGCATCAATATGGGCAGTATCATTTAGAACAACAAAAGAGGTATCTAACAGTTCAGCAGGCTGGGTTGCTTCATCCCCAACATCATCCACAAAATCGAGAGGGCCAACGACTAGAACCCCTGCTTCTGACAAGCTAGTCCGACTTGACCTGCAAGATCGAATGTTTCCAAATGTTACCTCCAAAAGCAGTAACAATTAAATCTCACGTTAGACGGCAAAGGGACTACCTACTGGCAGGCAAGTCTGAGATATCAGGGACTACTTCTTCCGTCAAGAGATATATCTCAGTGGTACTGGAGTCACCATGGAATTTGATCATGCGTTTGAGGTCCTTGTCGTTGGAGATCGTGATAAGCGTCTTTCTGTTGCCTGGGAGGAAATATTTGATAGACATAGTACCAAGATTACTGTTAAACATCTCTGCCACTTCCATCTTGAAATCATTGTACTTCAAATGCTCATCAATTTCCATAGCATGAGCATCCCCACCTCTATATGACAATGAGCCATCCATATCAGTCTCGAACTCACCACCTGACTGACATATAGCTATAACTTTCTTCCCAGCCATGACCTGACACGTTATGGAAAACAATATTTTTTCGCATTGTGCAAACCAATTATACCAATAACAAGAAGAAGAAAATAAAATCACCAGCGTGATACAAAAAGGACGAAGCTACAAATTCCTGCAATAGGTATACACTGTGAAGCTCCACTTGTAAGTAGAAGATCATTACTAGACTAGTATATATTATAAACTTAAAACTCTCCATAAAAAGGAACCCAATATTATCAAAACCCAAGTATCTGATCTCATAAATCTTTTATATACAAATCCTCCATTACTCAATACCGTTAAATGTAGCATTACGTACATTTATACATACATACTTTTTCCGTACAGAGGTATCCATACATACATGTATTTTCAAACAAGTATCTTCATAAAGCCCTAAGATTTGATAATTAACGAGAGACAGTTCGATCAATTAGAACCCAAATTCATTGCAAATAGATATAACAAACCCTAAAAATGGGGAAAGAGAAAAAGATGTAAAGTAAAGATGAGCAAGATCTTACCTTTCGAGATCAAGAATCGACGAGGCGTGTTGAGGAACCTTAGATTGGTATTGGGGTTTTGGGGAGGGAAAGGATTGGCGGCGTTGGACTCTGAATACGTGATGATACGTCGCCCAGACTCCACAGAGAGAGAGAGAGAGAGAGACAGAGAAAGAGAGAGAATTCACCATCCACTGACGTTTTTCTTTTTTCCTTTGTTCCTGTTTGAGTAAAATTACGTGACCGGTTTAAAAATTAACAACCTCTAACTCTGAATTAGGTGCATTTTTGTTATTTTATTACTTTAAAATTATATTTTTGTCACTTCATTTAATTTATCACGTTTCATACGTTTTGTACATAAATTCAATATACAAGAGAGTTACAAATTTAGTTTTAAACTAAAATACTCTTGTGATTTTTGCACAAATCATATAAAGTAAAGTGTAATAATTTTTTCCCCCTTAAAAGTACAATCCACAGTGATGTAGGGTGTGTTTGGTAAAGCTTAAAAGTCAAGTTTTTTTTAAGCTTACTAATAAAAAAACTAAATTTTTTTAATTTTTTTACTTTTTTGATTTTAGTTTAGATAAAAATAAATAAAAAATAAAAAAAACAAAAAGACTAACTTTTGTTAGTTTTTTAACTTATAAGCTTGTAAAAAAGCTTACCAAAAAGTTGTACCAAACACACCCGTAATACCCATGGATGTTTACAAGCTTATTGTAAAAGATCATATCTAAAATGAATTACTATTTCACAATTTTCAATATATGATTTTGTATAAAAAAATTTACAGTAAAATGCCTTTAAAAATGTTTCAAGAAAATGTTTTAGAAATAAAAGGTTAAAATACATCATATTAGTAAACAAACTCTATAAAAAGACAGGGCTTCATTTTTTGAAGTAAAGTAAACCTAAGAAAAATGTGAAAGAGAGTACATGAACAGAATTTTAAAAACATGTCTTCTATCAGAAGTTGGTTGGTCCATCAAAGATAAAGTAAGAGACCACAATCTCTATCTTTATCTTCATCTTTACTATTTTAAAAGACAATAGCCTTGCAAGTGTTTCCTACACTGTTTTTTTTTCCAAATATGCCCTGAAAATGAAACGAAATGAGAACTGCATGCCAGCTCCTTAAATTTTAATACACCGTTTCAAATCGTGGAAACACTCCACCATCTCAACCACCAATCAGTACGGCCCCTGATCTTTCCAACTCAACATGAGACTCTCCAAAGTTCAAACCCTTCTTTGTCCCTGTCAACGGGTTCGGCTTCTATTCAGGAATTTTTTATATTATTTATTTTATTATATTATATGTTAATCATTCAGATTTAACGAATAATGTTATTATCTTATTCAAATACACGTTCTTACTTTGTTAGTTTTTTTTAACGTTAAGTAAAATTGTGGGTTTAAATAAGTTAATATCATATATTGAATCGAAATAACTAACATGCAGCATAGTGAAATTAAAAATTTAGAGGATTCTGAATATTAAGATCTGAAAGTGAGCGATTCCCCAAGCAATGCAACTTTTACATTTACAATTTAAAAGTTTATTTTGGATCAACAATCTTAGCACTAACAATCTCATCGTATATCTATGTATTTGGGTTGCATCGTCGTGGTTGAGATAAGAAAAAAATAAATAGGTGACGATTGGCAGACCTATGCAGGGCCCAGCGATAATGGCCGCTACCACTGAGATTTTGAAAAAAAAAAATTTAGCCCGATCCAATTATATGTGGATTTACCCGAACCCAATACCCAACCTGACCCGATCTGACCCAACCCAAATATTATCCTTTTTAGTCTCTCTCGATTCACCTGAATGCGACTCACTCTCTCTCTCTCTCTCTCTCTCTAATCTCTAGGGTTTTGGTAACTCAACGGTGGTGGGCATTTGCGGCTGATACGCGCATAACTTTCTTTTTACAGTTTTAGGCATTTGGGACTTCCCATCATGATTGATTTTCATCTAATTTTTTGATCCAATCAATGTTGTTTCTTATTTTTCAAGATCTCACTATACCTAATTGTGTTAATGTATGACCTAGTGCTACGTTTGGTTGTTGCGAAAACTAAAGAAAATAGAAAAAGAATGTAGAATCCTTAATTATTTTTCTTTGGGTTTTTCGTTGTTGTAGTATTTAATTGAATAAGAAAACTGGGGGAATTAAAAACTCAACTGAATTGAGTTTAATTGTTGTTTTAGGTCTAAGTCAATGACAAAGAATTAGAAATTTAAGGTTCAAAATGCTGATTTTTGTTGTATACTCTCGCTTTCTCACTAACTAAATAAAGGGGTTTAGGTTTAATTTTGATGTTCTATTTGGGTTTTTGTTTCTTGGAGGGAAATGTGATGATGTACAGGTATGCACATAATGGTTGATGGTGGAAAATGTTTGATATTTCTTACAGGTTAGTCAGTTTGAGTGCATTTGCATTCTTGTTTTCGGAGCTTCTTCAGTACAATCAAACCCAAGTTGACAATATTGCAGAGTTAGAAAGAAGGTAATTATCCATTTTTCACAATATCAATAATCATATGACTGTTTTACTTTACAATTATAGCAAAACTATTATCACAACCCTCATTTATTCCTTTCATAGTATATAAAAAAAAGTTTGTGACGTTAATACATTTGCACATACGCACAATAAACAATATATTTGCACATGTGCATAATATATTTGCATAGACGCATAATAGACAATACATTTGCACAGACGCACATTTATTATATATTTAAATGTGTAAAATTTGTTGAATTAGTGACACATTGGCATAGGCGCACGATACATTTGCACAAGCGCACATTTGTTACATATTTAAATGTATAGAATTTGTTGAATTAGTGATACATTTGCACTGTTTGAGTTTTTTTATTATTAATTTATTTTGATATGGTTATGAAAAGATACTTTAAGAAAAGAACATTAGAAGATTTAAATGCCCAAGACAGCCAATGGTCTATTAATAAACAAGTTTTTTCAAGTAGTTTACCCCATATAGAGCTCAATGTAGATGATCTTGAAGCAAACACTAGGTTAAGGAAAAACATTTATGCGTATGATGCTAATGATAGAGAGAGAATTTGAAGACCATATTTGCAAAAAGGCCCTTGTTAATCTCGAGATCAGTCTTTTCCTTAGACAGATTTTGGGATAGAACAATATAGATTCATCCTTACATGGTTCATTGATTATAGTAAGTTGGAGTACAACAAAACAAAAGATGTTGCATATTGTTTGTGTTGTTATCTTTTAAGCCTTAACATGGTGACTAAGGGGGTGGTGATACATTTGTTGGTGAGGGGTTTAGGGATTGGAAAAGGAAAAAGAGACTAGATATATATGTTGGAAACCAAAATAGCACACACAATAAATGTTTGAGGGCTTGTTAAGATCTAATGAAACCAAACCAACACATTAAAGTGTGCTTGTCTACTCAATCTGATCAAGCTCGAGTTGATTATCGTACTCGGTTGACTGCATCAGTTGATTGTATTAGGTTTCTTTTACGTCAAGGATTGGCTTTCCATGGTCATGATGAATCTGAGGAATCCATAAATCGAGAAAACTTTCTCAAGCTTCTCCACTTTGTTGCCGATCACAATAAGGACATTAAGAAAGTTGTATTAAAAAAAAAATGCTCTTGAAAACCTCAAAATGATAGCACCCAAAATTCAAAAAGATATTGTGAATGCAATGGCAATTGAGACTACAAATGTTATCCTATGAGATGTTGGAGATAATTTATTCTCTATCTTAGTTGATGAGTCCCGTGACATATCAGAAACAGAACAAATGACATTCATTTTATGTTATGTGGACAATAAAAAGGTACATCATTGAACGGTCTATTTGTCACTTAAGGTATCTATTAAATCTCTTTTCATCAAACATGGATTGAATATGTCAAGTTTGTGCGGTCAAGGCCATGATGGAGCTAGCAATATGCAATGTGAGTTTAATGGTCTAAAAAGTTTGATTATGTTAAAGAATAAATTTGCTTGTTATGTCCATTGCTTTGCTCATTTAACTTCAATTGGCACTTGTAGCAATTGCTAAAAAACACAAGAAGATTGGTTCATTCTTTAACTTAGTTACAAGTTTGTCAAATACTGTAAGGGCCTCATGTAAACACGTAAGGACATTCTTCGAGAGAGACAATTTGAAAATATTATTAAAGAAATTTGCAGTGGTGAAATTATAACTGGTGTAAGCACCCATTGACACCCATTTGACAATCTCTGACCCAACCGGACTCACATTCATACCAACACAGACACATTCAAGTTTAAGCTGGCTTTTCAGACTCAATCCAGTCAATCAATCACTTCGCAGGCCCACCAAGCCTAATAGAGCCACAATGACCAAAATACCCTTAGGGTATTACTCAATCTAATTCCAGTTGGCATGTATTCCTAAAGATAGTAAGTCCGTATTTCAACCTCAATTCCAATTCCAATTCCAATTCCAATTCTAGTCCAAGTCAATCAAACTTAGTCCTGCATGTTTTTTGAGAAAGTTGATCCCTTAGACGATAAGTCCACAACACGTTTACTGAAAAAGCACAAAATTCCTCTGAATGATAAGTTCCTTCAAACCTGTCGATTGGGATGGAACCCAAGTCTCTGAGATGATAGAACGGTTCACTTCTAGTGCCTGCTAGCCCGCCAATGTAGAATGTCCGCTATCTGGCATGTCGATCGGAAAAGTACCTAAGGCCTCGAGACAATGAGACCATCTAGTAGCTTCCTGAGATCAGGCATCTCAAGAATGAACTCACACCATTGGAGTGGTGGAAACACTCCCAAACATCACAACAGAGTGACTAAAACAGTTGTAAACAGGTCGACAT
This sequence comes from Euryodendron excelsum, assembly GCA_033060915.1. NCBI lineage: Eukaryota > Viridiplantae > Streptophyta > Magnoliopsida > Ericales > Pentaphylacaceae > Euryodendron > Euryodendron excelsum. The sequence goes on from CM065379.1 coordinate 42,009,614, forward strand.
TGGGAATTGCCAACAAACCCCTATGTCAGGAAATTGAACACACCTCTTGGTAGTGACACGTTTACTGAAGGATGGGATATCTTTGGAAACCAACTCGTCACACACCGTCAGAGTGGCAAAAACACTCAAAACCGGGGTCAACACCAGTGCCTGTTAACCCACTCCGGTGAAACATGACCAAATTACCCCTTGGGCCTTTTTGGCATGCTTTTTGAGAAAGTACCTAAGTGCTCAGAGCGGTAATTCCACCTTTTCAATATTGTCCCAAAGATAATCTAATACGTTCTTGTGCCTTCCAGTCGCTTTCGGACTGATTCCGAGAGCATTTGATTAAAATGATTATTCTAGCCCTAGGCATTTGATCGCCTCCGGGAATCACACAGGCTCTGGGTATCAAACCGGTAACCTTTCGAGGATGCTTTTAATAGTGTTCATGACCTTTAGGTGCCTTTTTGGACCATTCCGAGTTTATTCCGGTAAGCCCGGTGCAAAATGACTGCTTTTCCCCTAATGGGTTGGTTGCCTTTTCCAACCATACCGGCTCTGAGTATTAAACTGAAAACCCCTCAGAACACTCTCAATAGTATTTCCTACCTTCAAGCCTTCTAACGGGTCACTTCGAGTCCATTCCGGTAGTTCTCCGGTCCAATTGACCATTTTGCCCCTAGTGGGCCGGTTAACCTTTTCAACTATTCCGGCATTATTTCTTAAGCCAATTACCACTGGGACGCTTTCTCAAGGGTTCATGCCCATTCCCAGTTGGGTTTGATTACTCAGAACCTTCCGAATCATTCTCAGACTTTCTAGAGTCACTTCTAGTGGAGCCAAGACAAAAATTGCATAGTAGTCACTATGATAGGCACCCAAATCTTTTGCCTTGTGTTCCAAGGGTCAAAAGATACGTTTCTTGCCGCCTTAAAATTTGCTTTAGTGGTTGGCGCCACTAGTAGTGACGCCAAGCTAATAAATGACCTAGCGTCACTCTTAGTAGCGATAAGCTTAAAAAAGCACTGGTACCATTGCAACAGGCGCCAATTCCTGTTCGGTTTGCCTATAAATACAGACCTTCCCCCTGTGTATTGTGGATTCGCAAACTCAATCCAGAAATACTACCTCTATGAAAATAGAGCTCGAATTCTCTCAAAACCCTAATCCTCTCAAGCCCTGTCAAATCCTAGCCTCCATACACTCAAACCCTAGCTTCTATATACTATATACACTTGGGGCGCCCCGGTTTTAAACCAAGTTTTTTTTGGCTCGGGAAAAAAGCACAGTACTCTCTTGTTAGAACTCATCCTCTTATAAGGGCGAGTGCGACTAGGTTTGATCTTGAAATTGATTTGGTTAAGGGTTTTTGAAAAAAGTTTGGAGACGCCACCTAACATAGTTAAAGATGTGTTAAGTCACCTAAGACTAAGTATAATCAAAAGACTAAATTTAGGTTTTTTGAAAAGGTTTTGAAAATGTCCTTCTAAGAAGGTTTTTGAAAAATAAGTCTTAATAACCTTTGGAAAGCCCTATTTGAAAACGTGACCCCAACTTTGGTCTTCGAAATACAAATCTATGATCCGGGGGTTGGTTACATGTAGGGAAGATATCCTAAGATCATCATTTTATCCCGCCCTTTCGGTACCTATATGTCTAATCACCCTTAATTCACTCACTTGAATAATCGGTTACTATTATCCACTTAATATTCACTTTAGAATTTTTGAAAATGGGATTTGGTCATTACTTTTTGGATGAATGATGCATGATGCATGTTGAAAAGATATTTGAAAATAGAAAGTTTTGAAGGGATTTGAAATAGAAATCTTGAATTGATAGAAGATTTGGAAAAGGAAACCTCGGTTGAAATAAAGGTTATGACCGCACCATTTTAGGTTGCTTATGTATCTCATTTGGCGAGAATCAGGTGATTCGTAGTTCGGGCAAAGGCTAGATAGAAAAAAGGCACATTGGGGCCTTTAGAATGCTTTGAAGACACTTTGTGATTTTTGAAAAAAGAAAACTTGAAAATTTAGAAAAATGCATTTGAAATAGGACTTGGGATGTTTGAAATGTTTTTGAAATTGGGATTAAAGATGATTTCAAATGCTTTTGAAATTAACTCAAGGGAGTTTCTAAATATTATTTGAAATAACTCAAGGGAGCTTTGAAAGTGTTTTGAAACAACTCGAGGAAGTTTTGGAAAGATTTTGGAATAACTCAAGGGAGTTTTGAAAATATTTTGAAGTCTTGTTTTGAAAACTTTGGAGGTAGAGTTTGAATTGGAGGTGTTCTTGTGAACTTGTCTTTGAAAATTTTTTTAAATTAGTTTTTGAACAACTTATGAAAGACATGTTTAATGTTTTATCACCTTTAGACGGTTAGTCATTGAAAAACTAAACTTCTTTAAGGCTATGAGTTTTGAAAACAAGTTTGGAAAAAGGGCTAGAGATTTCCATTTTGGTTTTTAAAACTTTTAGGGTTGTAGAACCCTTCTTGAATATGTAACTTATACTTGAATAATCCTAATTATGGAAGAATTAGGGTTGCTTCAAGAATGTGATGTTTGAAAAGCTTTTGAAAACACTTAGGGTTTTGGAACCCTAACACGAACAACCTTGAAGGTTGTATTTAATGTGTCACATTCCCTTGGAATCTCTAGCCATAAAGGCTTAGGGACACTTTAGGATTGTAAGTTTTTTGAGACATTTTGAAAAATATTAAATGTCTAACCATTTTAGTCGAGACAAGTTTAAAAGAACTTCTTGGAAGCATTTTTGAAGATAGAGTATAGGAATATTTAAAAAGGTTTTGGATTTTATTTTTAGAATCTCAAGAGAGTAGGATGTTTTTGAAAATATGTTATGAAAATGGTTTTTGAGTTGAAAGATTATTTGAAAAGAGGTCTTTGAATTAGAACCTTGAAACTTACTAACCTAGATTGGGTTGGCCTAGGGTTAACTAGGGTTAAGGTGACTTAGGGTTAACTAACTAAGTTTGGGTTTACCAAGGGTTAAGGTGACCTAATGTTAACTAACTAAGGTTAGGTTAACCTAGGGTTAAGGTGACCTAGGGTTAACTAACTAATGTTAGGATAACATAGAGTTAAGGTGACTTAGGGTTAACTAACTTGGGATTAGGTTAACCTAAGGTTGGACAACTAGGGTCAGGTCAACCTAGGGTTGGAAGGTGGTTTTGAAAGGTGGTTTTGGAACTATGGTTTTGACATAGTGGTTTTGAAAATGTGGTTTTGAACTAGGGTTTGGACCTAGTGGTTTTGAAAGGTGGTTTTGATCTAGGGTTTGAACCTAGCGATTTTGGGAAGGTAGTTTTGAACTAGGGTTTGAACCTAGTGGTTTTGGGAAGGTGGTTTTATGCATGAAACTTAAAAGTGTGTTTCGAAAACCATTTATAAAAACCACTCACGTGAGTGTTTGGTTCATATAGTTGGTGTTTGGAAACCACTCAAGAGAGGGTTGCCTTGGAACCATTTCACCACTAACTTGAGAGAGTAAAACTTGTGAAAATCAATATTGAATTGATGGTTTTAAAAATGTTTTGATTGGAAAATCAAAGAGAATGAACCTTTGAAAATTAGTTTTGAAAAGGGGGTTTTAGAAAACCATTTTTAAGATATTAAAAACCAGTCTAAAAAATAATGGTTCATATGGTTGATTTGAAAGAAATCACTCCAAAGAGGACTCCATAAGACCCTTCCAACCACCATATTCAAGAGAGCAAAACTTCTAAAAATCAAGATGAAAATGGTAGTTTTTGAAAAACCATTTTATGAAAATTAAAGAGAATGAAATTTGAGAACTCTTATTGAAGATGGTTGTTTTGAAAACCACTTTTGAGGTGTAGAAACCAATTCTAATGAAAATCAATATAGAAGAGAAGAGTTTGAAAATCAATTTTATGTCACATGAAACACAAAGAAATACAAGGATGCAAAATGAAGTCAAAGGGTTTAAAGGTGGATTTTCTAAGATATGAAAATTGACATAGGCTTCAAGGAACCAAATCTTGGAACTGTTTTTAGAAAAGCACTTGGATATGGAATTTGAAGAAGACATAGAAATGAAGATAATGAAAATTTTTACAAAATGATGATGGACATGAAAATGGGGCCAAGCATGCAATATATAATCATGGTAGCCATATGCAGGAGGGTCGTGAATTCATATAAGGCTAATAGGCCACACCAAATTACAAGGTGCTCTAAGACCATACCATCTTAAAGTAGGCTAGTGAGAGATTTCCCTACACGGTGGCTCTCACTAGCTTTCCTCTAGGCATAAACTAGGAGTTCTCTTGTTTTAAGCATGCAAGAAAGGGGAATAGAAGATGAGGGTTTAAAATAGAGAATAGTCGAAGTAGGCTAAGAGAGAGAAGGGGAGAGTAGGGGTGACAAAAATTTAAAAGAGAATACCATCTTTTGCCTTCAAACACCTTCAAACCTTTATGGATGCTTTAGCTTGAACTTGAATAGCCTTAGAAAGGCTTGAAGAGGCTGGAATGGAATTTTCTATGGCATTAAGGGCTTTGTAGATAAGGTGTATGGGCTAAAGGGAGGTGAAATCTAACCTAAGTGTTTGGAGGGTGAGATGTATATGGAAATTTGAGGTTCAGAGAGTATTTCTGCAGAGCTTCGTTGCTATTTTCCATCCTAGAATATGCAAACGGGGAGGTGATTTGACGCATGTAGTACATGGGCCTAGGCAAATTTTACCCTAGCGCATGTGCTACATGCGCCAGTATTGTTCCACAGAATAAATGCAACGTGGCACACTCTGTACTGGCTAAATCTTAGGGGGTTAGCAAAGTTTGATCGATCTGATCAAAATCTGGGTGCTTGTAATATACCCTCCGCCACCAGGAATGTTCATTTAAACTTTGCCTCAATAATTGTGCAATCTCGAATGGATTTGGGAAAATTGGTTACGTCCACGATGTTCTCCTAGTGTTTCTTAAGAACCTGGAGTTTTCGGAGAGTTTGAAACGTGTTCAGAAGAATGAGATATCATCTCGGAAAGCATGCATAAAAACACACTTTTGTAGAGCATCTATGATACTCTCCACGGATGTTCAAAAGTAGTTATTTTTGGGCCACGTGATCGGGGCCTTCGGGAAGTGATCTCTTTGATCAGATTGTACTGATAGAAAGTGTTTTGGAAATAATTTCAGGAATTCCCTAATTTATGCATTTCTCAAGTTATTTGACGATGCGTTATAATAAGGGAATTGGAAGAAAAGATAACCCTGGCAGAGCATCTGTGAGATGTTTGAGGGGTTACTAAAAGTTGTAGTTTTTGAGCCATGTGATTAGGGACTTTTGGAAGCGATTTGTTCAATCAAGTCATATCGATGGAAAGACCTATGGTCAAGCTTTTAGGAATTCCCTGATTTACGCATTTCTCAAGTCGTTTGGTAGTGCATTATAACCCAGGAATCGGGAGGAAAAGACAACCCTAGCGGAGCGTCTGCGAGACGCTCCAGGGGATTTTCATTGAGTTGGAAGTGTTTAGAATCATGGGGCTCACCTTGGATTGAACATGGGCGTATAAGGATTTGCTGGTTTGGTACCCAAAGCCGGTGTGGTTTCAGGGCGTGCTTAGGCTGCTAGGGGTAAAATAGTCATTTTGATCAAGCTTGGTCCAAAAGGGTTAAGATAGATTAGAACAGCATGTTAAGCGTGCTGGACTATTCGGGGATGTTCCTAGAAGATGTTTTTCACTGTTTGGAGGGATTTGCATTGTGTTGGGGTACTTAGGGGCAAAATAATTATTTTGACCAAAGTTGACTGGGATGGGACCAGAATTAGACTGAAATTGGACAGAATGGCGAATTGAGTATGCTTAACTATCTAAGAACACTTTGGAAGGGTGGACTTACCATCTCGAGGGATTTTAAACTTTCTCAAGATGCGCTTGGAGGCCTAAGGGGCAGGTTTGGTTATTTTTCACCGAGTCGGACTAACAGGCACCAGTGTTGACCTAGGTGTTGGTTCCCGAGACTGCTCGATCTCGAAAAGCTACCTGTGTGGTGTTGGTCCCTGAGATCGCCCGGTCTCAGAGAGCTACTTGTAGGGTGGTGTTGGTTTTTTAGATCGCCCTATCTCAGAAAGCTACCTGTAGGGTGGTATTGGTCCTTGAGATTGCTTGGTATCGGAGAACTACCGGATGATGAACATTCTACATTGACAAGCTAGTAGGCATCAGAAGTAAACCGTCTAGAATTTGATAAGGTATTGGTCCCCGAGATTGCCCGATCTCAGGAAACTACTTGAATGTCATTGGTTCTCAAGATCGCCCAGTCTTAGAAAGCTGCCTGGAGTGCCTAAGGGTAATATAACCTTTTTGGTTTCAATTGGGCCTAACAAGCTTGGGAAGCAACTAGTTGATTGGACTAGAGTTTGAAAGAGCCGGCTTAGGCTCACATGTGTTATGATGTTTGAAACTAGATTTGGTCGGGCCATAGATTGTTGAGCAGGCAAAAATGGGGTGCTTACAGCTGCCCCTCTTTTTCTTTCTTTGCTTGTCGAAGGCAGAAAAATAATAAGGTAAGAATCCCATTTTGGTTACAAGGCGATCGGAGGGATGGCAATTTGATACATTTCTAGGTTTTGAAAATGCCAGCTTATGGAGTTTCGGGTTCAAAAAACTCGAGTATTTGAAATTGAGAGTTTAAAAAGTGATTTTTTTGGTTTTGAAACTTTTACAAATGATTTTTAGCCTTAGGGGCATTTAAAACTGGTTTTGGCGGGAAACTGAACCATCTAGTGCATGTAGCACACGCATCTGACCAAAAATAACCCTGGTGCATGTGCTACATGCAACAACTTACAATTGCTTCTGACGCATCTGCTACATGCGCTAGGTCGTGGGTTTTAAAAACAGAGCAATTCGCGTATTTTGCTTACGGCTTTTGACATTTTGGGGCAGTTTTGAAAGCTCATTCGAGGGATATTGTCTGTGCATTACTAGGAAGGTATCGAGGGATATCGGGCTCATGCCAGAAGGTTCGGATTTCATTAGAGAACTCAATGGTTAGATTTCTTGAAACTTGTTGATTTCAATGTATATGTGCTTATTTTTTGCTTATGATAATTGTAAATCTATATTTTTGGATGTTTAGAACGTAATGGGTGGATTATTTTTGTGATTTGACAATAATTTGAGTGTGTTTGGAATAATTTTGCATGTTTTGTGAAAGCGTTTCCTGTAGGGTTTAGAAAATTGCTCGTGTAGGCTTGGGTTATGCATGTTTGTGCTTGATTTTTGTACTGGATATCTTAGGAAAATGTATAGAATAACTATATGAAGTTTCGTAATTTTCTAAAAAATTTTGAATTTTTAAAATTTTTGAAAATAAAAAAATAGAGAAAATTAAGGAAAATTGAAATATTAACCCTATTGAAAGCAAAAAAATTGTAGGACATTTTTAGAAAATTGTGAGGATTGTTTTGAGTGTTTTGGGAATTTTTAAAAATTTTTAGAAAATAAAATGAAACCAGGAACTTTTAAAAAGCGAAGAAATTGACTTGAAAATTGTTTTTAATTATGGGTTATGTGTCTTGGAAGATGGGATTGTGTTGATTGACATGGTTGAAGGCTCGGGATGCCTTGGAAGTGTGTTTGTGGCTTGTTAAATTTTGGGGTAGGGACCTTTTAAGGCAGAACTTTGTCGAAATTTTTCAAAAAAGTATGAACCCTTTAAAAATTCAACATTTCGATTCTAAAAATCCTAGGAAAAATAAAATTCCTCTTGAAAACTGGGCTTTTAAAGGAGAAAGCCCGGGAAAACCAATTTGAAATTTTGAAATAGATTTTTTTGAGAAAAAAGCTTAGAAAACCTTTAAAGAACTTTTGAAACAAGGTTTTGAAGGAGAAAGCCTAGGAAATGTTAGCCTCAAGTTTTCATTAATTGATTTTGATGATAACAAATATAAATGTTTTAATGATTAAAATTTGGTTAATCTCAAGATTTCATAATAAAATAAGTTTGATGCATGAGTTAAGATTTTTAAAAATTTTTTATTTTAAAAGTTTAAATATTTTGTGCATTTCAATGATATATCACTTAATTTTTATTTATGTTTTAAAGGTTAATTATCTAATATTTTTTGAAATTATTATTAGTCTTGGACTTAAAAGGAATGCATAGCATGAAGAAGAAGACTAATTTAAAGATAATGATAAGAAAGCTCATTGGAGATAGTTTCAGTATTATATACATAACTTTTGATCCAACCGTTGGATTGATCTGATTTTTGTGGCATTGGAAATAAGACTCAAATTTCTATAAACGGTATTTGATGAGGATTTCGTGAATAGAATGTCTTATGGGACAAAACTGAGCTGGAATGTGACACATTGGAGTAGAAGTTCAAAATATGACAGCTGAGAGATAGTCGAGTAATTTTATCATTACTTTTGATCTAACCGTTGTATATCTATGATTCTTATTGATCTGAAAAGATTACTTCCAGGGCTACAACTTTTATCTTATAGCCATGTTCAAATTCAAACGTCATGAGGAAGAAAATCGAGGTGGAAGTTAAGACAACTTTGTAGAAATTCAAATATACCAACTGGGAGACAACTTGAGTATTTTGATGATAACTTCTGATTTGACCATTGGATAGACATCATTCTTTCAGGTTTGAAAAGATGACTTCTATCACTACAACTTTTATCTTATAGATATTTTCAAATTCAAACGTTATAAGGGAGAAAATTGAGCTGGAAGTGAAGACAAATCTGCAGAAATTCAAATATGCCAACTGGGAGACAGCTTGAGTATTTTGATGATAACTTTTGATCTAGCTGTTAGATTGACATGATTCTTGAGGTTTTGAAAAGAGGACGTCCATATCTACAACTTGTCTCTTATAGACATTTTCAAATTCGAATGTTATTAAGGAGAAAATCGAGGAGGAACAGAAGCAATCATATCTGAAATTCAAACCTGACTGGCAGCAACTTTGTTCAAACGGGAAGAAATGTGTTCAAACCTCTCCAACGACTAGAAGTTGATTTTAAGCTACAAATAATCCACTACTCTTCCTCTATAAATAGAGATACACAAGAGAAGCAATGACACATAAGAGATTACAAAGATTGAGCATACAAAGTGATATTCATCAAGATCTTCAAGTTTTGAGCTTTACTTCTTCATTCCATCTCATCTTTGAGCTTCATTCTTTTATTCAACTTTTGAGAGTTTTGTATCTATTGTTGTAAGATTCAACTCCCCTATATCATTTGTAAAAGGGTTGATAAACCCTTGTGATTTATTTCTTGAGTGATTGAGAGGAACACTTGGAGAAAAAGATCCTCTTGGTGCTTTGTTTTGGAGAGTAAAACAAAGAGTTATTTTTTGAGTGTTTTTAGAACAAAACACTTGGTGTAAAGGTTTGCTAGCAACCGGACAAGCTAGTGGTGTAAAGCTATTTGAAGAATAGTGGATTTGCCCAAGGAAGGAGCCTTGGAGGTGGACGTAGGATTGGCATAAGAGGAGCCAACCGAACCACTTTAAATCGTTGTGTTTGATCTCTTCTCTTTTCACTCTTTTTTTTATCTTGCTTAATATCTTTCTTACATATAATCTTGATATACTTGAGACACACACACACTTGAATCATTTGTACTAATCTTACATTGATCATATCTTAGCTTGTCTTATTCATTACTTAACTAGATTAATGTTTTATATCTTTTCTATTGCATCTCACCTCTTGAAAATTAAGTGTATTGGATTATTCTAAATTTTAATTTTTAATTATAAACCCAATTCACCCCCCCTCTTGGGTTGCCACCTGGTTTAACAGGAAACCAGTTTGAAATTTTGAAATGAAACTTTTCAAGAAAAAAGCTCAGAAAGCCTTTAGAAAATTTTTGAAAGTGGGCTTTTAAAGGAGAAAGCTTGGGAAACCGGTTCAAGAATTTGAAATGAAACTTTTTGAAGAATAAGCTCGAAAAACCCTAGAGAATTTTGAAACAGGGCTTTTGAAGGAGAAAGCTCGGGAAACCAGTTTGAAATTTTGAAATAGAACTTTTTGAGGAAAAGACTTGAAAAATCTTTAGAAAACTTTTGAGATAGGGCTTTTGAAGGATAAAGCCCGATAAACCTATTTGAAAATCTTGAAAGAAAACTTTTTGAGAAAAAAACTTGAAAAACCTTTAGAATTTTTGAAACAGGTCTTTAAAGGAGAAAGCTTGGGAAACTGGTTTGAAAATCTTGAAATGAAACTTTTTTTTTCTTAAGAAAAAAACTCAAAAACCCGTAGAAAACTTTTGAAATAGGGCTTTTGAAGGAGAAAGCCCGAGAAACCGATTTGCAAATCTTGAAACAAAATTTTTTTTTTTAAGGAAATAGCTCAAAAATCTGTAGAAAACTTTTGAAACTAAGCTTTTGAAGGAGAAAGCTTGGAAAACCAGTTTGAAAATCTTGAAATGAAACTTTTTTTTTGAAGAAAAAGTTTGAAAACTCGTAGAAAACTTTTGAAACAAGGCTTTTGAAGGATAAAGCCCAAAAAATTGGTTAGAAATCTTGAAAAGAAATTTTTTTTAGGCAAAAGCTTCAAAACCTGTAAAAAACTTTTGAAACATGACTTTTGAAGGAGAAAGCCTGGGAAACTAGTTTGAAATGTTGAAATGAAACTTTTTTAAGGCAAAAGTTCCAAAACTCATGGAAATTTTTGAAATAGGGTTTTTGAAGGAGAAAGCCTAAGAAATCGGTTTGAAATTTTAAAATAGATTTTTTTGAGAAAAAAGCTCAGAAAACTGTTAGAAAACTTTGGCACACAACCGGGGAAAAGATAGGGCCGTAGCTCTTTCTTCTTTTTTCTTTTTCTTTTTCTTCCTCTTTTTTTTCTTGTTCTTTTTTTTTCTTCTTGTATATTTTTTTCTTTTTATGCATATCTTGTTACTGATCTACTTTCTACATTATTTTATGTTGTTGCTATTCAGGATGTCGGATGTAGGTGATGACAGTTTTGAGAGGATGCGCTACGGGTTAAGCCCGGGGAGGGCAGTGCTAGTAGGAGCAGCTTGGCTAGAGGTGGGAGTGGTCGTTCTCAATGATTTTCGAGCAGGACGGCTTCGAGCAGTAGTTCTGTGAGAGGATAGTTTTCTACTGCTCTGGATGAGAGGGTCGAGGAGGATGTTGTTGTGGTGTCTTGGATCCGTGCATGGTATGATAGTTACACTAAGGAGAAGCGGCGGATCTTTTGTAGGGCTTTTGGGTATCTGGGGTCACTTCTCTCCGTTCGGCTGATATCTGGTCTAGTAAAGGCATTTGCTGCCTTTTGGTGCCCTGAGCTATGTCTGTTTCGCTTTAGTGATTTCGAGATGACGCCAACTCCTCACGAGTATGGGTGCTTGTTAGGTTTGAGGAACAGTCAAGAGGGTATCGTAGGTCCAGACTTTCCTAGGGGCTTTCTGTCCGTTGTTTTTGGTCACTTGGGCCTTAGGCACTAGATTCTGGATTCAAACTCCTATCTTTCTTTTCTGGTCCTTCAAGTGGACTTTTGACTGGATCATTTCAAGTTTCACACCGATCAGGCTACTCACCTTGGTGTCTGGTATACTTCTTCAGAGTGGTCTATTGCTCAGATGAATGCTCTTGCCCTGATCTTGCTGAGTCTTCTGGTATTCCCTCGAGGAGATGGCCAGGTGAATGGCAGATTTTGCCCCTTGTTATCTTTGATCCGACGAGGCTATTCTTATGCCCCTTTAGTAGTGGGTGACACCTATGTGAGGTTTACTCGGCTTCGGAGTGGGGAGGATGCTCACTTTAGAGGGTTTCTGGCCTTCTTCCAGCTATAGGCCCTCGAGCATCTATTTATTCACCGCATCACTTGTCATATATGGTATCCAAAGGTTGACCCTATATGTGCCTTAGTAAGGTCTCAGCAGGAGATCATTGATGGTATGGACTATCTTGATTCTTACATGACATGGATGACATTCTTGCAAACGATGAGATCTGATTTAGTCCAATGATTTGTGGGTTTGTGCAATGTTGTTTCGTTGAGGGTATGGACTTCTGACCGGGTTTTTATCCCTTTGATTGGCCTGAGGGGTGTTGTCCCACTTTTTGGAATTCGAGTTCTCCGTCAACTAGGCCGGACATAGGACGTCCCATATGTTGCGCCCTAATTTTTTGCACTATAAAAAAGACAAGTGACAAAGACACATTACTCTCTCATTAGAACTCATCCTCCTAGAAGAATAAGTGGGACTAGGTTTGAATTGATTTTAAATAAGGACTTTTGGAAAACAATTTGGAGTTGCCACCTAACTTGATTAAGGTGAGTTAGGTCACCTAAAAACTAAGCACAATCTGAAGATTACACTAAGAGTTTTTTGAAAAAGATTTTGAAAACTTCCTCAAGAGAAGGTTTTTAAGAAAATAAGTTATTTGGCAACCTTTGAAAAAATTTAAGCCCTTTTAGAAAATAACTTCATTTTTTGTCCTTCGAAAACAATGATCCTAAGTTTGAAAGTTGGTTACATGTAGGGAAGACGCACTAAGCCATCACTCTACCCTGCTCTTGCAGTACCTACATGTATATCCAGCCTAGGTTCACTCATTCAGAATCTTTGACTAATAAATATCCAATACAATTCACTTTAGAAAAGAACTTTGAAAAGATGTTTAACAGGATGCATAGCATGGAAGTGCAAGAAAAGACTTTGATTTTGAAAACAGATTTGAAAAGAAAGATTTGATTTCAAAATGGATTTGAAAAGACTAGATTTGAAATTGAAAAGAAAGTTTTAGACATTGAAATCAAAGATTTGAAAATCGATTTAGAAATTAGAAACTTGAAATAAATCATGGGGTTAGAAGTTTGAAAATAACAATGGAATTAGAAACTTAAGAAAAGTTATGAAATTAGAAGTTTGAAAAAGTTCATGACCGCACCCATGAGGGTTGCCTATGTATCCCTTTATTGGGAATCAAGTCAGTCGTAATTCGGACAAAAGTCTGATAGAAAATTTGGTTTGAAAAGAGTTTGATTTGGAACTTGAATTTGGAAGATTGAAAATTGAACTTTGATTTGAAATTGACTGGGAAGATTTGAAAAGATTGGACTTTGATTTAAAATAGAACTTAAAGATTTGAAATAGACCTTAGAATTGACTTTGAACTTGATTTGAAAGCATAGAGTTTTGAAAACATCTTGACTTGAGTTGACGTTTGAAAAACCATCTCGATTTAGAAAAGAACTTTTGGAGAAGAGTTGGAAGCTTCCTAACTTTAGGGTTAGGGTCGAACTAAGGTCTAGACATCTTAGGACTTAGGGTAATCTAGGGTTGAAGGATGTAATTGAATTGACTTGACTTGAACTTGAAAAGTTTGATTTTGGAAAACCTAGACTTAAGAAAGATAGGACTTAGGAAAGACTTAAGCTTTAAGAAAGATTTGATTTGACTTGAAAGGGATTTAGAAAAGATTTGACTTGAATGTTGGACTTGTAAGATTTGAAAAGTTGGAGTTTAAGAAAGATTAGATTTAGAAAATCTCGGATTTAAGAAAGTTTCAAAATAGAAAAGTTTCATTTTAAGTTAGTTTCAAATTAGGGAAGTTTAAAATAGGAAAGGTTTTGAAATTGGAAAGTTTTGAATTTAGAAAGTTTCAACTTAATAAAGTTTCGAATTTGAAAAAGTTTCCTTGTTAGAAAAGATTTGATTATGTTTGAGAAAGATTTGGAATTTGGAAAGTTTTAGAATTAAGGAAAGTTTGGGTTAGGAAAGATTTGATTTCTATTTTCTAAAATAAAAGATTGAATTTTATTTCCAAAAAGAGATGATTTGATTTTGTTTCCAAACACGGAAAATTTGATTTAGTTTTCAAAAATGAAAGATTTGATTTGACATAGAATTGAAAATGAGGAATTTTGAAAGACTTAAGTTTGGAAAGTCATAGTTTTGGTATAGGAAAAGTGATTTTGGAAATCTAAGATTTAACGTAGAAAATAGAGATTTTGGAAATCTATGTTTTGAGAAAAGATTGGAAATCATGTTTTAGGAGAGAAAATTAGGGTTTCCTAACCATGGCTCTAGGGTTTGACTTGAACTCCAAGAAAATGGGATTTTGAAAATTTGATTTTTTGGAAAGAGAGATTTTTAGGAAAGTGATTTTTGGAAAGTAAATTTGAAGAGAGTTTTGGAAGGAGATTTGTAAAGAGATTTTGGAGAGGGTATAGAAAACAATGTTAGAAAGAGGATTTGAATGTGAACTTTTACGAGTCTCTAAAAATATCCCACTTTCCTAAAACGATTCTAATCATGGAGGGATTAGAACCATTTTAGGATTATGGTTTTGTAAACAATAAAGATTTGAAAATATGGACCATGAAAGTTACTTTAAATGTAACACTTTCCTAAAGTAACCTTAACCATGGAAAAGCTAGAATCATCTTAGGATTGTAATTCTGAAAATAAATTTGGAAACAGAAGATTTAATACCAGTTTTGAAAACGAATTTCGATGCATGCTTTGAAAACAAGTTTTAGAGAGATGCATGATCATGATATGTACAATGTAATTTGGGGGTGTGAACATAAAAGGTTAAAGGCTTCCCTACATAATCAAGGGGGCCGAACCCACATGGTCTCCGGTTAGACTAAGAGAAAGCCCCCGACATGGTGACTTTTAATAGCCTAATCCTACACATGAATCGGAGAGCCCCTTGTTTCAAGCATGCAAGAAAGGGGGTAGAAGATGGGGATTAAAATAGAAGAAAACCCAAGTGGGTTAAGAGAGAGAAGAGAGAGGGGGCAAAATTGCATAAACATAAATAGGAAGCCTACCTTGTGTCTTCTTAATTTTGCTTGCTTCATTTGCTTTGTTTTGCTTGCTCGCTTGCTTTGTTTTATTTCGGTCTTCGAGAGCTTGATTTAGTCTTCGGGAGCTTCTGAGTTGCAGCATTTCAAGTCTTCAATGGAAGCTTCAGAGGTTCATATTTGAGTGTATAAGAGTGTATGTGAGCTAGGGTTAAGTATATAGGGGCTAGGGTTTTGTACATGGAGGCTAGGTTTTGGAGAACCTAAAGAGAGCTAAGGTTTGGAGGGGCTTCAAGCTCTGTATATCGAACAACAGAGTTTTTGGACTGTATTTACGGACCCTTTTCACGCTACAGGAGACTCTTTATTTATAGACAGAAGAGTAAATTGGCGCCAGTTGCAGTGGCGCCTAGCCAAAAATCCCACTAGAGCCACTAGGAGTGGCACCAGGCCATTTTCAGAAGCAACGTATCTTCAGAAGATTTGGGCACCTGTATTAGTGACTACCATGCAATTTTTAGCCTGGCTTCACTAGGAGTGATTTCTAAAGTCCAAGAATGATTTAAAGGGCCGGGAATGGCCCGGAGGACCGAAAAAGGACAGGAACCCTTAGAATAGTATCTCGGGGGTGGTAGACTTGAAAAATAATGTCAGGATGTGTTGGAAGGGTTGACTGGGCCATTAGGGGTAAAACAGTTAATCGGACCGAAAAGCTGCCGGGATAAACTTGGAATGTCCAGGAAGAAGGCTTGAGGCTTGCAAAACATTAACTAGAATGTTCCAAGAGGTTATCGGTTTGATACCTAGAGCAGGCGTAGTTAGAAAAGGCGCCACCAGGGGCAAAACGGTCATTTTGATCGGAGGATCTCGGAATTGGCCCGAAACTGACTGGAAGACACTTAATCATGCCGAATTTTCTTTACGACAATCTTGGCAGGGTAGACTTACTATTCTGAGGACTTAGGTACTTTATCGAGAAACGTGCTGAAAATAGCCTAAGAGCAGTTTGGTCATTTTTCACCAGAGTGGGCCAGCAGGTACTTATGTTAACCCGGATTTTGAGTGCTTCTGTCACTTTAACGGTCTATGACGAGTTAGTTTCCAAAGGTATCTTGTTCTTTGCTAAACGTGTAACGGCCAAGAGGAGAGTTCGATCCCGAGACATAAGGGGTTTGTTGGCAATTCCCAATGTCGACCTGTTTACGAGTATTTCTGCCACTCCGACGGTTGCAATATTTGCGAGTGTTTCCGCCACTCTGATGGTTCACGCTCATTCTGGAGACTGTTTGATCTTGGAAAGCTGCTAGGTGGACTTATCGTATGAGGAATCAACTTTCTAGAAAGACGTACTGAATAATTGATATTTCTTTATTGGCGTGCTAGCAGGCGCCAAAGGGTGGATCGTTCTACCATCTCGGGGACTTAAGGTCTCATCCTGGTCGACGGGTTTGAAGGGACTTACCGTTCTTAAGAGTTTTCTCAAAAAATGTGTCGAATTAGATTGTTTTACTACTTGAGGGATTAACTTTCTCGAAAGGTGTGCCAGATTGAGTTTGATTGACTTGGACTAGAATTGAAACTGAAATTGAAGTGGTTTTGATCTTGGAATTGAGATTGAAACGGGAACTTATCGTCTTCGAGAAGACATGCCCAACGAATTTGGGCTGGACAATACCTCAAGGGCATTTTGATCATTTTGCCTCTATTTGCATTTAATGGGCCCGTGAAGCGATTGATTGAATAGATTATACCTGAAAAACTGGTTTGAATTGGAATATATCCATATTGACTTGAATACGACTCTGGACGAACTGGAGATTGCCGAGCGGAAAAAAAATGGGGTGCTTACAACTGCCCCTCTTTTTCTGTCTTTACTTGTTGAAGACAGAAAATGATAAAGTAAAAGTCCCATGTTGACCGTGAGGCTGTCGGAGGGACAAACTTTGAAGATTTCTTGAGGATTGGAGTTTGAAAATGGGTATTTGGCCTAAAAGGTATTTGAAATTGAGTTTTGGCAGGAAAAAGGCAAAACTGCCCAGGATTTGACATTCTAGCGCCATTGCTAGTGTCATGTGAACAGTGAAATTGGATAGGTGAGTTTTTTTATTTTATGTTGATTTTGATGTATAAAACTCCGCTTGAGTCATGTGAATAATGGAATTTGATATTTTGATATGTTTTGAATACTTGGGTGAAGTTATTTTTGAATTTTGGTGCTTGTTTGATTGAATTTAAGTGATTTTACGTGTTTATGTAAAGAGAGTTTTTGCAGGAATTGGGAGTTTGTTCCCACAGCCTTGGGTATTGAGTTTTATGGCTAGATTTTTATACTGTGGGCCCTAGAAAAAATGTGTTTAATACCAATGTGAAGTTTCGTATTTTTTGAAAAATCGGTGATTTTTGGATTTTCTGGAAAATAGAAAAATACTTGGAAAATAACGAAAATTTAATAAATTGATTAAATTATTAGAGTTTAATATTTTAGAAAAATATGAGAATATTTTAAAAAATATTTGAAATGATTTTGAGAAATTTTGTGAAAACTTTGAAACCCATTGGATTTTTGAAAATAAAACAAGTCTTTCAAAAATTTGGAAATTCAAAAAATATGCACGGGTGTCGGTGCCATGTGATTGTGATGCTGTGAAGTGCATGGTTTGTGTTTGTTTCTAGTGTCGTGGGTCTTGTGAGGACCATTTTAAGCAGAACTCTACTGAAATTTTTTAAAATTCAGAAAAGAGTTGAAAAAGTTTTGAAATAAAATCTTTTTGAAGGAAAAAGATATAAAACCATTGAGGGTGAGACCTTTTTGGCTGAGAAGGCCCCGAGAAACTCGAGGGAGCCTAAAACTATTGAAAGAAATATTTAGAAAGACTTTTGAAATTGAAATTTTGAATAAAAACTTTCAAGGAAAATTTTTTTGGAGGATTTGAAAAGGGATTTTGACTTTGAAAAATTTGAGAATAGAAACTTTGAAAGATTTGAAAACTTAAGATTTTAATTTCGAAGAAGACTTTTCGAAGGAACACGTTTTAAAGAGCCTTGATTGGAATAGAACCCTTTTTTTTTTTTTTTTTTGAGTAAAAGCTTGGGATGGACTTTGATTGGAAATTTTTAAGGTTTAATTTTGAAAGTCGGTTTTAAATTAGAAATCATTTTGAAATTTTGGACAAATTGTATGAGAAATTCATTTCGACCTAAAATTTGAAAGTAAAATGTTTAGAAAATTCATTTTGACTCGAAAATTGAAAATCTTTTGAAAGCAAAATGTATAGGAAATTCATTTTGATTCAAGACTTGGAATTTTTTCTTTTAAAAGACAAAATGTATAGAAAATTCATTTTGACTCGACAGTTGAAAATTTTCCTTTTAAAGGACAAAATGTATAAGAAATTCATTTTGACTTGAAACTAGAATTTTAAAATCAAAATATGTAGAAAATTCATTTTGAGTTAAAATTGAAATTTTAAAATTAAAATGTGTAAGAAATTCATTTTGACTTGAAACTGAAATTTTAAAATTAAAATGTATAGGAAATTCATTTTGACTTGAAACTGGAATTTTAAAATTAAAATGTGTAGGAAATTCATTTTGACTTATCATTTGAAAAAAAAAAATTCATTGTTTCCCTTTCTTCTTTTTACTTCTTATCTCTTTTAAGTTTGTGAGTTATACTGACCTCATGTCGATATTCTTACCTTGATCTTTAGGATGGCGGACGCGGGTGATGACGGTTTCGAGAGGAGACGCCGCTCTGGAAAGGTGGCCCGGACAGATTCTGTGGGCTGCTCCAGTCGATCCTGGGGTAGTCGACGATCTGCTGGACAAGCATCTTTCGGTCATAGCGGATGGGGTAGTAGACCTCTAGTCGTGCCCTTCCCTCCAGTTGAGCAGGCCTTTGAGGAGGAGATAGATGTAGAGGAGGAGGTACAAGGTCTTGGCGATCAGTTGATCGGTTATGGGAAGGCCTTCTCTGGACATAGACAGACGGATCCTGACCTTAGTGATCTGGTGATACCTGATATTCCACCGCTAGGGGACCTTGCTTATCATCCCATCGTCTACTCATGACAGCATTTGCCTTCTCCTCAGGTACACACATCTTTCAGAGGATCTATTCATTTTGTCTTTAGTACTATGCAGCAGGCGGTTCCATCTTACCAGGCTTTCTTGGCGGAGATTTGGTTCCGGGCCTTCATGGGACTACAGGCTTACCGCCTGAATAGGCATGCGGTGCTAGCTTTGATTGAGAGATGTTTCGAGGAGACTAGGACTTTTCACTTTGTGGGTTTCGAGTTAGGACCCATTCCATTGGATTGGGCTATCATCACCGGGTTTTCCTTTGTCGGTTAGCGGATCACCTTGTAGTCAGTCAGTAGAGCCAACGCATGCATTTTGATGGACTTGCCCCCTCCTGAGTGTTTTGTCTTCCCAGTCTCTTGGCTCAATTAAGATGACAATACCTTTGCTGTTAAGCCACCACCTGCCCGGTAAGACATCATGAGGTGACGACTTGTTCTCTATATCATCTTCAGCTGCTTCTGCAACAACAACAAGTTGCTCCTGCCTTTTCGGTTGGTGAGCATAGTAGCTGATCTTGGGGCCTTGTTTGAGTTGGATTGGGGGTCCTTCTCCTTCGGCTGCTTCCTTCGATCGATGCAGGTCTGGACTTCCTCCCGTTGGGGCAGTCTAACTGGTGCTGGCCTTTCCTTGTCTGGTGGAGTTATGAGTACCTGCCGGTCCATCGTCCCGAGGTTATTGAGGATGACCTTTATCTCTGTGCTTTGCAGTGGGCTTGTGACCAGGAAGCTTAGCGGTTAGAGATTACCGATTTTGTGACGATCCGGGCTAACCTGGAGCTCATTGAGGTAAGGGATGTGACGTGACGACCCTTCATTGGATCAATTTATTATGAGATGGTGAGGTACTTGATCCCGTTGTCATTGTCGAGGATTTCCTTTCTCAGCAATAATTCCTAGGAGTCATATCTGGGAGATCGACACTGGTGGTAGTTTCATGAGAAGTTCAAGTCAGCGGGAGATCCAGTAAAGTACATGTTTGGTGCCGTGGTGGAGGGCGTTCTTATTCCCTATCAAGAGCGCTAGCCGGGTGTCGAATTCTTACTACCTCTAAAGACAGACTATGCCACACACTTTGGAGCTCATTTTGTGGGTGCCTTTACTTAGTTCGAGGTGGTCGTTAGTGGGTACGCCGTTGGCTAGGAAGTGGTCTACTTGTGGTGTCGAGTTAAAGGACACGTGCCCCAGGCTGAGTTTACTACTGTGAGGGACCAAAGGGACCGGTACCAGACGGAGAGGGACCAGTTTCAGATGAAGAGGAATCATTTCCAGGCGGAGGTAGCTTCCTTGATAGCGCGGTTGGCTCAGATGGGCAGCGGCGGGGTATGTTGTCCTTTTCCTTCTTCTTTCTGTTCCGCAATTTCTCATCCACTTTTTCTGGTTCAAAACTCTTCCTTTTTCTAGGTTGCCGATGCTTCCAGTAGCTATCCACCTCCTCCTGATCCAGGTTTTGGTGATTTTGATCCGAATGTTGACTTTAACCTTTGACGAGTATTCCTTGATATAGGGCTCAGCTTTTTTTCCTATATTCTATCCTTGATATGTATTCATTGTTAGATAGTTTATTTTTGTAAATTTTACATGGGGTGGATGTTTGTGATTTTAGACAGTTAGATGTATGTATTGATGCATGAACAGGCAAAGATATTTACACAGTTAGGTATATGAACAGATGCATATACAGGGATAATGATAGCGGCATATATTTGTTATATGGGATGATATTAAACTGTTATTGGTGACTTCTGTTTCTACAAGAAGCTATGTCCTATATATGCAAAGCTCATGTCGAAATATTTACAGAAATACATACACAAGTTAGGGATGCAACAATTAATACAACGAATGAAATGTCATCAAATTATACATCCTTGAAATCGCAACTCCTTCCTTATCAGGGGTATGATCTCTCTTCTGGCTCAGTCTTACCTTGATTGGACGATAGCACTTCATACCTTTTTTAACCTTTTGACCGCCTTCGATTTTCTACCTTGGGTTCATGTATAGGATTATTTGGCTGGAACTCTCAACTCTCGGGACTTTGGCAACAGCTTACGTGACCTTTAGCAGAGCAATGAGCAGCTAGTTCTTCAATCTGAGGAGACTTTGTTTTAAGACCGTAATGTAGGCTAAGTTATGGGGTTTTTGAAATAACAGGATATACAGGCTCAAGTTTGATGTCACTTTCAGCAGGGTTTAGATCTATACCATCCTTGATTGTTTTTCTAACAAGGTTAGCCTCCTTTTTCAACTTTAGCAACACGTCTGGCTCATTTAGATCAAGCAATCCGTTATCAATCAGAGTGGACTTTAATAGGGTTGTAATGTAGGCCATGGCTTGGGGTTTAACAAGAAAGGGTAAAGGCTCATACCTATAGTTTGTATTTGCCTTCCTTATTACCTAGGATCACATGTGAACTTTTCTTCGTGCCTTTACTATGTATCTCTCAGGATGAAATGACTCTTTTATTTTCTTTCGACCTTTCTATATGTTTTCCTTTTTTTTTTCTTTTGAGATAAATATGGCTCTTCTCTCTTTCGGCCCTTCTATACGCTTTTCAAGATGGCACAATCATGACTTTCTTCAGGCCTTTTCTCATATATGCTTTTTTTTGGCCTCTCGCCCCTTGGCCATTCTTTTCCTTTGCTTTTCTCTTTTTTCTTCCATTTCTTTTTGCTTTTTATGCGATAAACATTTTTACAACTTCTTTCTCTCATATTCTTTCCTTAGGATTTCAATTTAACCCATTGTGGGCAGTGATTCTTAGATTGGGGTTTTCTCGAAAAAAGATAAATAGCTCAACGGGTTTGACAAGGGTTACTTCAGACTGTATGAGAAATGGAATGAGGGCCTCTCTTCACTTTGAACTAGATTGCTTGATCCATAGAGCCTTGAACGTTACCCCAACATGATAGAGGATGGATGACATTCCTAGAGTTCTCAATTATTTGTCTGCCCCAGTGCGGGAGAATGGTCTTGGATCAGGGTTGACAAGGAAACTTTTACTTTTTGCGAGGCACTAGCGGGTTAAGCAAATGGAATATAAACACACAATTTTTTCTTTTATGAAAAATTGAAAGTTGGCTCCTCTTCATCTTGATAATCTAGCCACACATTGCTTAGCTTTGGTGTCTTGCAAGTGTTGCCTTTGGGTGGTTTGCTCACTCATCTTCATTCTCTCCCTCTTTGAAAAGCTGATCATTTGGCGAGTGGCTAACTCATGCTATCATTCCTTCAAGTTAGATCCTCCATAAGATAGACCATGCAACTTGTGTAGGAAACATTCACCGTTTAGAAGAGAAATATAAAATAACCGCAATGAGTGAAAAACTACCATTTTATTATGTTAGTGAAAAGCATATAGTTCTTTTAAAGGAATGAAAATGCAGATATTAATTTAAGGCCACGAAATAAAAGGGATAGAAAGAAAGTGGGTGAAAACACTTCTCTCTTGTACGCTTTGGAGGGGAGTCCTTCTCAGTTGGGCTTTGGGATAATGCCCACATCTTCAACACTCCATCCATCATTGGGGTCCTTAGCCAAGGCGAGGCAGGTAGAGGCTTCTCCCAGGGCTCTAAATGAATCGGCGGTGGTACTGCAGTTAACCTCCCTGCTTTCTTCCTTAGTTTCTTTAATAAACCAGTTGGTAGCTCGCCTTCTTTAATAGACTTGACTTGGGCTCAGGGTTTTTTGCTCTTTCACCTGGCCGTGCCCCAACGTTCTTCTAGTGTGCATAGCGGTCAGTGGGCCTCTAGTACTGGGTATGAGTGGTTCTTGTACTTTAGATGGGTCAAAGTGGTATGATTGTAATTCTTCTTTCACATACTTGGGTTCTTGTACCACATGGTCAACCTCCTTGGTAGATTCATTCACGGGCTCATCTTTGGGGTTTGGCATTTTGTCGAGGCTGTACCACAACGAGGCGCGGCACTGTTCTAACTCCTCCTATTCCATTTTCTCCCCATCTTCGTAATATATCTCTTGGCATGTGGCAGACCAAGCCTTATCCTTATTGTATTCTGTGAAGACGTTGACGACGTGGTCTAGTAGAGGATCAATGGTGACATTTGGAGGAGAATTCACCGGTCATAAGCCGATGATCTTCTTATCTATCAGGTCTTGAATTTTGTGTTTGAGGGCTAAACAATCTTCAGTGTCATGTCCTTGACCGCCTGAATGGTATTCATAGCTTGCTGTAGATTTAAAGTGATGAGGCGGTGAATTGGGCCGAGGTCGAGGCGGTATAGGTTTCAGATATCCGGCCGTTAGGAGGCCAAAATAAGCGGTGGTCTGTGTACAGGCAAGTTTAGTAAATGTCCATTTTTTTCCACTTCCCTGCCTAGGCTGAGAGGTGTCTTAGATGTTTTTGGGGATTGGGAATTAAGTTCTGGTATGGTAACAACCAGGTTGGTGGTTTGGGAATCAAAGGGGCTTTGGGTTTCAAAGTGGTACTGTCTTCAGAGTCATGGCCAAATGGATGGGGCTGGTATTCATAGGAGAGATTATATAACTCAGGGGTTTGGTTAAAGACTAGCTTGAAAGGTGCCGGGATGTGGCAATTGGCTTAGGGAGGTTGTTGGTACGCAATAGTTGGGGCGTAGTCTGGGTCTTTCCTTTTCATCCTTTTTCGTTCCTCACGGGTTCGGACTTGGGAGGACTCTGCTTGCTCATGGGTTCCTCATGAGTTTGGTCATCTTATTTTTGAGTCCTCTTACTTCTGCTAGTACTAGAGTTAAGGCATCGAGTGTGAGTGACTCCATGAGTATTCCTTAGCTTTTGGCCTATAACGATGGGGGGAAAGGGAAAAGGGACCTAAAACCAAAAAAAGGAAAAAGTCAACGCCTTGTTTTGACAAACTTTTATGCAATGCATGCCTTAAAGGGTGTCCCTACTTGAGAGGGGGGCTAACATGATGTATTTGACTCACTTTCGGGAGATAAGGGTTCTGCCCCTGTGTACAGATACCTTACCGTCAAGTAGGAACCTTCATCTCATACATTCATCCATCCATTCGTTCGCAAAAAATAAAGAAGTACATTGAACTTTGGGTTTAAGATACAAAAGAGTTGAAAACATTTTAATAGGGGGTGGGGGGGGCATTTTCCTTCAAACTTCCACTTATCTACTTTCACATTGAAGATCTTGAACTACTCTTGAGTCTTTGGATTCACCTTCCTTGGATTTGATGTTGAAGAAGTCATCGAGAGACTATGTTGATTGATTCCCCCTTGTCTTCTTGGCAATCCTATCTCCGTGAGCATAGAGGGAGTGGGGCCCCTCTTATGGAATGACTTAAAATGCATGCAATGAGTCCTTAGGGTTACATGGGAACCCTTAAGGTTTGGGTAGGTTTAATGCAAGGGAGAGTAAACTTAGTGTCACTCTCGATGAGTTGATCATATGCATGAGAATGTAGGGACTTGAGTTACTTTGGAACTCTCGTCTTGGGATGGAATATTATATGCATGAATATGGATGCAAAGCGTCTAAGGAGAGAGAATACAATTGAAGTAAATATGCATGCATGAACAGTTAGACAAGTATTATAACAGTAAAAGTACAGTAATTATAACAACAGGAATAAACAAATACAAAGAAAAGTAAAAGCAGTTACCCTTTCCTTCATGATTTTGAAATCAGTGCGCGTATCTTAAATCCTGCAGAGGTTCGGCTATGCATAGTGTCTATATGAGCATGAGGTTGAGGGTTTACTAATGCTTTCTAAGAAGGCTCGGTTCTCAGATCTTCAAACCTAGGTCCACTCCCTGAGGTGGTGCTATGATCGGTAGTGATCTGAGTGGGGGAACCATCAAGAGGCCGTAGGCAAAAAACTGACACAGTATCTTGCTTACAACCAATATACCGTTCCCCTTTCTAACTAGAAGGGACATATCAAGGTAGAGAATGCAAATATATAAAATGCAAGTGCACGTGCAGTACATGTGTGATTTTAAAAATTGGAGGAAAGAGCCCAATAACTCCCATCTATCCTATCCATTCCATACATTCATTCATACAAGGCAGTTAATATAACATGAAACAAATGTGCACAAAGGTCCACCTTTAAAAAATAAAAGTTAGTACCTTAGATGACAAACTTAATGCAAGATTGAATAATTGAAAGTAACTAAAGGCAAGTAATGAAGTGTTTTTGAAAACAACTTGGAAAAACTTGATTTTGAAAGTTTGAAGTGGATAGAATTGAACAAATTAATCAAAGACTCCAAATGGGTGAGGGTGAGGAGACATGATATTGGCCTAACCCTCTAAATTTCCCTAGTGGAGTCGCCAACTGTCGCGCCCTGATTTTTTGCACTCGAAAAAGACAAGTGAGAAAAGTACAGTACTCTCTCATTAAAACTCATCCTCCTAGAAGAATGAGTGCGACTAGGTTTGAATTGATTTTAAATAAAGGCTTTTGAAAAACAATTTGGAGTCACCACCTAACTTGATTAAGGTGAGTTAGGTCACGTAAAAACTAAGCACAATCCGAATATTACACTTAGGGTTTTTTTGAAAACTTCCTCAAGAGAGGGTTTTTAAGAAAATAGGTTGTTTAGCAACCTTTGAAAAAATTTAAACCCTTTTTGAAAATAACTTCATTTTTGGTCCTTCGAAAACAGCGATCCTAAGTCCGGAGGTTAGTTACGTGTAGGGAAGACGCACTAAACTATCACCCTACCCCGCTCTTGCGGTACCCACATGTCTATTCACCCTAAGTTCACTCATTCAGAATCTTTGAGTAATAAATGTCCAATACTATCCACTTTAGAAAAGAACTTTGAAAAGATGTTTAACAGGATGTATGACATGCAAGTGCAAGAAAAGACTTTAATTTTGAAAACAGATTTGAAAAGAAAGATTTGACTTTGAAAATAGATTTGAGAAAAGGCTTGATTTGATTTCAAAATGGATTTGAAAAGACTAGATTTGAGATTGGAAAGAAAGTTTTAGACATTGAAATCAAATATTTGAAAATCGATTTAGAAATTAGAAACTTGAAATAGATCATGGGGTTGGAAGTTTGAAATAACCATGGAATTGAAAACTTAAGAAAAGTTATGAAATTGGAAGTTTGAAAAGGTCATGACCACACCCATGAGGGTTGCCTACGTATCCCTTTGTTAGGAATCAGGTCAGTCGTAATTCGGACAAGAGTCTGATAGAAAATTTGGTTTGAAAAGAGTTTGATTTGGAACTTGGATTTGGAAGATTGAAAATTGAACTTTGATATGAAATTGACCTGGAAGATTTAAAATGATTGGACTTTGATTTAAAATAGAACTTGGTTTGGAAACATAAAGTTTTGAAAACATCTTGACTTGAGTTGACGTTTGAAAAACCATCTCGGTTTAGAAAAGAATGTTTGGAGAAGAGTTGGAAGCTTCATAACTCTAGGGTTAGGGTTGAACTAAGGTCTAGACATCCTAAGACTTAGGGTAATCTGGGGTTGAAGTATGTAATTGAATTGACTTGACTTGAACTTGAAAAGTTTGGTTTTGGAAAACCTAGACTTAGAAAATGTAGGACTTAGGAAAGACTTGAGATATAAGAAAGATTTGATTTGACTTGGAAAGGATTTAGAAAAGATTTGACTTGAATGTTGGACTTGTAAGATTTGAAAAGTTGGAGTTTAAGAAAGATTGGATTTAGGAAATCTCGGATTTAAGAAAGTTTCAAAATAGAAAAGTTTCATTTTAAGAAAGTTTCAAATTAGGGAAGTTTAAAATAGAAAAGTTATGAAATTAGAAAGTTTCAACTTAAAAAAGTTTCGAATTTGAAAAAGTTTCCTTGTTAGGAAAGCTTTGATTAGCTTTAAGAAAGATTTGGAATTTGGAAAGTTTTAGAATTAGGAAAAGTTTGGGTTAGGAAAGATTTTATTTCTATTTCCTAAAATAAAAGATTGGATTTTATTTCCCAAAAGAGATGATTTGATTTTGTTTCCAAAAACGGAGGATTTGATTTAGTTTCCAAAAACGGCAGATTTGATTTAGTTTCCAAAAACGGAAGAGTTGATTTAACATAGAATTGGAAAGGAGAAATTTTGAAAAACTTAGGTTTGGAAAGCCATAGTTTTGGTATAGGAAAAGTAATTTTGAAAATCTAAGATTTGACGTAGAAAATAGAGATTTTAGAAATCTATATTTTGAGAAAAGATTGGAAATCATGTTTGAGGAGAGAAAATTAAGGTTTCCTAACCATGGTTCTAGGGTTTGACTTGAACTCCAAGAAAAAGGAATTTTGGAAAATAGATCTTTTTGGAAAGAGAGATTTTTGGAAAGTAAATTTGAAGAGAGTTTTGGAATGGAGATTTTGGAGAGGGTGTAGAAAACAATGTTAGAAAGAGGATTTGAATGTGGACTTTTACGAGTCTCTAAAAATATCCTACTTTTCTAAAAACGATTCTAACCATGGAGCGATTAGAACCATTTTAGGATTATGGTTTTGAAAAAAATAAAGATTTAAAAATATGGACTATGAAAGTCACTTTAAATGTAACAGTTTCCTAAAGCAACCTTAACTATGGAAAAGCTAGAATCACCTTAGGATTATGATTTTGACATTAAGTTTGGAAAAAGAAGATTTATTGCCAGTTTTGAAAACGATTTTCAATGCAAGTTTTGAAAATAAGTTTGAAAATAAGTTTTAGAGAGATGCATGATCATGATATGCACAATGCAAGTTTGGGTCGTGAATACACAAAGTTAAAGGCTTCACCACATAATCAAGGGGGCCAAACCCATGTGGTCTCCGATTAGACTAAGAAAAAGCCCCTGACACGGTGACTTTCAATAGCCTAATTCTACACATGAACCGGGGAGTCCCTTATTTCAGGCATGCAAGATAGGGAGGTAGAAGATGGGAATTAAAATAGAAACAAACCCAAGTGGGTTAAGAGAGAGAAGAGAGGTGGAGGGAATTGCGCAAACGTAAATAGGAAGCCTACGTTGTGTCTTCTTTGTTTTGCTTGCTTTATTTACTTTGTTTTTCTTGCTCTCTTGCTTTGTTTTACTTCGGTCTTCGAGAGCTTGCTTTGGTCTTCGGGACCTTTCGAGTTGCAGCACTTCAAGTCTTCAATGGATGCTTTAGACTTCGTATATGAGTATATAAGAGTGTTTGTGAGCTAGGGTTAAGTGTATAAGGGCTAAGGTTTTGTAAATGGAGGCTAGGTTTTGGAGAACCTAAAGAGAGCTAGGGTTTGGAGGGGCTTCGAGCTCTGTATATTGAACAACAGAGTTTGTGAACTGTGTTTGCGGGCCCTTTTCACACTGGAGGAAACTCTGTATTTATAGACAGAAGTGTAAACCGGCGTCTGCTGTAGTGGCCCCAACGATTTAGGAAATGTTTAAGGTCGGCAAGCAACGTATCTTTAAAAGATTTGGGTGCTTGGATTAGTGACTACCACGTAATTTTTAGCTTGGCTTCACTAGGAATGACTCTGGAAAGTTCGAAAATGATTTAAAGGGTTAGGAATGGTCCGGAGGGCCAGAAAAGGATAGGAACCCTTAGAATAGTGTCTCAGGGGTAGTAGACTTGAAAAATAATATCAGGATATGTTGGAAGGGTTGATTGGGCTATTAGGGGCAAAATGGTCAATCGAACTGGAAAGCTACCGGGATGGACTTGGAATGTCCCTGAAGAAGGCTTGAGGCTTGGAAACATTAGCTAGAATGCTCGACGAGGTTGCCGGTTTGATACCTAGAGCCAGCGTGGATAAAAAAGGCGATCGGCCCACTAGGGACAAAACGGTCATTTGGACCGAAGAGTCTCGGAATTGGCCCGAAACCAACTGGAAGGCCCCTAATCATGCCGAATTGTCTTTAGGACAATCTTGGAAGGGTGGAGTTACCATTATGAGGACTTAGGTATTTTCTCGAGAAGTGTGTTGAAAATGGCTTAAGGGTAGTTTGGTTATTTTTCATCGGAGTGGGCTAGCAGGCACTGGTGTTGACCCGGGTTTTGAGTGCTTCTGTTACTCTGACGATCTGTGATGAGTTGGTTTCCAAAGGTATCTCGTCCTTTATTAAACGTGTCATGGCCAAGAGGCAAGTTTGGTCCCGTGACATAAGGAGGTTGTTGGCAATTCCTATGTCGACCTGTTTACGAGTGTTTTCGCCACTCTGACGGTTTGTGCTCATTTCGAAAACTGCCTGATCTCAGGAAGCTGCTAGGTGGACTTATCGTATGAGGAATCAACTTTCTCAAAAGACGTCCCGAATAACTGGTATTTCTTCATTGGTGGGCTAGCATGCGTCAAAGGGTGAACCGTTCTACCATCTCGGGGACTGGGGATGTCGTCCTGATCTACAGATTTGAAGGGACTTACCGTTCTGAAGAGTTTTCTCAGAAAACGTGCAAGATTGGATGGTTTTACCGCTTAAAGGATTAACTTTCTCAAAAGGCTTGCCAGATTGAGTTTGATTAACTTGGACTCGAATTGAAATTGGAATTGAAGTGGGTTTTGATCTTGGAATTGAGATTAAAACGAGGACTTATCGTCTTCAAGAAGACGTGCCCAACGAATTTGGGCTAGACAATACCTTAAGGGCATTATGGTCATTTTGCCTTTATTTGGGCCTGATGGGCTCGCAAAGCGATTGATTGACTAGATTATGTCTGAAAAACTAGTTTAAACTGGAATATGTCTATATTGACTTGAATATGTGTCTAGACGGGCCGGAGATTGTTGAGCGGAAAAAAATGGGATTCTTACACCATATACAGCCATGGCGACAAGATATTAGATTTATTTTGGTGATGATGTGCTGAGAAGTTTGATGACTGAGTTGATGGGGTTTGTGGTAGACTTTGGCCACGTATAAAAGCTCATATGGTCCATTCTCTTTCGCTCTGACAGCCACTGCTGATTATGGCAGATGGTTCAGATGTATGTTTTGGGGAATGCCACAGTTATAGAACTTCTCTTGGAGTCTCCTTTACCCCCAATAGGATATGTCGATCTTTTAGCCATTGCTACCCTTAGGGCGAGACATTGTTGAAGACTTTATCGAGCCCAGTTAGATAAGTTGGAGGCTTTATTAGAGGCTAGCAGGAGACGAGTGAGTGATTTGGTGGGGTGGCTTGAGATGGCTCTTGGGATGAGAGACTGCCTTTCGATCGACATTTCTCGAGGACTTAAGAACCCTCGGGGGTCCCGAGACACTCTTTCTTCAACAGGAGCCAACCCTTGGGATGAGTTCATAGCTTTATTAAGGGACATGGTACATGCCCTTTCATAGGAGAGGGCTCATCTTCTTGACCGGTGCCAGTGTCATGGACTGAGTCAGTTATCGACTTCATCTTTTGGGGACTTTGCCAATGCCGACCTGATTATACCTTAAAAGTGCAATCATTGGTCTCTAATATGCCTTTGTTAGGCTTCGAGTAGGTATAATTGTATTATATTGTTTGTATATTGTGAACAAACTCGAATTGATTGTCATCTCAGCTTATTAATGCTAAAGAGATGGAATTGGAGCTTTAATGATGATCTAGGACTTGCGGCACATAAAATGAGGAAATCTCGTCGAGCAAAATGTCGCGAAAAGGGTCATATTTTGCTACAAACATCTGATTGAGCTGATTCTCACACTGTTGGAAAGATCTCATCAAGTTACAAATGTTTACGTCTAACATGCATAGCCAATTTTGGTCCGAAAGGCCTCAAAATTAAGAAAAAGTGAAAACTAGGTGAAATTGGCATTCGAACGCTCAAACCTGGTCTTCGAACGGCCTAAGAGCAATTAATTCCAATTTTAGCCTAGCGTTCGAACGCCTATTTTCTCATTCAAACACCAAGGCAAATTTCAAAATTTGAAGTCAACCTATCTTGGTAATTTGGCCATAACTTTTTACTCCGATGTCAAATTGAGATGATTTTTACGTTGTTGGAAAGAAGACGTCAAGCTCTACAACTTTTCGTCTAATGTGCATCGACTGAATTGACCTTTAAGATGGTTAATATCAAGCTACAACAAATAGATAAAACAGGGGCTTGGAGTTCGAATGGCAAGAGAAAAATGGCTTGGCGTTCGAACGCCCAAACCTAGCATTTGAATGGATAAAGAGCATGCAAATCCACTTTTTCCTTGGCGTTCGAATGCCCGTTTTGCCGTTCAAACGCCAAGGCAAAATTTTGACTCAAATCTAGAGTTTTTTCACGATCCTGATAAATACCAATTCAAATTATGTTCAAAAGAGGCGACTTAGGGGCGGCCTCGGGTTGTAGAGGGTTTTCATAGTTTTTAGTCTAGAATAGCTTAGATTTATTAGTTTCTTACATTCTCGTAATCAAATTGACTTCAATACAAGTTTTCTAGATTCCTTGCATTTAATTCAAGATTTCTTTTGTTTCTTTGCACTAAACTTAGATTTTCAAATTTGTATTCAATTACTTCAAGCTATTTTGAGTTTGTCATAGATGGAGATGGGTAGTTAGACCTTCCCATCTTGGGATTGATTGTGAAGACCAATTGAAGATCTTGGATGAACAAAGGAGGTAAAATATGGGATTTCAAAGTTACAATTTTCTGTTTTTATCATTTTTTGTTTTCTTCGTTCTAGAAATCATTGAAAACTTGGGTGATTGATTATATTCAGTAACGTTTACGCATGAGTCTATATTCAGTATATGCACTGCACGAATCGATGGTATTCGTTCTTGAATCTAACAACCCAATTTATTCTAGAAGTTGAATTTCTAAAGAACACTTGGTTTTTATCACTAAAACTTCCGAATCCGAGACTTATGACGTAGTCGAAGGATTTGAGTCATAAAATTATCTTCTTTGGAATTTCAAGAGACGTAATTGGTTGAATCGATTGATCTCGAGACTTTAATTTCAAATTGCTTTGATTTAGTTGTCTAGTTGTTAATTACTTTTATTTTCATTGCAATAGTTTAGTAATTCAAAACTCTTATCAAAACCCAAAAGATTTTTAGTCTATTTTATTTTCCCTTTTACTTAGATTTAATTCATATAATTTTCATTCAATCCAAGTTTAGTTTAGTGTGAGCTCAATGCTATAGCCTATATTAGGCTTGGTTCTTAAGAATACTATTCCAGACTTTTTGAATAAAACTACAACTATCAACCGTGCACTTGTAAAAAAGTAGAACACCTTTGGGGGCAAACCACAGCCCTTGTGGGGAGAGGTTGGCGACGCCACCGTTTAGCGAGGCTAGTCTTTTGTCTGCTAGCCACGGTCCTGTGGGTCTTGGCACCGAGGGTTCAGATGATGACTCATCAGACAGGGACGCAGACCGTTATATTGTAACCCGCTGCTCATGATGTAGTCTTTCCTCTTCTCCTTTCCTTTCCCATCTTGTTTATACTGCAACTAGCCTGCTCCGAGATATATGAATTTTCTTCTGGGATTTCCTACATTTGTAAATATGATAATGTTAGTTTGGCTCTCATGATTTTGCTGTAATGAAATTTACTTTTCTTTTGGGGAGTGCCATCATCTGTTTGTTCCTGCACTGCTTTGTTAGTTTAAACATATGTTATGGTAAGAATTACATCTATGAGACATGAATTACTTTCCTGGGATGGGATTCTCATTGAGATGTTTTTGGCAAGGGCTCGCATTATTCCTTCTTCCAGGCCCATTGATTTTAAAAGAATGCCTTTATTGATAATTGTGATTTTCTCCCCTGTCTTTTTCCTGCCATGACTTGGAAACTGTTTACCTGTTTATTGAGATAAACTAGAGAGGGAAAGAGAAAAATGTGCACTTCTTTTTTTGTTTTTAAAAGCTATTTTTGCCATCGGTGCCCTTGTAGGTTTTCACCGATCCCAGTTTTGTCGTTTTTGCATCTTGATGTCCTTCCAGGTTTTCACCAGACTGACAGGTTTATATCTTGCCGTGCCTCCATCTTTGTACTCACGATGCTCTTTCGAGTTTTCGCAATGCCCTTAGGGTCACGCATCATTTTTTTTTTTTTTAGCAACAAGGAATTTTCTTGTAATTCAGGAACAGGATTGGAGACTTGTATGTTTTAAGTATTTTTCCATAAAGGTTACTTTTAAAAATCATCATCCTTCTTGTGCTAGACTTAATTTAGACTAAGTAGTTTTCATTGATTGGAGAAGACTTTAATTTGGGTTGCAATGTGGGCCAGGTTATGGGGTTGTTGAAGAAAAGGGTGTAAAGGCTTAAAGTATTTTCACTTTTTCAAGATTTACTTATGACCTGTGATCACTTTCGAACCTCTCCTCTGTTCTTTCTTCACTGCTTTGGGATTTTCTTTTTTGACTTTTGTCGAGTTATTACTTATTTTCCTTTTCTCTGCCCCAGCCTTGTTAATCATGATAGTTCTGGGGTCCTTATTTCATTCATTGATCCTTTCTCTTCTTTTTATTTCGCCTTTGGAACTTATCCGATCTGTGTTTCTTCTTTTGCTTATCTCTTTCTAGTTTTTCTTTAACCCTTTTTGGGAGTTGATCGCTTGGTTGAGTTTGTCAAAGGAGTGTAATTGGTTCAAAATGGCCTTTAACAAGGGATGTTATGTATAGGGTGAAAAGAATCGATGGCCTCTCATCATGTCAATTCAACTTGCTTAGATTCCATGAGTTCTTTTACAAGAATTTTAATGATTCATTTAAGAAGAATAGAAAATATATATATATATTTTTTTTATAAAAGAAAGATTCGTAGGCCTTCGTTTATTTCAATGGACTTCCTTGCTGCTCAAAAGAAAGTAAGAGCTCTCGATTCATACAAAGTAACGCTTGACTGCATTTGAGTTCAAAGGGTTAGGAAATTCTTGCCCGTCCATTTCTGTTAGTATAAGTGCCCCTCTTGTCAGGACCTTCTTGACTATGAAGGGCCCTTCATAGTTTGGAGCAAACTTTCCTCGAGCTTTTTCTTGATTGGAAATAATATTTTTTAGCACTAAATCCCCAACTTGGAAGCTTCGAGGCCTTACTTTCTTATGAAACACTTTGGTTAACCTCCTTTTGTAGCATTGCGTATGATAAACAGCGGCTAACCGTTTTTCATCCAGTAGGCACAGTTGTGTGTATCGGTCCTTAACCCATTCTACCTCCTCTAGCTAAGTTTCCATTAGTATCCTTATGGAAGGAACTTCTATTTCGATAGGGAGCACAACTTCATTATCGTAGACTAACTCAGAGGGAGTTGCGCCAGTGGAGACCCTCATTATGGTTCGGTAGGCCATGAGTGCGAAAGGGAGCTTCTTATACCAATCTTTATAGTGGTCGACCATTTTTTGGAGGATTCTCTTGATGTTTTTGTTAGCGGTTTCCACTGCCCCATTCATCTATGGCCGATAGCTTCCTGAATTTCGATGGGTGATTTAGAACTTTAGACATAATTGGGACATTAAGTCATTGTTTAGATTGGTAGCATTATCTGTGATGAGTGATTTAGGAATATCATACCATAGTTTGTTGACTACCTTTTTGGTGATATGGACATAAGATGCAGCTTCGACCTATTTTGTGAAATAATTACTGGCGACTAAGATGAACCAGTGTCCATTTGAGGCTTTTGGGGAGATCAGGCCAATCATATCCATTCCCCACATGGAAAAAGGCCACGGGGCCATCATTGGCTAGAGCTGGATTGGCAGGGATTTGATCATATCTCCGTGTATCTGACATTTGTGGCACCGAAGGACATACTGGATACAGTCCATCTCCATAGTGATCTAATAGTACCCCATTTTGAGAATCTTTTTGGAGAGGGTATGACCATTCATGTGGGGCCCACAGGTCCCTTCGTGGATTTTTCTCATGATTTCTCATGCCTTTGTTGCATCAACATATTTTAGCAGTCCCAGAGTATATCTTTTGAAGGGCTCGTTTTCAACCAGAAAATATTGGATTGCCATCTTTCAGATGATCTTCTTATCATTTTGTATGGCTTGAGCAGGGAACTCCCCAGTCTATATATATCTTTTAATGTCATAGAACCAGAGCTGCCCATCTGGTTTAGTGGAGGTGTTAAGGCAATGAGATGGGGTATCTCCAACGAAGATTTGGAGGGCAGGAATTTCAGTATCATCATCAACTTTGATGGCTGCGGCCAAGGTGGCCAAGGCATCGGCATAATTGTTTTTGACTCAAGGAATGTGGTAGAAGTCTATTTTTAGAAACATTTGACAAAGGTCCTTAACTTGCTGATGATAAGGAGAAAGTTTGTTATCCCTGGTTTGATAAACTTTCTTAGTTTACTGAATCACCAGATCGGAATCCCTAAAGACCATTAATTCCTTAATCTTCATTTCTACTGCCAATCTTAATCCCAGAATGCAGGCTTCATATTCAGTGATATTGTTGGTCCAGAGATTAAACTTTAATTTAGATACAATGGGGTAATGGTTGCCTATCTCGAACGCCAAGACTACTCCAATTCCAGCTCCTTTTTTATTCAAGGCGCCATCGAAATACGTCTTCCATCCCGGGTCTTCTTGTTTCTTAGCCTCAGATTCGGTGTATAAGATATTTTCGTCAGGAAAACAAGGCTCTATGGGTTGGTATTCCTTGATGGGGTTTTTTGCCAGGTAGTTTGCTATAACATGTCCCTTGACTGCCTTACGAATGGTGAAAACTATGTCGCACTCAACCAAAATCATGTGCCATACGGCTATCCTGCTAGAAAGAGTGGATTTTTCAAACAAATATTTGATCAGATCCATCTGGGATATAAGGAATGTAGTGTGATGTAGCATGTAATGCCTAAGCCGAT
Organism: Euryodendron excelsum; assembly: GCA_033060915.1. Lineage (NCBI taxonomy): Eukaryota > Viridiplantae > Streptophyta > Magnoliopsida > Ericales > Pentaphylacaceae > Euryodendron > Euryodendron excelsum. Next base: position 42,045,195 of record CM065379.1, read on the forward strand.
GGGATGCCCATGCCAAAGCGCAATAATTTTTTTCCAACATGGTGTATTTGACCTCATAAGGTAGGAACTTCTTGATGAAGTAGTATATAGCTTGCTCTTGTCTACCGGTTTCATCATGCTGTCCCAAGACACATCCCATTGAAGTTTCGAGGGCTGTCAGATACATTAAGAGGGGTCTTCCTAGAGTTGGTGGTCCCAGAATTAGAGGATTTAAGAGGTACTCTTTCATCTTTTCAAAAACTTGTTGGCAATCTACGTTTCATTCCTTCGAGGCATCCCTTTTAAGCAATTTGAAAATTGGTTCGCAAAGGTAGGTCATCTAGGAAATTAATTTATTAATAAAATTTAACTTTCCCAGAAAGGACCTGATTTTGGTTTCTCCTTTTAGGGGCGGGATCTCAGTGATTGACTTAACTTTAGCAGGACCTACCTCTATTCCCCTTTTGTTGAAAATTAGTAGTTTTTTAGAAGAAACAATGAAAGTACATTTGGCAGGGTTAAGCTTGAGCTGGTATTTGCAAAGCCGATCAAACACTCTTCACAAGTTGATAAAATGGTCTTCTTGAGCTTTAGACTTGACTATTATATCATCTACGTAGATTTCCACCTTTTTGTGCATCATGTCATGGAAGAGGGTGACCATGGCCTTTTGATAGGTAGCCCTAGCATTCTTTAATCCAAAGGGCATTATCTTGTAGCAGTATACACCCCATAGAGTGATAAAGGCTGTCTTTTCCCCATTTTCTTTAGCTATCTTGATCTGGTTATATCCTGAGCACCCATCCATAAAGGAGAACATCTCATGGCCTGCAGTGTTATCTACTAGGATGTCTATATGTGGTAAGGGGAAGTCATCATTCGGGCTTGCTTTGTTAAGATCCCATAAATCAATACACATTCGAACCTTTCTGTCCTTTTTTGGGACCAGGACGATATTGGCTAACCATTGAGGATATTCGACTACTTGTAGAAACCCTGCATGAAACTACTTGACCACTTTCTCTGTGACTTTCAAGCTCTACTCGGGTTTAAGTCTTCGGAGTTTCTACTTTATAGGCCTGATATGTGGATCCAGCGGCAGTCGGTGCTCAACAATAGACTCATCCAATCCTGGCATATTTTGGTAAGATCATGCAAAGACATCAATATAGGCAGATAAAAGCTCTAGCATTTCTCTGCGTTGCTAATGATCCAACCCAGTACCAATCTTGACCTTTTTAGGGGATTCTTTGTTTCCCAAATTAACAGTCTTTGTTTCTTTAATGCTAGGGGTTTTGCGGTTATCATGCCTCTCCACCTATTCTAAGATCTCCTTCGGGACCTCATCAGTGTTGCTTACATCGAGTTCAATTCCCAAGAATTGGTACTCAAATTCAGTTTCAAAGTCGCAATCAATCAAAATAGACATTCTTTCAATTAATTGACTAAGATATTGGATATGCAGATTCCTGATCAAAGACAACAAGGAGAATCATTCAAAACAAGGAAGCAACTCTTTCATATATAGGTATTTTCTATTACAGCTCTTGATTAGAAACAGAAACAAAAATAAAAAGATAAAAAGACAACAAGTTTTAAAGAGTCAGAAGTTCGTAGAATATTCTGGCAAGCTTGTACCAAAACTTGCGAGCTCGAAAGAGGTCTTCACTATCCCAATTATTGAGATTCTCTCCAGGAAGAGTCGATCTGATAGTGATACTTTCGGGTACTTTAGTGTCTGAGAATGGAGGCACATCAATTATTAGGGTTTCTTAAAACAGATTGGTTTGGACTTCAGCCTGCACTTTTCCTTTCTTAAGGCTTTTATTATCTTCAATCAAGCATAGTGCCTTGAGTTAATGTGTCATTTCTTCCTCTTATCCATTTCCTTGAGCCACCCTTTGCTGCATTCTCTTTTGGGTTTGTTCTCTAATTTCCTTCTTTGTTGGCTTGTATCCTAGGCCGAAAGTGTGCTTTTAAGAAGGTATGTCTGAAATTTCGGGAATCCCTTATAACCTTTTTCCTAATCCTTTCCCCAGCCAGTATCCATTCTTTTAAAAATAATAGGTGATCATCTGCGCGTTATCTGAATACTTAAGCTCGATTATATCTCCTTCATGTAATACAGTGACATACTCAAGGAATTAGAAATAGGACGGGGTAGCCAATTCAGTGTAGGGGACTGCATTGGTTTTGTAGATTGTAAATTATTTTTAGCATAGATAGAAATTAGCCTAGTCTTGATAATGAATTTGACTTTCTAATGAAGACTAGATGGTATTGCCCCTATTGAATGAATCCAGGGCCGCCTAAGCAGCATATTATAGGCCGAAGGTATTTGCAGAACTTGAAATTTGATGACAAAGGTGATAGGCCCTATTTCTACGGGTATCTCGATTTCCCCCATTGTTTCTCTTTTGGATCTTTCAAAGGCTCATACGATGATGCTACTGTGGTTCAAGTGGGATTGGTCCATCCCAAGCCATTCTAGGGTTAAGTATGGGGAAACATTCAGAGCTGATCCATTATCCACCAGTACCCTTGATACAATCATCCCTTTGGTTTTCACAGTCACATGTAGGGCTTGAGTATGTTTAGTCCCATCCGCATGGATTTCATCGTCGATAAAAATGATGATGTTTGGTGCCATGATGAGTTCTACCATATTTTTCAAGTTTTCAGAGGTGAAACTATTTGGTATAAGGGCCTCTTTAAGAACTTTAAGCAAGGCATCACGATGAGTTTCGGATGTGAGAAGTAGTCCCAATATGGAGATGTGGGAGGGGGTCTTCTTGAGTTGTTCCATTACATTGTAGTCGTCTTTTTTCAGTGCTTTGGCAAACTCAAAAATCTCATGCTCTGTCAATAGGTTTGAACATTCTCCTTCTTCGTCTTTCCCTTTTCTTCTCCTTTCTACTTCCTCTTAGGTGTACTATCGGCCAGACCTCGTCATTCTCCTTATTTCTACAATGGATTTTTCTGTGGTTTGGGCAAGAGTTAGGGGGTAGTTCCAGGAAACCTTATATAGGTTAGTGATAGGCAATTGGGATAGCAGTGGTAGGGTCATCTTTCTTGGTATTGGTAGGTAGAAGGGTTCAGGGTTTTCTATTTTGGGAAAGATATGTAGGGTGATAGGTGATGGAGGAATGTTTGCTGGTGCAAGAGCGTATATGGGAGGTGTGGATCTCATGGCCCATTGAGGATCCGTATGTGGGATGCACCCAGCCATTACAACCATGGGTTCTGGGGATTTTGGTTCTCGGTAAGGAGTGAGAATGACACGAAAGTATGGAAGTGGGGTAGGGCTTCAGTGGTTAAAATTAGACTAGTTTGCTTAGGCTGGATAATCAAGAAAGGTTCTAATGATTTGTCTGGCTTTGTTGACATCTTAGGAAGGTTTGTCCCTTGAATTTTAACTGGGAGGGCAGTCCCATTGGGGATAAGGATTTCTTGAAGACCCCTTGGTGACTGTTTCTAAACCGGCCAAACTTTGTTAGGGCTTCACCCTTTTCTATCATCTTGGACTATTCTTAATAATTTGTCTGCCATAGTTTTCAATGTTGTGGAGATATCGCCTAACTTCCCCTTTACTTTTCTTAGGTCGACAGTCTTGTTAGCCGGTGGAAAAGCCACCGTCTCCACAGGATCCATTATTTCTTGTGTTGGCCTTTTTCATTGTTTTATGGCGAGGATCCTTGCTGTGTCTTCCATGCTACTTTGTAATTTATAGCTTTTCCAGAACATCCTTTTCTAGAGTTCAATCCTTTGGAAAGGTAGAGGAGTAAACAAGACATAATTTCAAGTTAGTGTTGACTTGGGAAATCTTTATGCAATGCATGACTTAGGGATGCCCCTGCTTGTTGATGGAGACTAATCATGATGTTTGGCTCAGGCCTTAGAGATAGGGTCTTGCCCATGTTATGCAATACTATACTTGTACATGTAGCCATTCATTCATACACTCATTCATTCAACAGAAATAATAATTTTATTGAGATAAATTTCCTTTATACATGTAATTTCCAAGAGTACATTAAAACGGGAAGAGGGAACATTTTCCTTAGGACTTTCACCAACTCTGTCCATACATTTGAAATCCTAAATTACTCTTGAGTCTTCAGATTCGCCTTCTTTGATGGAGGTTGGTGAGAGACCTTAATTTTGGATTGCCCCTTGTCTTTTTGGCAGCCCTATCTCCGTGAGCGAAGAGGGATTAGGGCCCCTCTTTATGAGATGATTTGATGCATGCCATGAATCTTTTGAGTCACTCGGTACCCTTAGGAGTTTTGATAGGCTTGATTTCAGCGAGAAGGTCTTTGGACCATTCCCTGAGAGTTAATTAGATGCGTGGAGATGTAATGACTTGAGTTACTTTGGGAACTCTAGTTTTGAAATGAATATGGATGCATGAGTAGTTATGATGCTAAAGAGACATGAATAGCATAATGACAAAAATTAAGTAGCATAACAACATAAATTGAACAGAATATAAAGGAAAGTAAAGCGGTTGCCCTTTCCTCCTTGGTTTTGAAATTGACGCGCGTATCTTAAATCCAGCAAAGGTTAGGCTATGCATGGGGTGCTATATGAGTATGAGGTTAGAGGTTTACTAATACTTCCTAAAAAGCTTAGTTCCTGAACCTTCAAACCTCCGGCGTCCACCCCCGAGAGGGTAAAATCCATCTTTGGTTGGTGGTTCGAGCGGGGGAACTATCAAGAGACTGTAGGCTGAAAAACTGACACAGGATCTGCCCATAGTCAATATACTATTCCCCCTTCTATCTAGAAGGGTAGTAACCAAATAATTTATGCAAAATGCAAATACATGTGAACGCACCAAGTGTGTGTGAAATTGTCAAAAATGAAGAAAAGAACCCAACAACACACGTCCCATCCTATTCATTCATTATATACATGACAGTTAATTATGACATAAAAATGAAATGTGAACAAAAATTCACCTACAAAAGAAAATGCAAGGAGTTAGTAACTTTTTGAAAAACTCAATGTAAGATAAAATGGATGTTTAATGCAAGAGCGTGAATATGGAAAGCAATACAAGAGCATGCAAATGGATGTCGATGAAAGAACATGAATGTAGGCAATGAATGCAAGTGATGACACTTATTTGACAAGACTTTGTTTTTGGAAAATCATGTTTTGAAATTTAGAAAAATTTTGTAAAGTGGATAAAACTGGACTTAATAATCGGAGATTTTGGGTGAGTGAAGGGTGAAGAGACATGATAATGGCCTAACCCTCTAAGTATTCCCAACAGATTCGCCAGCTATCGCGTCTCGATTTTTAACCAAGTCCTTTTGGCTCAAGAAAAAAAGCACAGTACTCTCTTGTTAGAACTCATCATCCTAAAAGAGTGAGTGCAATTAGGTTTGATCTTGAAATTGATTTGGTTAAGGGCTTTTGGAAAAAGTTTCGAGTCGCCACCTAACATAATTAAAAATGTGTTAGGTCATCTAAGACTAAGTGTAATACAAAGACTAAACTTAGGTTTTTCGAAAAGGTTTTGAAAATATCCTTCTAAGAAGGTTTTTGGAAAATAGGTCTTAATAACCTTTGTGTAAGCACCCCATTTTTGCCCGCTCGGCAATCTCCGGCCCGACCGGATCCGGTTTCTAACGTCACAACACATGCAAGCTCAAGATGAGCCTTTCAATCTCCAATCCAACCAACTGGTCGCTTCTCGGGCCCATAAGGATCCGCTGGAGCCTTAAGCACCATTGTTCCAGGCAGTTTTCCGAACCAGGTGGTCCCGGAAACCAACGCCATCCAAGTAGCTTCCTGGGATCGGGCAATCTCGGGGACTAACACCTCATCAAAGATTCTAGACGGTTCACTTCTGGCGCCTGCTAGCACGCCAATGTAGAATGTCTGTCATTCGGTAATTTTCTGAGACTAGGCGTTCTCGGAGACCAACACCACCCGTACAGGTAGCTCTCTAATACCAGACGTTCTTAGAGACCAACACCGCACAGGTAGTTTTCAGAGACCGAGCAGTCTCGGGAACCAACACCTAGGTCAACACCGGCGCCTGTTAGCCCGACTCAGTGAAAAATGACCAAACCTGCCCTTTTGGGCCTCTTGGCACGTTTTGGGAAAGTTCAAAATCCCTCAAAATGATAAGTCCATCCTTTCACAATGTTGCTAAACCATTAAGCGTCCCTCGCACACCATTTGGTCCAAATCCGGTCCTATTCTGGCCCATTCCGGTTAAAATGACCGTTTTGCCCCCGAACGACTTAGCACGACACGAACACCGCTAAACGGCAACAGACTCTCTCAAAACCATCCCTGAACTGCCCTACACGCCTAACATAATATATCAGGCTATTCCTGACCGTTTTCGGCCGACTCCGGTCAAAATGACCGTTTTGCCCCTAGAAACCCAAAAATGCCCCGAAACAACACCGGCTTTGGGATTTCGAGCAAAGGGTTTCACCACACGCCCTTGTTTAACCCAAGGAATACCCTGCGACTTTAAACTCACATGACGCGATAAAAGTTCCCTGGAGCGTCTCGCAGACGCTCCGCTTAAATTGTCTTTTCCCCCGATTCTCTGGTTATAACGCACCGTCAATTGACTTGAGAAATGCGTAAATCAGGGAATTCATGAAAGCTCGTCCATAGATCTTTCCATCGATATGGTTCGATTGAATAGATCGCTTCCCGAAGCCCTCCATTGTACGGTGCGAAAACTATAACTTTCAGCAACCCTTGGAGCGTCTCGCAGACGCTCTGCCAAGGTTGACTTTTTCTCCGATTCCCGAATCAAAACGAACTATCAAATGACTTGAGAAATGCGTAAATTTGGGAATTCTAGAAAGTATTTCCAGAGTACTTTCCATCGGAACGGTCCGATCGAATAAATCGCTTCTCGACGGCCTCGATCACATCAAATGAAAACAATCACTTTCAAACACACACAGAGCATATCACAAGCGCTCCACAAAAGTGTCCTTTTTGGCACGCTTCCCAAGGTGATATCACACGCTTCTGAACATAATTCAAACTCTTCGAAAACATGAAAATTCATCGGATGCACTAGGAGAACATTCCGAGTGTGACCGATTCCCCTGGAACCTTCCTAGTTGGCCCAATTATCAAGGCAAAGTTTGGGCAAATCTTCCCGGTGATGGAGCGTATGCTACATCCACTCAAATTTTGTTCAGATCGACCGACTTTCAATCAACGGTCGAGATTTAACCAGTACATAGGGTGCCACGTGTTATTCTAGTAATGGAACAGTACTTGCGCATGTGGGACATGCGCACGGCCAAAATTTGGCAATGCGCATGTAGCACATGCGCATGGTCTGTTCCAGATTGCCTATAAATAGAGGCCTCCCTCCTTGCATATTCCAGGTCCGAAATTGATACGAAACTCTACTGAAATCACCCCAGAAACTCGAATCTCTACATATATTCCTCCCCTCCAACACTTGGGCTAGATTCCACCTCTCCTAAGCCTATACACTGCATATACAAAGCCTCATACACACTTATACACTCCACTCAAGCCTTTCAAGCCTTCTTGAAGTCACTCAAGCTTCAATCAAGACATCCATTGAAGATTACAAGAGTGTTGAAGGCAAAAGGTGGTATCCCTTTTACATTTGTGCTCTCCCCCACTCTTCTCTTCTCCCTCTTAGCCTACTTAGGCTATTCTCTATTTTAATCCCCATCTCCAACTCCCCTTTCTTGCATGCTTGAGCCAAAAGGGCTCCTAGATCATGCATAGAGGAAAGCAAGTGAGAGCCACCATGTAGGGGGACCTCTCACTAGCCTACTTTAAGATGGTATGGCCTAAGAGCCCCTTGTTTGTATGGTAAAGTCTAAAAGCCTTGTATGTGAATCATGACCCCTTGCATATTATTATTTTGATCATGTCTTGTATGCTTGGCTTCATTCTATGTTTATTGCCATATCCCATAATGCTTGCATTGCTCTTAATTTCATGACATTTTCAAGTTCTACATGTCCTTCAAAAATTGTTCCAAGAGTTGGCCCCTTGAAGTTTAGAATGACACTTTAGGAATCATGCATTAGAAAATCACTCTCAACCCCCTAATTCATATTTTTGCACCATTGTATTTCAACTTGCATAAAAGTTGCTTTCAAACTCTTTAATTTTCAAGGTTTCCATTCTCTCAAAGTTAGTGGTTAAAATGGCCCCATGGAACCCTCTCTTGAGTGGTCTCCCTTTATATTGGCCATAGGACCCCTAAATTCTTAGAATGGTCCCCTTTTCTCCTTATGATCACCTAAGAATGATGTTCAAGTCTTTTAATTTTTATGGTTTCCATTCTCTCAAGTTTAGGGGTTGGAATGGTCCCATGGAACCCTCTCATGAGTGGTCTCCCTTTTTATTGGCCATATGAACCCTCTCTTGATGGAATGGTTCCCTCGAAAAATGATTTTCAAAATCCTTCCCTAAAGATGATTTCAAAAATGCATTCTCTCCATCTTTGCATCAAAAATGATTTTCCAAAAATTATTCTCATCGTGTTGAATTTTAATCCCTCCACTCTTGTCAGGATAAAGGTTATAATGGCCATGAGGAAACCTTCCTTGGAATGGTCTCCAAGCACCTCCCATACAAACCATACTCTTGACTAGAGTCAAAATTTTCATGGAAATAATCTTCAAAGAGATGGCATACTAAAGTCCATTGCATAACATGTTTTGTTTTCCAAAACTCTTTCTAAAAATGCACCAAACCACACTTCAAAATCATTTTTTTAATCCAACCCTAGGTTAACTTGACCCTAGTTATCCAACTCTAGGTTAACTTGACCCTAGCTACCAAACCGTAGGTTAACTTGATCCTAGTTACCTAACCCTAGGTTAACTTGACCCTAGTTACCAAACCCTAGGTTAACTTGACCCTAGTTACCTAACCATAGGTTATCTAAACCTTAGGTTCCCCCTAACCCTAGGCTAACCCAACCGAGATTAATACACTTCAAGGTTCCAACTCTTGAACCCTTTTTCAAATGATCATTCAAACTTTCCAATTGTCCTCTTAACCTATTCTTCCAAAACCTCCCACCCCATGACTTCAACCCAACTCCATAAACTCTTCAAATGATCTTACATTCCCTCTCCAAGGCCTTTCCAAAAATGTTTTCAAAGGGTCACAAACACCTAAAGTGTCCCTAGTCCTCTCGTGATTAGGGATTCCAAGGACAAGTGATAAATCAAGAACAACCTCTTAGGTTGTCCATGTTAGCGTTCCAAACACTTAGCCATTTTCAAAAATCGCTTTCAAAAACTAATTCATCAAACATTCTAAAGTCATGCCTCTAAGGTTTCGAAACAAGATTTCAAAAACACTCTCAAACTCTCTTGAGTTATCCAAAAAAACATTTTCCAAAACTCTCTCAAATTGATCCAAAAACATTTTCAAAACACTCTACTATGCAATTTCAAGTCAAAACTTCCAAGACCGCAAAGTGTCTTTAAACGTTTCCAAAGACCTCAAAGTGTCTTCAAACTTTTCCAAAGACCTCAAAGTGTCTTCAAACTTTTTCAAAGACCCCAAAGTGTCTTTAAACTTTTTCGAAGATTCCAAAGTGTCTTCAAACCTTCCAAAGGCCCTAATGCGCCTATTTTCCATCGGGCTCTTGCCCGAACTACGATTGACCTGATTCTCGCCAAATGAGATACGTAGGCAACCTAAAATGGTGCGGTCATAACTTTTAATTCAACCCCAATCGCTTTTTTTAAAAATTCCAATCAATTCAAAGTTTCTATTCCAAACTCTTTTAAAACCTCCATTATTTTCAAACTTCTTCCAAAGCTTACAATATGCATCATTCATCCAAAAAGTGATGACTAAATCCGCTTTTCAAAGTTCTAAAGTGGATATTAAGTGGACAATGGTAACCGGTTATTCTAGTGAGTGAATCAAGGGTGATTAGACATATAGGTACCGAAAAGGCCGGGTAGGGTGATGATCTTAGGATATCTTCCCTACACGTGACCAACTCCCGAACCTTAGATTTCTGTTTTCGAAATACCAAAATGGAGTTATTTTCAAAAAAAGGCTTAAACATTCCAAAAGGTTGCCAAACAACCTATTTTCCTAAAAACCCTCTCTTGAGGGAGATTTTAAAAAACCTTTTTCAAAAACTCAAAGTTTAATCTTCGGATTAATGCTTAGTTTTAGGTGCCCTAACTCACCTTTATCAAGTTAGGTGGCGACTCCTATTTTTCTAAAAAGCCCTTAGTCAAAGCAATTTTCAAACCTAGTCGCACTTATCCTTCTAGGAGGACGACTTCGAGTGACAAAGTTCCGTGCTTTAGGGTCTCCGAGTCGAAAGGACCTTGGACACCTCAAAAACCGGGGCACGACACTTTGGAAAGCCCTTTTTGAAAACGGGACTCGGATTTTGGTCTTCAAAATAGAAATTTACAATCTTGGGGTTGGTTACATGTAGCGAAGATATCCTAAGATCATCACATTACCTCGCCTTTTCGGTACCTACATGTCTAATCACCTTTCATTCACTCACTTGAATAACCGGTTACTACTATCCACTTAATATCCACTTTAGAATTTTTAAAAATAGGATTTGGTCATTACTTTTTGAACAAATGATGCATGATGCATGTTTTCGAAAAGATGTTTGAAAATAAGATGTTTGAAAATAGTAAGTTTTGAAGGGATTTGAAATAGAAATCTTGAATTGATAGAAGATTTGGAAAAGGAAACCTGGGTTGAACTAAAGGTTATGACCACACCATTTTAGATTGTCTACTTATCTGATTTGATGAGAATCAGGTTATTCATAGTTCTGGCAAGGGCTAGATAGAAAAGAGACACATTGGAGCCTTTGGAATGCTTTAAAGAAAATTTATGATCTTTAGAAAAAGAGAACTTGAGAGTTTAGAAAAATGCCTTTGAAATAGGACTTAGGATGTTTGAAATGTTTTTTAAATTGGGATTGAAGATGATTTCAAATGCTTTTGGAATTAACTCAAGGGAGCTTTGAAAGTGTTTTGAAACAACTCGAGAGAGTTTTGAAAAGGTTTTGGAATAATTCAAGGGATTTTTGAAAATGTTTTGAAGTCTTGTTTTGAAAACTTTGAAGGTAGAGTTTAAATTGGAAGTGTTCTTCTGAACTTGTCTTTAAAAAGTTTTTGACAGTAGTTTTTGAATGCCTTATGAAAGGCATGTTTAATATTTCATCACCTTTAGAAGGTTAGTCATTAAAGAACTAAACTTCTTTAGGGCTATGTGTTTTGAAAACAAGTTTGGAAAAGGGGCTAGAGATTTTCATTTTGGTTTTTAAAACTTTTAGGGTTGTAGAACCCTTCATGAATATCTAACTTACATTTGAACAATCCTAACCATGGAAGGATTAGGGTTGCCTTAAGAATGTGATGTTTAAAGAGCTTTTAAAAACAACTAGGGTTTTGGAACCCTAATACGAACAACCTTGAAGGTTGTATTTAATGTATCACATTCCCTTGGAATTTCTAACCATAAAGGGTTAGGGATACTTTAGGGTTGTGAGTTTTTTGAAACATTTCAAAAATAGTCTTTGAAACATATTAAGTGTCTAGCCATTTTAGTGGAGACAAGTTTAAGAGAATTTCTTGGAAACATTTTTGAAGATAGAGTATAAGAATATTTGAAAAGGTTTTGAATTTGATTTTTGAAATCTCAAGAAAGTAGAATGTTTTTGAAAATATGTTATGAAAATGGTTTTTGAGTTGAAAGATTATTTGAAAATGGGTCTTTAAATTGGAACCTTGAAGCTTACTAACCTAGGTTGGGTTAGCCTAGGATTAACTAGGGTTAAGGTGATCTAGGATTAACTAACTAAGGTTAGGTTAACTAAGAGTTAAGGTGACCTAAGGTTAACTAACTTGGATTAGGTTAACTAAGGTTAGACAACTAGTGTTAGGTTAACCTAGGGTTGGAAGGTGGTTTTGAAAGGTGGTTTTGGAACTATGGTTTTGACATAGTGGTTTTGGAAAGATGGTTTTGAACTAGGGTTTGGACCTAGTGGCTTTGAAAGGTGGCTTTGAACTAGGATTTGAACCTAGTGGTTTTGGGAAGGTGGTTTTGAATTAAGGTTTGAACCTAGTGGTTTTGGAAAGGTGATTTTATGCACGAAACTTGAAAGTGTGTTTTAAAAACAATTTATGGAAACTACTCAAGTGAGTGTTGGATTCATATGGTTGGAGTTTGGAAACCACTCAAGAGAGGGTTGCCTTGGAACCATTTCACCACTAATTCAAGAGAGTAAAACTTGTGAAAATCAATACTGAATCGATGGTTTAAAAATGTTTTGAATGAAAAATTAAAGAGAATGAACTTTTGAAAATTACTTTTGGAAAGCGGGTTTTGAAAAATCATTTTTGAGATTTTAAAAACCACTCTAAAGAGTAAGGCTTCATACGGTTGATTTGAGAGAAATCACTCCAAAGAGGACTCCATGAGACCATTTTAACCACCATATTCAAGAAAAAAAAACTTCTAAAAATCAAGATGAAAATGGTAGTTTTTGAAAAACCATTTCATGCAAATTAAAGAGAATGAAATTTGAGAACTCTTATTGAAGCGGGTTGTTTTGAAAACCACTTTTAGGGTGCAGAGACCAATTCTAATAAACTAGGGTTTATATGGTCAAGAGAATGGAAAAACCACTCAATAGAGGGTACCAAGAGACCACTTTAACTACAAGGTTCTAGAGAGTGGATTCTACAAAAATCAATATAGAAGAGAAATGCTGGAAAACCAATTTTATGTCACATGAAATGCAAAGAAATACAAGGTTGCAAAATGAATTCAAGGGGCTTAAATGGGGGTTTTCTAAGATATAGAAATTGACCTAGGCTTCAAGGATTCAACTTTTAGAACCGTTTTAAGAAAAACACTTGGATATAGACGTAAGCACCCCATTTTTGCCCGTTCGACAATCTCCAGTCCATCCAGACTTGTACTCAAGTCAATATGGACGTATTCCAATCTAAATCAACTTTCCAAGTCTAATCCCGTCAATCAAACCGCTCCGTGGGCCCGCCAATCCCAAATAGAGGCAAAATGATTAAAATGCCCTTGGGGGTAATGTTCAGTCCAATTACAACAGACACGTCTTTCCAAAGACAATAAGTCCCCTTTCCAATTCCAATTCTAATTATAATTCCAATTAAATCTAGTGCACCTTTCGAGAAAGTTGATTCCTCAAGGTGGTAAGACCCTCCAATTCAACACGTTTCTGAGTGAACTCTTCGGAACGGTAAGCCCCTTCAAATCTGTTGACCAGGACGAGACCCCAAGTCCCCTAGATGGTATAACGGTCAACCTTTGGCGCCTATTGGCCCGCCAATGCAGAAATATCCGTTTCAACACGCCTTTTGAGAAAGTTGATTCTTTAGGCATTAAGTCCATTTAGCAGCTTCCCGAGATCAGGCAGTCTCAGGAATGATCGCCAATCGTCAAAGTAGCGGAAGTACTCGTAAACATCACAACCATCAGAGTAGCGAAAGTACTCGCAAACAAGTCGATATAGGGAATTGCCAACAAACCCCTATATCACGGGACCGTTGTCAGAGTGGCAGAAACACTCAAAATCCAGGTCAACACTGGCGCCTACTAGCCCACTTAGGTAAAAAATGACCAAACTGTCCCTAGGGCCATTTTCGACACGTTTCTCAAGAGAGTACCTAAGTCCTTAGAACGATAAGTCCACCCTTCCAAGATTTTCATAAAGGAAATTTGGCATGATTAGGTGCCTTCTAGTTAGTTTCGGGTCAATTCCGAGACTTTCCGATCAAGATGACCATTTTGCCCCTAGAGATCCAAATGCCCCAGGGACCACATCTGCTTTGAGTATCAAATTGGTAACCTTCCGAGAATACTTTTTATAGTATTCTCAACCTTCTATTATCTTTCCGGATCATTCCGAGTCAATTCCGACAAAGCCAATGCAAAATGATCATTTTGCTCCTAGTGGGCCAGTCTCCTTTTTTGACCACACCGGCTTTGGGTATCAAACCGGTAGCCTTACAGAATATTCTAAATAATGTTTTCAAATCTCAAGTCTTCTTCCGGGACATTCTGAGTCCGTCCTGGCAGCTTTCCGACCCAGTTAGCCGTTTTGCCCCTAATGGCCCGGTCAACCCTTCCAACAAATCTTGTCATCCTTTTTCGAGTCCATTATCCCCTAGGACCCTATTTTGAGGGTTCCTATCCCTTTTTTCTGGACCATTCACAGTCCCTTAAAACCTTCCCGGACCTTCCGGAGCTACTCCTAGTGAAGTCAGGCTAAAAATTGCATGGTAGTCACTAGTACAAGCGCCTAAATCTTCCAAAGATATGTTGTTTGTCGACCTTAAAACTTTCCTAAGTGGCTGGCACCACCAGTAATGGTGCCAAGCCAAAATTTGGTCTGGCGCCACTCCTAGTGGCACTAGAAGGTTTTTTGGCCTGGTGCCATTACAACAGGCGCCAAGTCATTCCTCTCTCTATAAATACAAAGCCTACTCCAGCTTGAAAGAGGTCCGCAAACTCAGTCTAAAAACCTTACTTTTCGATGCATAGAGCTCGTAGCCTTCTAAAACCCTAGTCTCCTTTAGGTTCTCCAAACCGTAGCCACCATACACAAACCCTAGCCTTCTATACGCTCATACACTCTTATACTCTTATACACTAGCCTTAAAACCTCCATTGAAGACTTGAAGTGCTGCAACTTCGAAGCTTCCAAAGATCGAAGACAAGTTCTCGAAGACTGAAGTGAAGCAAGAAAAGCAAAGCGCGCAAAGCAAAGCAAAGCAAAATAAACAAGACATAAAGTAGGCTCTCTATTTAATTTTACTCATCTCCCCCCTTCTCTCTTCTCTCTTCGAACCCACTTGGGTTTTCTTCTATTTTAATCTCTCATTTTCTTCCCCCCTTTCTTGCATGCTTGAAACAAGGGATTTCCCGGTCCATGTGTAGGATTAGGCTATTGAAGGGTCACCATGTCGGGGGCTTTCTTTTAGTCTAACCGGAGATCACGTGGGTTCGGCCCCATTGATTATGTGGTGAAGCCATTAACCTTGTATGTTCACGACCCCAACATGCATTGTGCATATCATGATCTTGCATTCTTCTAAAATTCATTTTCAAACTCGTTTTCAAAACTTGTATTAACATTGTTTTTGAAACTTGCATCAAAATCTTCTTTTTCAAAACTTATTTTCAAAATCACAATCCTTGGTTGATTTAGCCTTTTCATGGTTAGGGTTGCTTTAGGAAAGTGTTACATTTAAAGTGACCGATATGGTCCATATTTTCAAAATCCTTGTTGTTTTCAAAACCACTATCTTGAAGTGGTTCTAGCCTTCTTATGGTTAGAATCGCTTTACAAAAGTGAGATATTTTTATAAACTTTCTAAAAACTCTCTTTTCAAATCTTTCTTTCCAAAAACTCTCTCAAAGTGTTGTTTTCCAAAAAAATCTTTCCAAAAACTCTCTCTTCAAAACTCGCTTTCTAAAAGCTCCTCTCTAGGATTTCCTTCCAAAAATCTCCCTTTCTAAAAACTCACTTTCCAAAAATCTCTTTCTTTAGAGCCTAAGTTAAACCCTAGAGCCAACGATTAAGAAACCCTAATTCCTTTTCTCAAAACATGATTTTCACTCTTGCCTTAAAACCTAGGTTTTCAAAATCTCCCCTTTTACATCAAAAATCATAAGTTTTCAAAAATCTCTTTCCTATGTCAAAACTATAGTCTTCCAAATCTAGGGTTTCTAAACATCATCTTTCCAAACCCAAACCAAATCCAATCTCCCCTTTGAGAAACCAAAGACAATTTTCCCGTTTAGAAAACTAGATCCAATCCTCCGTTTTTGGAAACAAAATCAAATCATCTCTTTACAAACAAAATCCAATCCCTTATTTTAGGAAATAGGAATCTCAATCCTTCCTAATCTAGTACCTTCCTAAACCATAAATTTTTCAAAATTTTCAAATCTTTCCTTAAACTTTAAGTTTCCAAATCTTCCCTAATTCCACCCTTTCCTAATCCCGACCTTTTCAAATCCTAAACTTCCTAAATTTTAAACTTCCCTAAACTTCAAATCTTTCAAAATCTAAAACTTTCTAAACTCAAAATTTTCTTACTTTCAAAACTTCCCTATTTCAAAACATTCCAAATTCGAAACTTTCCAATTTCAAAACTTTCTTAAAACGAAACCTTTCCTATTTCAAAACTTTTCTTAAAATGAAATTTTCTCAATTCGAAACTTTTCTAAATTGAAACTTTCCTAATTCGAAACCTTTCTTAAACCAAAACTTTCCTAAAATGGAACTTTTCTAAAATGACACTTTCCTATTTTGAAACTTTCCTAATTCGAATCTTTCCTAAATTCTAATATTTCCTTAATCTTTCAAGTTCAACACTCGAGTCAAATCTTTCCTAAGTCCCAAGTCTTTCTTAAGTCTAGGTTTCCTAAAACCAAGCTTTCCAAAATCAAATCTTTTTAAATCTTCCAATCAAAGTTCAATCTATCATTCTTTCAATCCAAATTCCAATTCAATTTCTTTTTCCAATCAAACCTTCCATTTTCTATCGAATTCTTGTCCAAACTACGACTGATCTGATTCCTCAAAAAGGATATGTAGGCAACTCTCATGGGTGTGGTCACAACCTTTTTTCAATTTTCAATTCCATAATTTTCTTTCAAATCTCCAAATTCCATAATCTATTTTCAAGTTTCCAATTCCAAAATTCTATTTTTAAAATCTCTATTTTCAATTTCCAAAACTTTCCATTTTCAAATCTATCTTTTAGAATCTCTTTTCTAAAATCAAATCAATTTCTTTTAGATCTATTTCCGAATCTATTTTTCAACTCTCTTTTTCTTGCACTTACATATCATGCATCATGTCTTTTTCAACATTCTTTTCCTAAAGTGGATAGGATTGGACATTTGTTAGTTGACGACTCTTATAGATGAATCTAGGGTGAATAGACATGTAGGTAAAGCAAAGGGCGGGGAAGGGTAATGGCTTATTGTGTCCTCCCTACACGTAACCAACCTCCGAACCTAGGAACACTGTTTTCGAAAGACCAAAAATGGAGTTATTTTTCAACAAGGGCTTAAATCTTTTCCAAAGGTTGCTAAACAACCTCTTTTCTTAAAAACCCTCTCTTGATGTAGTATTTTCAAAATCGTTTTCAAAAACCCTAGGTGTGTTCTTCGAATTATGCTTAGTTTTTAGGTGACCTAACTCACCTAAATCAAGTCAAGTGGCGACTCCAAATTGTTTTCCAAAAGCCCTTTATTCAAATTAATTTTCAATTCAAACTTAGTCACACTCATTCTTTTAGGAGGATGAGTTCTAACGAGAGAGTACAGTATTTTTTCCGTTTGTGTGTGTATTCCTCGAGTGCGAAAAATCTGGCTGCGACAATAGAATTTGAAGAAGACATAGAAATGAAGATAGTGAAAATTTTTACAAAATGATGATGGATATGAAAATGGGGCTAAGCATGCAATACATGATTGTGGTAACCATATGCAAGGGGGTCGTGAATTCATACAAGGCTAATAGGCCACACCAAATTACAAGGTGCTCTAAGGCCATACCATCTTAAAGTAAGCTAGTAAGAGATCCCCCTACACAGTGATTCTCACTAGTATTTCTCTAGGCATGAACTACGAGCTCTCTTGTTTCGAACACACAAGAAAGGGGGGTAAAAGATGGGGGTTTAAAATAGAGAATACCCTAAGTAGGCTAGGAGCGAGAAGAAAAGATTGGGGGTGACAAAAATGTAAAAGAGAAAACCACCTTTTGCCTTCAAACCTCCATGGATGCTTTAGCTTGAACTTGAATAGCCTCAAAAGGGCTTGAAGGGGCTAGAAAGGGGTTTTTTTTTTATAGCATTGAGGGCTTCGTAAGTGTTTAGAGGGTGAGATGTATATGAAAATTTGAGGTTTAGAGGCCATTTCTGCATAGCTTCGATGCTGTTTTCGATCCTGGAATATGTAAAGGGGGAGGCCTATATTTATAGGCCATCTGAGGAGACTTGGCACACGTAGCACATGCACTAGGGCAAAATTTTGCCCTAGTGCATGTGCTACATGTGCCAATATTGTTCCATAAAATGAATGCCACGTGGCACACTATGTACTGGCTAAATCTTAAGGGGCAAGCGAAGTTTGATTGATTTGATCAAAATTTGGGTGCATGTAGCTCGAAAAGTGTTCGAAAGAATGAGATATCGTCTCAGAAAGCGTGCATGAAAATATACTTTTGTGGAGCGTCTGTGATACGCTCCGCAGATGTTCAAAAGTAGTCATTTTTAGGCCACGTGATTGGGGCGTTCGGGAAGCGATCTCTTCGATCGAACTATATCGATGAAAAGTGCTTTGAAAATACTTTCGGGAATTCCATAATTTATACATTTCTCAAGTCGTTTGACGATGCGTTACAATCAAGAAAGTGGACGAAAAGACAACCCTAGCGGAGCGTCTATGAAACACTTCAAGGGTTACTAAAAGTGGCAGTTTTCGAGCCATACGATCGAGGGCTTTGGGAAGTGATTTGTTCAATCAAGCCGTATCGATGGATTAACCTATGGTCAAGTTTTAGGAATTCCCTGATTTATGCATTTCTCAAGTCGTTTGATGGTGCATTATAACCCAAGAATCGGGAGAAAAAGACAACCTTAGTGAAGCATCTACAAGACGCTTTAGGGGACTTTCATTAAGTTAGAACTGTTTAGAGTCGTGGGGCTCAACTTGGATTGAACATAGGCTTATCAGGATCTTCTGGTTTGGTACCTAGAGCTGGTGTAGTTTCAGAGCGTGCTAGGCCTGCTAGGGGTAAAATGGTCATTTTGACCGGGATTGGTCGAATAGGGTCAAGATGGATTGGAATGGCGTGTTAAGCATGCCGACTATTCGAGGATGCTCCTGGAAGATGTTTTCGTTGTTTGATGGTATTTGCATTGTGTTGGGGTGTCTAAGGGTAAAATGGTCATTTTGACCAAAGTTGACTAGGATGGGACCGGAATTAGACCGAAATTGGACAAGATAGTGTATTAAGTACGCTTAACTGTCTAAGAACACTTTAAAAATGTGGACTTATCATCTTAAGGAATTTTGAACTTTCTCAAGACGTGCATGGAGGCCCAAGGGGTAAGTTTGGTTATTTTTCACTAAATCGGGCTAGCAAGTGTCGGTGTTGACCTAGGTGTTAGTTCCCGAGACTGCTCGATCTTATAAAGCTACATGTATGGTGTTGGTCACTAAGACTGTCCAGTCTTAGAGAGCTACCTGTAGGGTGGTGTTGGATCCTGAGATTGCCCAATCTCAGAAAGTTACTTGTAGGGTGGTGTTGTTCCCCAAGATCGCCTAGTCTCAGAGAACTATCGGATAACGGAAAGGTTCCCTACTTCTTTTCCAAAACTCAAACTCTCTAATTCCATGTTACATCAAATCTTCTCCAAATAGGAAACAAAATCAAATTCTTTATTTTTGGAAGTAAAATCCAATCCTCAACTTTAGGAAATAGAAATCAAATCTTTCCTAATTATAGACCTTACTAAATCCCGACTTTCTAAATTTCAAACTTTCAAATATTTCCTAATTTCAAACTTCAAACCTTTCATAATTTCAAACTTCCAAATATTTCCAAATTTCAAATATTTCTAAATTCAAAACTTTTCTAAAAAGGAACCTTTCTAATTCAAAACTTTTCTAAAATCTAACTTGCTAAAACCAAACCTTCCTATTTCAATTGCATGCTTCAACCTTAGATTATCTAAGTCCTAAGATGTCTAAACCCTAGTTCAACCTTAATCCTAAAGTTAGAAAGTTTCAACTTGTAAGCACCCATTTTTGCCTGCTCGGCAATCTCCGGCCTGACCGGGACCGGTTTCCAACATCACAACACATGCAAGCTCAAAACGAGCCTTTCAATCTCCAATCCAACCACTGGTCGCTTCTCGAGTTCACAAGGATCCGCTGGAGCCTTAAGCACCATTATTCCAAGCAGTTTTCCGGACCGGGTGGTCTCGGAAACCAACGCCATCCAGGTAGCTTCCCGAGATCGGGCGATCTCGGGGACCAACACCTCATCAAATTCCAGACGGTTCACTTCTGGCGCCTGCTAGCCCGCCAACGTAGAATGTCCGTCATTTGGTAGTTTTCCAAGACCGGGCGTTCTCGGAGACCAACACCACACTTCCAGGTAGCTTTCTAGGACTAGGCGTTCTTAGAAACCAACACCACCCCTACAGGTAGCTCTCTAAAAACGGGCGTTCTTGGAGACCAACACCGCACAGGTAGTTTTCCGAAATTAGGCGGTCTCGGGAACCAACACCTAGGTCAACACCGGCGCCTGCTAGCTCGACTCGGCGAAAAATGACCAAACTTGCCCCTTGGGCTTCCAGGCACATTTTGGAAAAGTTCAAAATCCCTCAAAACGATAAGTCCATCCTTCCACAATGTTGTCAATCCATCAGGCGTCCCCCGCACGCCATTTGGTCCAAATCCGGTCTTATTCCGGCTCACTTTGGTCAAAATGACCATTTTACCCCCGAATGACTCAGCACGACACGAACCCCGCTGAACGGCGACAGACTCTCTCAAAACCATCCTTGAACAGCCCTACATGCCTAACACAATATACCAGACCATTCCTGGCCATTTCCAGCCAACTCCGGTCAAAATGACCGTTTTGTCCTTGGGAGCCAAAAACACCTCGAAACAGCACCGGCCATGGGGTTTCGAGCAAAGGATTTCACCACACGCCCTTGTTTAACCCAAGGAGCGCCCTACGACACTAAGCTCACACGACCCGATAAAAGTTCCCTGGAGCGTCTCACAAACGCTCCGCTGAAATTGTCTTTTCTCCGGATTTCCTGATTATATCGCACCATCAACTGACTTGAGAAACACGTAAATCAGGGAGTTCTCGAAAGCTCATCCATAGATCTTCCCATCGATACAGTTCGATCGAATAGATCGCCCCCCGAAGCCCTCCATCGTACGGTGTGCAAACCATGACTTTCAGCAACCCCTGGAGGGTTTCGCAGACGCTCCGCCAAGGTTGACTTTTTCTTTGATTCCCTAATCAAAACGCACCGTCAAACGACTTGAGAAATGCGTAAATTTGGAAATTCTAGAAAGTATTTCCAGAGCACTTTCCATCGGAACGGTTTGATCGAATAGATCGCTTCGCAAATGCCTTGATCACATCAAATGAAAACAGCCACTTTCGAACACACAAGGAGCGTATCACAGACGCTCCACAAAAGTGTCCTTTTTGCACGCTTCCCAAGACGATATCCCACGCTTTTGAACATAATTCAAACTCTTCAAAAACATGAAAGTTCATCAGTTGCACTAGGAGAACATCCCGAGTGCGACCGACTCTCTCGGAACCTTCCCGGTTGGCCCAATTATCGAGACAAAGTTTGGGCGATTCTTCCCAGTGATCCAGCGTATGCTACATGCGCTCAAATTTTGTTCAGATCGACCGACTTTTGATCAACGGTCGAGATTTAACCAGTACATAGGGTGCCACGTATTATTCTGGCAATGGAACAGTACATGCGCATGTCCTACATGTGCACAGCCAAATTTTGGCCATGCACATGTAGCACATGGGCATGGTCTGTTTCAGATCGCCTATAAATAGAGGCCTCCCCCCTTGCATATTCCAGGTCCGAAATTGATACGAAACTCGAATCTCTACATATATTCCTCCCCTCCAACACTTGGGCTAGATTCCACCTCTCCTAAGCCTATACACTGCATATACAAAGCCTCATACACACTTATACACTCCACTCAAGCCTCTCAAGCCTTCTTGAAGTCACTCAAGCTTCAATCAAGACATCCATTGAAGATTACAAGAGTGTTGAAGGCAAAAGGTGGTATCCCTTTTATATTTGTGCTCTCCCCCACTCTTCTCTTCTCCCTCTTAGCCTAATTAGGCTATTCTCTATTTTAATCCCCATCTCCAACCCCCCTTTCTTACATGCTTGAGCCAAGAAGGCTCCTAGATCATGCCTAGAGGAAAGCAAGTGAGAGCCACCGTGTAGGGGACTTCTCACTAGCCTACTTTAAGATGGTATGGCCTAAGAGCCCCTTGTTTGTATGGTGAAGCCTAAAAATCTTGTATGTGAATCATGACCCTTTGCATATTATTATTTTGATCATGTCTTGTATGCTTGGCTTCATTTTATGTTTATTACCATATCCCACAATGCTTGCATTGTTCTTAATTTCATGACATTTTCAAGTTCTATATGTCCTTCAAAAATCATTCCAAGAGTTGGCCCCTTGAAGTTTAGGATGAGACTTTAGGAATCATGACTTAGAAAATCCCTCACAACCCCCTAATTCATGTTTTTGCACCATTGTATTTCAACTTGCACAAAAGTTGCTTTCAAACTCTCTAATTTTCAAGGTTTTCATTCTCTCAAAGTTAGTGGTTAAAATGGCCCCATAGAACCCTCTCTTGAGTGGTCTCCCTTTATATTGGCCATGGGACCTCTAAATTGTTAGAATGGTCCCCTTTTCTCCTCATGATCGCCTAAGAATGATGTTCAAATTCTTTGATTTTTTTGGTTTCCATTCTCTCAAGTTTAGGGGTTGGAATGGCCCCATGGAACCCTCTCATGAGTGGTCTCCCTTTTTATTGGCCATATGAACCCTCTCTTGATGGAATGGCTCCCCTTGAAAAATGATTTTCAAAATCCTTCCCCAAAGATGATTTCAAAAATGCATTCTCTCCATCTTTGCATCAAAAACGATTTTCCAAAAATGTCCTCATCATGTTGAATTTTAATCCCTCCACTCTTGTCAAGATAAAGGTTATAATGGCCATGAGGAAACCTTCCTTGGAATTGTCTCCAAGCACCACCCATACAAACCATACTCTTGACTAGAGTCAAAATTTTCATGGAAATGATCTTTAAAGAGAAGGCATACAAAAGTCCATGGCATAACATGTTTTGTTCTCCAAAACTTTTTCCAAAAAATGCACCAAACCACACTTCAAATCATCTTTCAATCCCACCCTAGGTTAACTTGACCCTAGTTACTTGACCCTAGGTTAACTTGACCCTAGTTACTTGACCTTAGGTTAACTTGACCCTAGTTACCTAACCCTAGGTTGACTTGACCCTAGTTACTTGACCCTTGGCTAACTTGACCCTAGTTACTTAACCCTAGGTTAACTTAACCTTAGTTAGTTAACCCTTAGTCTTTTTAACCTTAGGTTCCCCCTAACCCTAGGCTAACCCAACCAAGGTTAATACACTTTAGGGTTCCAACTCTTGAACCCTTTTTCAAATGATTATTCAAATTTTCCAATTACCCTCCTAACCTATTCTTCCAAAGCCTCCTACCCCCATGATTTAAAAAACCCAACTCCATATACTCTTCTTATGTTCCTACACTCCATCTTCAAGACCTTTCCAAAGATGTTTCCAAAAGTCACAAACCTAAGGTATTCCTAGCCCTCTCATGGTTAGGGATTCCAAGGACAAGTGATAAATCAAGAACAACCTCTTGGGTTGTCCATGTTAGGATTCCAAACACTCCATTTTCAAAGACCACTTTCAAAAATTAATCCGTCCAAACATTCTAAAGTCATGCCTCCAAGGTCTTCAAAACAAGACTCTAGAAACACTTTCAAGTTCTCTTAAGTCATGCCAAATCATTTTTCCAAAACTCCCTTAAAGTCCATCCGAAAGCATTTTCAAAACATTTCACTTCCAATTTCAAGTCAAAACTTCCAAGACCACAAGGTGTCTTCAACTTATCCAAAGACCTCAAACTGTCCTTAAACCTTGCAAAGGCCCTAATGTGCCTATTTTTCATTGGGCTCTTGCCCGAACTACGAATGACCTGATACTCGCCAAATGAGATACGTAGGCAACCTAAAATGGTGTGATCATAACTTTTATTTCAACTCCAAGCCCTTTTTCAAAAATTCCAATCAATTCAAAGTTTCTAGTCCAAACCCTTTCAAAACCTCCATTATTTTCAAACCTTTCCAAAAACTTACATTATGCATTATGCATTATGCATCATTCATCCAAAAAGTGATGACTAAATCCCTTTTTCACAGTTCTAAGGTGGATATTAAGTGGACAATGGTAACCGGTTATCCTAGTGAGTGAACCAAGGGTGATTAGACATGTAAGTACCGAAAGCGCGGGGTAGGGTGATAATCTTAGGATATCTTCCCTACACGTAACCAACCCCCGAACTTTAGATTTCTGTTTTCAAAAGACCAAAATGGAGTTATTTCCAAAAAATGGCTTAAACATTTCAAAAAGGTTGCCAAACAACCAATTTTCTAAAAACCCTCTCTTGAGGGGGTTTTTCAAAACCTTTTCCAAGAAACCCTAAGTTTAATCTTTGGATTAACACTTAGTTTTAGGTGTCCTAACTCACCTTAATGAAGTTAGGTGGCGACTCCTATTTTTCTAAAAAACCCTTAGTCAAACCAATTTTCAAACCTAGTCGCACTTGTTCTTTTAGGAGGACGAGTTCTAGTGACAGAGTTCCGTGCTTTAGGGTCTCCGAGCCGAAAGGACCTTGGACACCCAAAAAATCGGGGCGCGACACAACTCTTTTCTAAAACAAGATGGTTTTCAAAGCTCAACTCAATCTTTCCAAATCAAGTCCAAGTTCAACTTCAAAGTTCAATTTCAAATCATCAAGGTCAACTTCAAATCAAAGTCAATTCCAAGTTCAATTTCGAATCAAAGTCAATTTTAAACAAAGTTCAAAGTTCAATTTTCAATCTTCCAATCAAAGTTCAATTCAAACTCTTTTCAAGTCAAACTTTTAAAGACCTCAAAGTGTCTATTTTCAATTGGACCCCGATTCTAAACTACGACCGACCTGATTCCCAACAAAGGGATACGTAGGCAACCCTTTTGGGTGTGATCATAATCTTTTTCAAGTTTTCAATTTCCAGAACCTTTTTCAAACTTCAAATCTATTTTCAAATTCAAATCCTTTTCTTGCACTTACTTCTCATGCATCATATTAAATCTCTTTCTAAAACTTTTAGAGTGGATATAGTTGGACAATGGATAATCGAATATTATAAATGAGTAAACCTAGGGTGAAAAACATGTAGGTAATGCAAGGACGGCATAAGATGATAGCCTAGTGCATCTTCTCTATATGTAACCAACCTCCGAACCTAGAATCACTATTTTCAAAAATCAAAAATTGAGCTATTTTTCCAAAAGGGCTTAAATCTTTCCAAAAGTTGCTAAACAACCTGTTTTCTCCAAAAACCCTCTCTTGAGAAAGTTTTCAAAAACCTTTTCAAGAGAAAAATTCTCAAATCTTTAAATTTCCTCTTAAACCCGTAGGCCTCGAATGCAAAACTGCGTTGCTGTTTTAATTCCCAGGCCTGGCGTCATTAGCAGTGGCACTATGGTAGTTTCAAGCCAAGTGCCACAAGCAAAATTCTGGGCAACTTGGCCCTTTTGCCCGCCAAAGTCCAATTTCAAGTGCCTCCTTGGCCAATCTACCAATTTCAGGCTCTAGTCTTCTAAAATTAACAAATCCCATCTCTACGATCACCTCGTGATCAACATATGACTCTTACTTTATCATTTTTTGCCTTTAACAAGCAAAGACAGAAAAAGAGGGACAGCTATAAGCACCCCATTTCTACCTACTCGACAATCTTTAACCCGACCGAACTCACATTCAAACCAACACAGACACATTCAAGTCCAAGTTAGTTTTTCAGACTCAATCTAGTTAATCAATCGCTTCACAAGCACACTACATCCAATAGAGGCACAATAACCAAAATACCCTTAGGGTATTACTCGATCAAATTCCAGTTAGCATGTCTTCCTAAATATGGTAAGTCCATATTTCAACCTCAATTCCAGTTCCAATTCTAGTCCAAGTCAATCAAACTCAATTCTTCACGTCTTTCGAGAAAGTTAATCCTTCAAACGGAAGTCTATCCAACATGACACATTTATCAAAAAAGCACAAAATTCCTCGAACTGATAAGTCCCTTCAAACTTGTCAACTGGGACAGAACCCAAGTCCCCAAGATGGTAGAGCGGTTCATTTCTGGCACCTGCTAGCTTACCAATGTAAAATGTCTGCTATCCAACACGTCGATCAAGAAACTACCTAAGGCCTTGAGAAGATAAGACCATCTAGCAGCTTCTCGAGATCAGGTAGTCTCAAAATTGAACGCACACTGTCAAAGTGACGAAAACACTCACAAATATCGCCGCCGTCAGAGTGGCAGAAACACTCAAAAACAGGTCGACGTTGGGGATTGCCAACAAACCCTTATATCACAAGACCAAACACGCCTCTTGGCAGTGATACATTTACCAAAGGATAAGATACCTTTAGAAACTAACTTGTGAGACATCATCAGATTGGCGGAAACACTCAAAACATAGATCAAACCAGTGCTTGTTAGTCCACTCCGCTGAAAAATTACTAAACTGCCCCTTGGGCTCTTCTGACACGCTTCTCTAGAAAATACATGAGTCCTTAAAGCGGTAAGTCCACCTTTCCATGATTGTCCCATAGATAATCTAGCACATTCTAGTGCCTTCCAATCGCTTTCAGACCGATTCCTAGAGCATTTGGTCAAAATAACCATTTTGCCCCTAGGGATCCGATCACCTCCAAAAACCACACCCGCTTTAGGTATTAAACCAGCAACCCCTCAGAACATTCTCAATAGTATTTCCAACCTTCAAGCCTTCTAACAAGTCACTCCAGGTCCATTTCGGTGTTTTCCTAATCCAATTGACCATTTTTCCCCTAGTGGGCCGGTCAACTTTTTCAACTATTTTAGCATTATTTCTCAAGCCAGTTACCATTGGGAACTCTCTCAAGGGTTCTCGTCCATTCCTGGCCAGGTCTGGTTATTCGAAACCTTTCGGATCATTCTTTGACTTTCTAGAGTCACTTCTAGTGGAGCTAAGCCAAAAATTGCATGATAGTCACTAAGACAGGCGCTCAAATCTTTTGTCTTGCATCTCACGGGTCAAAAGATATGTTTCTTGCCACCTTAAAACTTACCTAAGTGGCTGGCGCTACTAGTAGTGGTGCCAAGCCAATAAATGACCTGACGCAATTCCTAGTTGCGCTAAATTTAAAAAAGCATTAGCACTACTGCAACAGGCGCCAGTTCTTATTTGGCTTGCCTATAAATACAGACTCTCCCCTGTGTATTCTGGGTCCTCAAACTCAATCCAGAAACACTGCCCCTCTGAAAATAGAGCTCGAATTCCCTCAAAACCCTAATCCTCTTAAGCCCCCTCAAACCCTAGTCTCCATACACTCAAACCCTAGCTTCCATATACTCTATACACTCAAATACAAGCCTCCAAGCATCTATTGAAAATCAAGTGGTTCATCTTCAAAGCTTTCAAGGTGAAGCAAACAAAGCAATCAAAGTTAAAAGAAGACAAGTTAGGTTTTTTATTTAGTTTATGTAATCCTCATCTCTCTTCTCTCTTTTAACCCACTTAGGTTCTCTTCTATTTTAATCCTCATCTTCTATTTCCTCTTCTTGTATGCTTGAAACAAGAAACTTCCATGTTCATGCCTAAGAAGACTTATTAAAGGTCACTGTGCTAGGGGCTTTCTCCAAGTTCAACTTAAGAAGATGTGGGTTCAACCCCCTTGATTATGTGGTGAAGTTTAACCTTGTATGTTCACGTCTCTATTGCATTGTGGTTGTCATGTTCATGCATTGCATTCAAAATTGTGTTTAAAGTTGTTTTTAAACTCACATCAAAGTTCTTTTTTTAGAATTTGCATTCAAAAGCTCCATCTTTCAAACTTGTTTTCAAAATCACAATCCTAGGATGATTCTAGCCATTTCATGGTTAGGGTTGTTTTAGCAAAGTGTTATATTTAATGTGACCATCGAAGTCTAAATTTAAGTTCAAGTCTTAAATTGCTTTCAAGAAATTAGAATTCTATAGTGATTTTAGGCATTCTATGGTTAGGGTTGCTTTAAGAAAGTGTTACATTCAATAAGATCCTCAAGGTCTAAATCTTGTTTTCAAACCCTATTTGTTGTTAAAATCACAACCCTAAAATGGTTCTAATCTTTTCATGGTTAGAATCATTTTAAGAAAGTGCAATATTCAAGAGACTTTTAAAAGTCTATATTCAAACCCCTTTCCAAATGATTTTGCAAATTTACTTCCTAAAAACTCTTCTTAAAAATCTACTTCTAAAAATTCTTTTTCTTGAAGTCCAAGTCAAAACCCTAAAACCCATATTTAGGAAACCCTAATTCCTTTCTTAAAATTATAGTTTTTTATTCACATAAAATCATAGGTTTCCAAAATCATTTTCTACATGAAATCATAGATTTCCTAATTCAAAAGTCATATAAAATGATATATTTCTAAAACTCAAACTCTCCAATTCCATGTCAAATCAAATTTTCTCCAAATAGGAAACAAAATCAAATCCTTTAATTTTGGAAGTAAAATCCAATCTTTAACTTTAGGAATAGAAATCAAATATTTCCTAATTCCAATCTTTCCTAATTTCAAACCTTTTTAAATCTCGACTTTCTAAATTTCAAACTTTTAAATCTTTCCTAATTTCAAACTTTCAAACCTTTTCTAATTTCAAACTTCCAAATTTCAAATCTTTCTAAATTCAAAACTTTCCTAAAATGGAATTTTCCTAATTTGAAACTTTCCTAAAATAGAATCTTCCAAATTCAAAACTTTTCTAAAATCCAACTTCCTAAAACCAAACATTTCTATTTCAATTAGATGCTTCAACCTTAGGTTACATAAATCCTAAGATGTCTAAACCCTAGTTCAATCCTAACCCTAAAGTTAGGAAGCTTCAACTTTTTTCTAAATTAAGATGGTTTTCAAAGTTGAATTTAAGTCAAGATGATTTCAAAACTCAACTTAATCTTTCCAAATCAAGTCCAAGTTTAACTTTAAAGTTCAATTTCAAATCATTAAGTTCAATCTCAAATCAAAATCAATCCAAGTTCAATTTCGAATCTAAGCCAATTTTAAATCAAAGTTCAAAATTCAATTTTCAATCTTTCAATCAAAGTTCAATTCAAACTCTTTTTAAGTCAAACTTTTCAAGGACCTCAAAGTGTCTATTTTCAATCAGACCCTGAGTCTAAACTACGACTGACCTGATTCCCAATAAAGGGATACGTAGGCATCCCTCATGGCTGCGGTCACAACCTTTTTTAAGTTTCCAATTTCCATAATCTTTTTCAAACTTTAAATCCTCTCTTCAAATTTATTTTCAAAATCCAATCATTTTCTTGCACTTGCTTGTCATGCATCATATCAAATTTCTTTCTAAAATTCTCAGAGTAGATATAATTGGACAATGGGTAAACGAAGATTCTAAATGAGTGAGCTTAGGGTAAAAAGACATCTAAGTACTGCAAGGGCGGGATAGGGTGATAGCCTAGTGTATCTTCCCTATACGTAACCAACCTCCGAACCTAGAATCATTATTTTTAAAGACGAAAAACGGAGTTATTTTTTAAAAAGGGCTTAAATCTTTCCAAAGGTTACCAAACAACCTGTTTTCTCGAAAAACCCTCTCTTGAAAAAGTTTTCAAAACTTTTTTAAAAATCCTAAGTTTAATCTTTGGATTGTACTTAGTTTTAGATGACCTAATTCATCTTAACAAAGTTAGGTGGCGACTCTAAACTTTTTTCAAAAGCTTTTATTCAAATCAATTTCTAGTTCAAACCTACTCGCACTCGTCCTTTTAGAAAGATGAGTTCTAATGAGAGAGTACCGTATTTTTCTCACTTGTATTTTTTCAAGTGCAAAAAATCAAAGCGCGACAACTGGACGAGATTTGAATCAAGAAGCAATATTGAAAAGAGCATGAGATACACATTGGAGTTCACATTATACTACACTTTTGAGTGTGATTTTGTTATTCTCCTCAGTAATTGATGTCCTTGAGGTTGTTAAAAAAGGATGGCACACTTTAAGAGAAAGAGCTTAAGCAAGTGATCTATTGGATGACATCCAATTTTTTGAATTTGCACTCCAATTGCACTTAATAAAGACTATCTTAAGAATTTTAAATGAGTTATCACAAGCATTACAAAAGAAAGATCAATATATTGTAAATGCTATGAGGCTTGTTAAGGTTTCCAAGGAACATTTACATAAATTGAGAGATAAGGGAAGAGAATCTTTGATGAATGAAGTGTCTTTGTTTTGTGATAAGCATGAGATAATCATCCCAAACATGGATGACTTGTTTGTAGTTAGAGGAAGATCACGTCGCAATGCACAAGAAACCACACATCTTCACCATTATCGTGTTGAAATGTTTTCTACGGTGTTAAATATACAACTTCAAGAGTTGAATAAACTCTTTAATAAGGTGAGTACATAGTTGTTATTGTGTATAGCATCTCTTGATCCAACCTCTACATTCTCTTCCTTTGATAAGAGAAAGTTGCTTCGATTTGTCGATTTTTATCTTTCTGATTTTTCCCTAATGCAGCTTATGATGTTTAATAATTAACTTGAGACCTACTTTTTAGATGTAAACTCTAATGATCAATTTTCTAAAATGATAGGGATTAGTGGCCTTGCTCAAAAATTAGTTGAAATGAATAAGAATATTGTTTATCCATTGGTCTATTTGCTTGTGAAGTTGGCACTAATCTTACCGATTACAACTGCATCTGTTGAGAGAGCTTTTTTCTTTTATGAATGTTATCAAAACTTCACTCCGTAATCGCATGACAGACGAGTGGATGAATGATTGCTTAGTGACATACATTGAAAGAGATATATTCAATACCATAGATAATAAATTTATTTTGCAAAGGTTTCAAAATATGAAACAACGAAGGGAATTATTATAGTTTTTCATATTAATGTGAACATTGTTTTATCTAAGAAACATTTATTTCTGATGTGTAGAATTTTGAATATTATATTATCTTTTTATTTTTTGAAAGTTATCATCTTATTAACAAAACAATTGATCAAGAGTATTTTATGCCTCCACTAAAATTCCTGGGTCTGCCACTTACTTCACATATTGTATTGCGATTGTCCTGATACTAAGGTTAGGCCTACCCTACTCTGATCTTCTTCATTTTTCTGTGTGCCTTTTTATTTTCCTTTTCATTAAACCTAACTGCCTTTTCATATTGTTTTTCATCAAACGTAAGCCCATGTTTGGTTACTATGATTTTTTTTTATTTTTTATGGCCTTGAACTTGTTTTCCTACATTTTATGTGTTGTGCATAAAGTGTTTGATTAAACGAGTCACTCAATGAGAGTGCGCACCACTATTTACATATTTTACTATATGCCTTAGATTCCAAAGCTATAAGTATTCCGAAGTTTATACTTTGTCTTTGATGGGCTTGCAATTTAATGAAATCATAGAAATGGCTTGATGACTCATCTTTTGAAATTTTTGACAAGAGAAAATTTATATAAACTCTTGGGTTTGTTTTCTTCTAAAATCTATCAATTAATCTCTAATAATTTTTTATTTTCCTTTTCCTATCATTCAGAAAGATAGACTAGATGTATATGTAAAATGCTTCCTTGTAATTGATTTAAAGATAATTGGCAGAAATAAATATATGTTGCCAAAACATGTAAACTGTCATTCAATATTTAATACACTAACACTTCAATGTTACACCATCAATCAAAGCATCTATATCCCAATATTAATTCTGTATTTGAGTCAATATGACAGTTTTTATAAAAGGAAAGCTGTTTTTAATTTTTTCTAAATAAAAAAAGTTTCCAGAATTAGGTGATACTTTGTATAATGAAGACAATCTTAGTATAAAAATCTGTAAGTACAACAATAGGCTAGATCATAAAAGTATATAATTCCCACAATTAATATTTCCACAAAAGAATCACAACACTTCTATAAAGTCTAAAAAAAATGTTGACTTAGTGAGTTGGGAGTTGAGATGGACCATATTTATATGAAGCATATTGAGTTGTTGGTGCCTAATTGCCAATGTTGGAGAACGAAGCATTCTACTTGCAACATTATCCCTGTTTTCAATTTCCACTAACTGCCTTAGATGAATTGATTTCACTAAAAAAGTATTTCATATGCTTCATATAAATATGGTCCATAAAAAAGTATTTCATATGTATTTCATTTGGGGGATTATCATATTTTTAAGCATGATTAGTGAGCTTAATACATGATTAATTAGCTTAATTAATCTTCATGCTTAGCTTATGTTAGTCATAATTAATTATCATAAGTGTGATTAATTATGTTAATTATGTGGTTAGAGGTGGATTAAGGAAGCAAAGAAGTGCTAGGTGGGGGTTTCCCTAAGACACCTAGGTGTGTACTTCATGTGTGAGAGGTGTGTCTTTCACTAATTTTGCTAGCAAGTGTGTGTGTGTGACATGTGTGGATAATAGATACACATTGTATCTATTTTGTGTCTTGCAAGACAAGAAAGAGAGGAGTTTGGTTCTACGATTGTTGGGAGAGAAAGAAGAAGAGAGAAAAGAAGAGGAGGAAGAAGAATTTAAGAGAGAAAGTTTTTGTGTTTATTCCTTGGTGTGAGAACTATATATTGATGCTTGCTCCATTGTATTTTTATCTATTGTTGTATGATAGCATGTCATTTCATGCCATAGAGGTTGAATGGAAGTGGAGAGGAGAAGGGTGATTAGGGTTCCAAACAAGAAGCCTTGAATTTGTCATGTTGTATATGTTTTTAGATGTGTGAGAACTTGTTTATAGTCTTAGAGTTTCATTTTGAACCTTTGAGATACTTGTTATGGTGTTGGAATTGTGATGAGTGCTTAAAAACTACGTTTGAGAAGTCTATTTTTTAGCCAAAGTGTGTGGGGGGTCGACCCCAGACCTTTGGAGTCGACACATGAAGCATTTTGCTACAAAATATTGGTCTCTGTTCCAAGGTGTCGACACCTGGTGCAGAGGTGTCGACACATTGAACAAAAATTTGATTTACTGGCTCAAGGAGTCGACACATGAGATTGAGGTGTCGACACCTGTGACTGGCAAACTCGACACACTATATTAAAACGGTCATAACTTTCTCTAGAAAACTCAAAATGCCATGCCATTTGAAGCATTGAAAACTAGACTCATGGGGCTTTCTATTGATATAAAATGGATACTCTAATTCTTTGTAGATTGATAGATATAGCAGTTTAAAGATGACCTAAAATTTCTATCAACAGTCTAGTTTTTCATAATTTTAGTCCAACTTTCATTGGACTTAACTCCTTTATCTAAAATGTATTTTTGACCTATAACCTATCAATCTAAAGGTCTCTAAACCTA
This sequence comes from Euryodendron excelsum, assembly GCA_033060915.1. Lineage (NCBI taxonomy): Eukaryota > Viridiplantae > Streptophyta > Magnoliopsida > Ericales > Pentaphylacaceae > Euryodendron > Euryodendron excelsum. The sequence goes on from CM065379.1 coordinate 42,078,512, forward strand.
TTTTCGAATGAGATTGACTTATTACATTGTCTTAGGTTTTGGGTGAAAGTAGTTTCTTGTCTTTGGTTGCATTAAGGAAGGGTTTAACGTCCTATTGAGTTCTAATACATCATGGATGTTCTCAATCATATATTCAAAGATTATAAGCTAAAATTATGCATTGGTTATGAATTATAGCATCTATTTCATCATGTTTGATGTGGTGGTGTTTGGTAGGTTCGGAAGCAGATCATACTATTCCGGTTCAATCGAAAGAGTAGCTCAATTTGAGAGTAAGCGGTATCAGGTGGGAATATAAGATGATCTTATTTATAAGGCATTGAATGTTTTATTGTCTACATTGGTGGTGATTGTTGGATTATGCGATGGCAATTGCATACAATAGATTTTGTGTGCATATCTTGCATTGCACAGAGGAGGTTTAGTCGATGTGGGACTAACCTAAGGTTTAGCCGATGTGGGGCTAACCTAAAGGGTGTCGACATAGGATATACTTGATAATAAGTCATCGATATATTGGGCCAATATTATCAAAATAGTGTGCACCTATGTGGTGTATCATACATTGCATCATAAGAGGCATTTTGTTTATTGTTGATGGTGTATTATCTATTGATGATTAATTCAGTGGATGTTTATCATTCCTTATTTATGAGTTTGATTATCTTGTGAGCACGTTGATATTTAGCTCACACCCACACAGTTTGTTTTGTATAAAAATGGGAGAATGTCCAGTCCACTGTTAGTGTTGAATTGAGGAGCTTTGAGAAGCTCTTAGTTCGAAACTCTTTAGTTGAGTTATTAGTCATGTACTTTGTTGTACATTGTATTAATGTCTTGTTGGAGTTTGTGTATTTTGTGGTTTTATAATATTCATAAGTGTGCATTAAGAGTTCTCTTAATGATGTATGTGGGAGGATTATGAGATAGTTTTTATTTATTTAATATGATATTATTTATTCCTATAAGATTTTTATCTTTGGAATTATGTTGAGGTTTTGCTTACAGGTAGGTGACTTGTGCAATCACGTTCGTCCTAAGATGGTGTTAATAATGCTTGATTAGGAGCGGGCGTGACATAAATGGTTTCATAGGGTGTGTGTGTGTATGTAAGTGCACGTGTTTTCTGTTTCCTTAGAAATACATATATGTATATATATATGTTCAATATGAATGTGCAACTTAGCAATGCATAAAGTGTTAGAAAAAACATGGGTGTAACCCCATTCTTTTATTGATTTTTGAGCCAATATAAATGTGGGACCCATACATCCTTTGTATCGGGTCATTGGTGCGTTGGATTAACCTCTGAGAGGAGATGAATCTAAACTATTTACTTGCTCAAATCCATGTAGGATTGAATGAGTTATTGGCCTCCAAAGTCACCCCCTTGAATATGGGTTATGTAGTTGAAAGTGGGTTATCCCACATTGATTTCTTATGGGAAATATGTTGTGCATATATAACCCAAGTTTGAAGTAAGGTTTGGGTCCTAAGGGGCACCCCACTTTTGTGAAAGGGGGAGGACCTATGAAACCCATGGGTTAACCCAATACTCCACACACACGCGCAAGCGCCGCCATCGCCCGCCTGTCCGGTTCAGTTAGACTCTGATCTTTTTGGGCCAAGGTCGGAGTTAAATTAATTAATTACTTTTATATTAATTAATTTTATTTTCTGACGGTTGACCGAACAGATGTGTTCGTTAACTGGTACCATTCTGGCGAAGCAATGTGTCTATCCAGTAAGGGGCTGTTTGGCTGTTGGTAGAGAGTTCAAATCATCTTGTGAAGCCGCCCAGTAGTCTTTATTGAAGTACTGCCTAAAGACTGCTGAGATCGTTTCATCATGGGAGTCAAACACCCATCATCCCATGAGCACCAACTGCCGGGGGCGAATCTGTCTTTAAGGAGAGAGTGTGCAACACTCGACCCGATCTATTTTTTAGCTTCTAGATTTTCTGTTTTACAAATGACAATCGGGTAAGTCGTTACAATTTAGTTTGTTCTTATTCTAAATCTAATTGTCTTCTAGTTAAAGTTGCTTCTAGTTGATAACTAGATACATTCATATTGTTAATTATTATTGATCACTAATTATACACTTAGCATTTAAATAAGGATTATTTTTCTAACAATCTTAAAGACAGATTTGATTCCTATTTTAACTGTGTTAATTGGTGTCGTGTTATATATTGTTTCTAGATTAGTGCTCAAATTTTGTGAAAAATTATTTAATACAGAAATGGCTGATATTACTCCTATTCATACTCCTACTCCAACTCCTACTGTGATTGCGACACCTGTACCGACACTGACAGTGCCAGTGAATCAGGTGCCTACACCGACTATGGCGGTGAATCATATGCATACACCAGTTGTGTCGATGAATCACGGAGAAAAGCCAGAGAAGTTCAATGGAACTGATTTCAAAAGGTGGTAACAGAACATGTTGTTCTACTTGACGACTCTGAACTTAGCAAAATTTCTTCGTAAAGATGTTCCTACTCTGAACGAGAATGAGTCCGACCAACAAGCAGTTGCGGCGGTGGAAGCATGGAAACATGTTAACTTCTTATGTAGAAACTATATCCTCAATGGACTGGATAATACACCCTACAACATGTATTGTGCCGTGCAAATGGCGAAAGAACTGTGGGAATCTTTAAACAAGAAGTACAAGATGGAAGACTTCGGCTCAAAGAAATTTGTGGTCGGTAAGTTCCTTGATTACAAAATGTTTGATTCTAAAACAGTTACTAGCTAGGTCCAGGATCTTCAAGTTATACTTCATGACATCCATGCCGAAGACATGGTACTGAGTGAATCTTTCCAAGTGGCTGCGATAATTGAAAAATTGCCGCCACCCTGGAAAGAATTCAAAAACTATCTAAAGCATAAGCGCAAGGAGATAAGGCTTGAGGAACTTATCGTCAGGTTAAGAATTGAGGAAGATAACCGTACTTCTGAGAAGAAGTTTGTCAACACTCCTATGGTGTCAAAGGCAAATGTGGTGGAGCAAGCCAAATCCAACAAGAAGAAGCAAAAGCAAGATGGCCAAGGATCTTACCAAGGTTCCAATGGTGGCGATTTCAAAAGGTTCAAAGGAAAATGCTACGTCTGCGGCAAGACTGGTCATATAGCCAAGGATTGTCGCAAAGCGTAAAAATCTTAAGAAGAAGGATCAAGAGAACCAGAAGAAAATATCTGCTCAAGCCAATGTGACCGAAGATCTCTGTGTCAATATGGAAGACCTGAATCTCTCTGTCGTAGTTTCCAAGGTAAACTTGGTTGGCAATACTAAAAAATGGTGGGTGGACACTGGGGCCACTCATCACATCTATGCCAACAAGTAGATGTTCACATCTTATTAATCAATGGACAGTGAACAACTCTACATGGGCAACTCAGCAACCTCAAAGGTTGAAGGTCAAGGGAATATCGTTCTAAAAATGACTTCCGGCAAAGAACTTACTCTCAATGAGGTGTTCCATGTGCCAGACATTTGTAAGAATTTAGTCTCTAGTTCGTTGCTGAGTAAGAAAGGCTTTAAATTGGTGTTTGAGAGTGATAAGTTTGTACTTACTAAGGGGGGAACGTTTGTGGGAAAGGATTATCTGAGCGATGGGCTCTTCAAACTTAATGTAATGACTGTGGCTCCTAAGCCTTAGAGTAATAATATTACAACTTCTATTTACTTGCTTCAGTCTTCAAATATATGGCATGGTATATTAGGTCATGTTAACTTTGATATTATGCGTAGATTAGTTAATTTAAAATCTTTGCCTAAACTTGATTTTAATGTCAATCATAAATGTGCAACTTGCATTGAGGCAAATTTGGCTAGAACTCCGTTTAAACCAATTGAAAGAAGTATGGAACCACTTGAACTAATTCATAGTGACGTCTGTGACTTGAAATATGTTCAAACTCGAGGTGGGAAAAATATTTTATAACTTTCATTAATGATTGCACTCACTATTGTCACATCTACTTAATAAAAAGTAAAGATGAAGCAATAGACATGTTTATACAATACAAGAGTAAAGTTGAGAATCAACTTAGCAAAAAGATTAAGGTGTTAAAAAGTGATAGAGGTGGTGAGTATGAAGCACCATTTGCACAACTATGTGTTGAACATGGTATCATACATCAAACCACTACACTTTATTCACCTCAGCAAAATGGAGTTGCTGAGCGAAAGAATCGCACTCTAAAAGAGATGATGAATGCTATATTGATAAGTTCTGGGGCACCCAAGAATTTGTCGAGGAAGCGTTGCTATCCACCAACTATGTTCTCAAAAAGATACCCCACAAGAAACTTAGCAAAATCCCTTATGAGATGTGGAAAGGTCAAAAGCCTTCCTATAAATACTTAAGAGTATGGGGTTGTTTGGCAAAGGTTGCGGTCCCTTTACCTAAGAAGGTAAAATTAGAACCACAAACAGTTGATTGTATATTTATTGGTTATGCTGAAAATAGCAGTGCATATCGGTTTTTGGTTCACAAGTCTGAAATATCAAATATTCATGTGAATACAATAATAGAGTCTAGGAATGTATACTTCTTTAAGGAAGAGTTTCCGTATAAGTGTCCACATGGATCAAGTTCGCTTAAGCAGACTCATAATACCATTGTAAATAAAGACCATGGGCCTGTGGATAAAGAAAACAACGTTGAACCTAGACGAGGTAAAAGGACAAAGGTTGCAAAATCATTCAGTTTTGATTTTCTAACATATTTGTTACAAAATGAACCTTAGAGTTACAAAAATGCAATGTCCTCTCCGGAAGCACCTTTGTGGAAAGAGGCTATCCATAGTGAAGTTAAGTCAATTCTGCAAAATCATACGTGAAAACTAGTGAATCTTCCACCTGGTAATAAACCCCTTAGATACAAGTGGATATTCAAGAGGAAAATGAAAACAAATGGTTCAATTGACAAATACAAGGTCAGACTTGTAATCAAAGGCTACAAGTAGACCGAGCGAGTGGATTATTTCGATACATATTCTCCTGTAACCAGAATAACTTCTATACATATCTTGATAGCCTTTGCGGCTTTACATAATCTTGAGATTCATCAAATGGATGTTAAGACGGCATTCTTAAATGGAGATTTGAATAAGGAGATTTATATAGAGCAACCTGAAGGGTTCATTGTTCCTGGCATGAGTAATTTAACAAGGCTATATTATCAAACGGCATCAAGATAAATGAATGCGACAAGTGTGTTTATGTGAAAGACATTACTCATGGTTATGTCCTTGTTCATCTTTATGTAAATGATATGATTATCATTAGGAGCAATAATGATGTCATTAAAGCTACTAAGAAACTGTTGAACAGTAAGTTTGACATGAAGAATCTAAGGATTGCAGATGTTATACTTGGTATTAAGATTACTAAAACATTTAAAGGATATGCGTTATCACAGACCCATTATATCGAGAAGATACTTGATAAATTTAGTAAGTCTGATAACGATCTAGTGAACACACCCATAGATGGCCATCTACATCTATACAAGAATGATAAGGAGGGCATATCTCAATTACAATACTCACGGATAATTGGCAGTTTAATGTATCTCATGAATTGCACACGTCCGGATATTTCTTATGCGGTAAGCAGACTTAGCAGATATACGAGTAACCTAGGGTCAAACCAATGGAAGGCAATAGTTAGGGTTCTCAGGTATCTGAGATTCACCTTAAATTATGGGTTGTACTATACAAGATATCCAGCTGTTGTAGAAGGTTACACAGATACAAACTGGATATCTGACACTAGAGACTCCAAATCCACAAGTGAATATGTGTTTACTCTTGGAGGCGCAACAATATCTTGAAAATCCTCAAAACAAACTTGCATCGCCAGATCCACCATGGAATCTGAGTTTATCGCTTTAGATAAAGCAGGAGAGGAAGTAAAGTGGCTTCGTAACTTTCTGGAGGATGTTCCCATATGGCCTAAACCAATCTGTACTATCTGTATAAATTGCAATAGTCAATGTTCAATAGCAAGAGCACAAAACCACATGTATAATGGAAAGTCACGACATATACGTCGACGACATAATACTGTGAGGCCAATGCTTTCGAATAGAATTATATCCATTGATTATATCAAGTCTAAGGACAACATTGAGAATCTGCTTACAAAAGGCTTGATGAAAAATCAAGTAGAGAATTCATCGAGGGGAATGTGTTTTAAGCTTATGACTTAAAAAATCGCTATAATGGCAACCCAACCTAGCTGACTGGAGATCCCAAGATCTAGGTTCAATAGAACAACCGAATTGTGCGTGACTTAGGACAATCACTGAGGAACTCGTTCCGCTGTCCATTTCTATGATGAAATAGTGATAACCTGTAGATAGTGTTTACGATGAGCTTTGCTCTTAATGATTCTTATACCTTGGAATTCTAAGTGGAGTATAGCAGGATACTTTTAATAAGAGATCACCTATATGAGTATGAAGGGGCCGCTTCTATGGAAAATTCTTGAGGGTAATTTCTCTAGAGTACTCATGAATCTACCAGGCATTGTTTAGGGCCAAAATGAACACAACCGAATGGATCACTAGATGATTGGAAAGGAACCGTGTGAATGCTACTGTCTTGGTTTATACAAACAGATGAACAGTTCAAGACATCATGTTCACTGGTTAGCCAAATAAACCCGATGGTATTTCACTAGGGAAGGTTCAAAGCCAAAAGTCACCTTTCCCGATGCGACAACTTTCTACCTGTACTCTCTCTCTCTCTGTGTCGAGTCCTCATTCTCATTTGCATTTTTCATTTCTAACCAATCTCATTCATGTGGGGGATTATTAGAAAAAACATTGGTGTAAACCCATTGTTTTGTTGATCTTTGAGCTAATATAAATGTAAGACCCATACATCCTTTGTGTCGGGTCATTCGTGCGTTGAATTCACCTCTGAGAGGAGATGAATCTAGGCTATTTACTTGCTTAAATCTGTGTAGGATTGAATGAGATATTGGCCTCCAAAGTCACCCCCTTGAATATGGGTTATGTAGTTGAAAGTGAGTTATCCCACATTGATTTCTTATGGAAAATATGTTGTACATATATAACCCAAGTTTGGAATAAGGTTTGAGCCTCAAAGGGCACCCCACTTTTGTGGAAAGGGGAGGACCAATGAAACTCATGGGTTGACCCAATACTCTACAAACACGCACGCGCGCCGCCGCCCGTTCGTCCAGTCCGGGTTAAGACGGGACGTGGGCATAGGTCGTGGGTTCGATTCGACTCTTATCTTTTTGGACCAGGGTCGGAGTTAAATTAATTAATTACTTTTATATTAATTAATTTTATTTTCTGACGGTTGACCGAACAAATGTGTCCGTTGACTGGTACCGTTCTGACAAAGCAATGTGTCCCCCCGGTAAGGGGCTGTTTGGTTACTGGTACCTGTTCGAACTAGTATTTCTAGCAGGCACCTGGGCTCTATAAAAAGGGCAGCACTCTAGCATTCATTTGCATCCGAATTTTGTTGCACATAACATATTCTTCTTCTTCTTCTTCCTTATGTTCCTGAGAGAGCTCAAATCATCTTGTGAAGCCGCCGAGCAGTCTTTATTGAAGTGCTACCTAAGGACCGCTGATATCGTTTCATTTTGGGAGTCAGAAGCCCATCATCCCGTGAGCACCAACTGTGGGGGGCGAATCTGTCTTTAAAAAGAGAGTGTGCAACACTCAACTCAATCTATTTTTCAACTTCTAGATTTTCTGTTTTACGAACGACAATCGGGTAAGTCGTTACGATTTAGTTTGTTCATATTCTAAATCTAATTGTCTTCTAGTTAAAGTTGTTTCTAGTTGATAACTAGATACATTCCTATTGTTAATTATTATTGATCACTAATTATACACATAGCATTTAAATAGGGATTATTGTTCTAACACAAAGAATATGAGATTATATTTTTTGAACAGTAGATTTATTCTTCGTCCCTTCTCTTTCACTCTAATAGGCTACACAAACTCTTGAGTCATTCAGCTACTCTCCTCCTTTGCTCCAATAGGCCACATTATGTTGTCCCAGGTAATATATTTTCCATTCTAATTTATAAGTATTCAAAATGTGGCTGTAACGATGAATCTCAATTGCTAAGAATTAAATTGTAGGACTCCACATTATGTTACATTTTTGTGATCATTTCTCAGTAGTTACTCAACAAGAGATGTGCTCTAAATCTTCTTACAGGGTGAATGAGAACAAGAAACACATCTTTAAGTGTGTAAAATCAATTAGATATGAATTCATGTGATTTAGAAAGAAACTGCTCATCGGTTCAAAGTATTTTTTAACAAAATACTTTCATAACCATAAGTCGTAATATAAAGCGGGAAGGAGTTATAAAAGAATTCAAAGAAGATGAATCACTATAAGATAAAGAAGTCATGTTAGAAAGAGTTTTCAAGGCAAAATTAGACGATTTAAAGAAAAAAATTCTTGACTACGAAGGGTATACAATTTTATGTTGTTAAGTTTAAGAAGAACAACTTGTCTCATACACATATAATGGTCAGCTCATCCATGAATCAAATGATAGGCACAGATTATCGAAAGTGCCTACCAATTCCAAAGGTAAGTGTAGTCTTATTACACCACTTATTTCAAACTTTTCAACACGCTATCGAAGTTAATATAAATTGTTTTCTCATTTGATAGCCATATGAAAGACATGCAAAAATCATCCAAAATTGTGGAAAAGTATTCTTATCCATGCTATAAGAATACTTATGGAGTTTGTATATGGATCAAAAAGTTGAGGTACAAATTAACATACTTATTGTTAATTGCATAATTTTATAATAAACATAATGCTTATGGATAATGTTGCCTTCCTCATGTAGGTTGTTTGATGAGTAGGAAGACAACACCAAAACACTTTTCATTTGTCTCTCTTTTTCTATTTTATTATTAGTATTATTATTATTACTTAAAAAGAAACTATTCGGTGTAACGGTTATGACACATCATTTGGCTGACGTGGTATAACTAACAAATTAAAATACACCACATGATCCACTATTGTCATAATCATCTAAAATGACACGTTAGCCCTACAACCTAACAATAGGTTTGACTTGTTAACACCGTTACCTTAAGCTCGCCCAACAATTGATTTCAGTTTACCCACGGCAAACCAACAAGCTCTCAAACTCAGGAACATCTGTAACCCTATATGCAAGATTTCTCAAAGGATCAAACAAGAAAAAAGATTGAAGAGATCAAAATGCATGTTATCCTCTCATTCCTAGATTAGTTTTAACCTTATCAAACGCTAGTTTGCAAGCATGATGGTAGTTTATTTTCTCTTTACTATTTTTTAATTTTTTTTTTGTGGTCAAGAATCTATCTATCTATATATATATCTACATATGCCAGATAACACTTTTGGATAGTTTGTTTTTCAAAAAAATATATATTTTTGTTGGATCCTTACGGGTTAAACTCGTGGCTTACTATATTTTTTAGTTATCCTCACACAGGATTCTTTGTAGGTGTAATATCCCGAGCCTTTATTTATTTATGTTAATGTAAATTTCTAATATTTGTGTTGTTTAATGTTAGTTATTACATCATTTGGGTTAGAAAAATGACCAATAAGAGTTTGTGTTGTAAGTTAAACCTATAGGGTGAGACATATAGGATTATTCTCATGTTTATCCCTCTTATACATCCATGTATACACAAACACACACAAAACTCACACACTTAACCGGTTGAGAGAGGGAGAAAGAGAGAAGAGAAAGAGGGAAGGGGAGATTAAAGAAAGAAGAGCGTGAAGGAGAGATTGAGGGAAGAGATTGAAGCCATTAAAAAACTTAACCAAGCTTGAAGAGAGTTAAGCCTTTACCCTTATAGTTTTGTAATTGGGTAATTGTGTATATGCATCTAGGAGTGTTGTTGAGTTTGGGGGACCTTTGGGTCCCAATCACTTTGATTTTGAGAGCTTGAAGCTCATTGTTGAGAGTTGGGGTTGGGGTTGAGAAAACCTCCAATTTGAGAACATGTTAGGGTTTCGAATTCCTTCTCTAGATCCCTTTATTTTGGTTGTTCTTGTTGGTCCAATAGGCAACCCAAGAGGGGGGGTGAATTGGGTTTTTCAGGAATTAATACAAGTTAAGATTAATTAAAATTAATCTAAACAATATAGCAATAGCTAATCTATGTGCAAAGCAAAGTTATCAATGAAAACAAAGAAAACAGAGCAATGAAGGAGAGACACAGATTTACCGAAGTTCAACCACAAACCGTGGTCTACGTCCTCACCCCAAGACCTCCTTGAAGCCTTCTTCCACTATGTAATCACCTATTACAAGATGGGCTGCTGATTGACGAAGTGCTCAGCTCACTCTACAAGAACTCCTCACTGAGTTCTTCAATTCCCAAATGGTTTTGTCTAAGCTTCACTTAAACTTTACAAGAGTTTTGCTTCACACAAGAGAACTCTCAAACTCTAAGTTACAAGTGTATAGGAGTATACAACTCACAAACAAACTCTCTAACTATAGTAGATTTACAATCAAAGCTCACAAGAACAAAACAGGAAGAATGTTTCAGGAATATCAGTGATTCAGTAGATTTTCGTCTCTTCTTGTTTCTTCCTCTTGATTCTTGTATATAAATGCAGTTGGAGGCTAGTATATATACCCTTGCATTCATTCCATCCGTTGGAGGTCGTTGGGTATCATAAATGCACGTCCAGTCTGTTATAACGTTAAGAAAAGTAGCCGTGGCAGCAGAGGGAGTCGGCTCCATTTTTGTGGTGTCAACACTTCTTGCTTCTGCATTTACCAGATATAGTTCACTGAGTTCATGAGTCCCCTCTTCAAGTTGATGAGGCGACTCCTTGTTCATCTATCTTTTTCATACTAGGCTTCTGCTGTCATGAGGCGACACTTCTGCTTCAGGTGTCCACTCATTGATCATTTAAACTTTCAACCTTTTGCTTCTACTACCAGGAGGCGACACTTCATCTTCATGTGTCCGCTCATTGATCGTTTAAACTTTCAGCCTTGGCGTCTGTGTTTATGAGGCGACACTTCATTGCAATGTGTTCGCTCATTGATCGTTTAAACTTTCAGCCTTGGTGTCTGTGTTCATGAGGCGACACTTCATTGCAATGTGTCCGCTCATTTTTTATTTGGTCTTTACAGACAATTTGCTTCCGTGTGAAAGAGGCGACACCTCAATTCCATGAGTCCCCTCTTTGTTCAATATGTCTTCAGGCTTTTTAGCGTCTGTGATCAGGAGGCGACTCCTTATTTTCATGAGTCCCCTCATTGCCCAGAATTCAGCCTTCATATTTCTATTGATCAAGCTTATCAAAGCACTGGTATAAGATCTTCAAGGAGTATGTCTTTGGGGTATGATGATCAATCAAATTTTCTTAACTCATCAGAGTTAACTTCTATTTAAATTTGGATTGAATCAATCATTGGATGTTGATCTTCTTCTTGAATCTCAAAGCTTTATTTGATTAAAGCTGAACTTTACTTCTTCATTTACAAAGCTTTTTCAATCATTGTAGAACATCTTCTTGAGTGCCAATCTTCCTGTAGAGCTTCACAATGCTTCATTTCTGATTTCCTCTCTTTGATAGCAATTCTTCATTTTGGATTCCATGTAGAGATCAGATATTCATTGTGAGTCATCTTCTCAACAACTTCAATCTCGTTGTCTTGAATTGGTCTTTAGCATACCAAATGAGATCATCTCTTTGAACATTTTCCAAATTCTTCAACAACCAATTCTTCTTCAACTGAGCATTGCACTTCTTCAACTGATCTTTGTGCATTCTGATGAAATCTTCTTTAGGTATTTACAATATCTCCATTCTTCATCTTTAACTGATCATTTCATTTCCTCAACTGATGAAGTATTCAGCCTATCTTGCAAATCAATCTTCACCGAATGTAAGATATTTTCTTGAAGTAGAGATAGGCATCATTTCTCAGTTTGGTTCATTGCATAGCTCTTTGAATTCATTGTTTGCTTTTTGAACTTGTTGTGCATTCTCCTTGATATGTATTAGACTTAAGATTTAACTTTAAGTCTAAGTTATGAACTTGTTAGTCTGCACACTAAGTAGATTTATTAGTAACATAACACAAGGTTTAGTTATCATTAAAATCAACATGGGAATTAACCTTGAGTCAACAAGGATCAACCTTGACTCAACAGTTCTTTCTCCCCCATTTTGAGTTATTATCATCCTTTTGGGTCACTCTTTGAGCCCTAAAAAGTTGGGAGAAGTTTGGTTGAGTTTGGAGGATTTTTGGGAAAGTTTTGGTCGAATTTCTACTGCTGCAAGGCTTGGCGTTCTAACGCCTGACATGGTGTTCGAACGGCCCGAGAGCATAAATCAACTTTTTGGCATGGCATTCAAACGGCCATGTCTGACGTTCGAACAGCTCGAAAGGGTGTTTTGCCATTTTTGCCTAAGCGTTCAAACGGCCATGCCTGGCGTTCAAGCGGCCCTTGTATTTTGCTGGGCATTTGAATGGCCATTTCTGGCATTCGAATGGCCCGAGAGGGTGTTGATTCCCCTTTTGCCTTGGCGTTCAAATAGCCTATCTAGGGGTTCGAACAATTTTTCCGTTTTGACCCTGTTTTGCAATTTAGTCATAACTTACTCTAGAAAACTCGATTTTAAGCACCGTTTGAAGCATTAGATAGTAGACTCATATAGCTTTTCATCCGTGTAAATTTTGCACCCTAACTCCTTATGGATTTTGAGATATTGGGGTTTAAAGTTGACCAAAGATTATGCCGAAAACCTTTTTTTCCAAAATATTAGCCCGTTTTGAATGAGACCCAACTTCTTCACCCGAAATGCGTTTTTGACCCATGACCTATCAAATTAAAGGCTTTTAAGTCTATTTTCATATGGAACTAGCCTAGAGTGTGAATCCTTTGTTCGGGCTGGTTGGGACGCAATGAAAGAATCGATGTTTCGGGTTTCATACTTCACCCTCAACTTTATGTTCTCGTTTTACGTTGGGAGTTTGCCCTAGAGATTAGTCTTGTTCTTCCGTTGTGAGAGTCAGGTGTTTGTGAGTCGAGGTCGAGGGATTTATGTGCTTAGTTTCAACTTATATGTTACCGCTTTGCCTTAGAATCTTGTATTGATGTTTCTATACTTCTATATGCATTTTGTGTAGAAACACCTTGTTTAACACCTGTTCATTTAGATAGAAGTGAGTAACAATATGTCTTGAGTAAAACTCTATTATTTTTCCAAATATTTTAAAATCACCTCCATATCATGCAATGCTTTCCATATGTTTTCAATGCATTAATGATATGTTCAGTTATAAATGTCATACTTTTAAATGTACGCATGTTATACTCATGTTATGAATTAAACCCCATGGACTACAATATTTAAATGAAAGAGATGCTAAGTTTCCAATGTATGGTGCCAACTCGAGTCTTCTCGTGGCAAGACCTTAATCTAGCCCAATAGTCCTACGATAGGGGACGTGAAATAAACTATCTGTATTGGAAGATGTCCATGGCCTAAAGAGTCTTACCATGACCTACAAGGTTACTATGGAGCCTAGCTCATATGTCAGGTTGTAGCACACTTATGTTTTAAATCAAGAACCATGATATGTTCAAATGCTTTACGACAAGTTATGAAATGCTATATCAAAGATAATGTTATGTTACATCTCTTCTTACGATATCATATTTTGAAATGTTGAAACATTTCAAATGATATTTACGTTACCTATGAATTCCAAGTATACATTTTATACGTTCAAAAATTCATATCCTTATGCATAAATGTTTATCTATTTTTATACGTTGGATATGATTGCTAATCAATGATATTTTCGCGCTCATGCATCATTGTTATTCACTAAGTATTAGCTTACGTTTTCTCAAATGATTTTCAGGTAGCCAATCCAAAAGGTCCTAGAGCGAGGTCATATGTGGATTTTGAGTTACGACCCATGGGCTTATGTTTTGTAATATGTTTGAGAGCTAGACCCTAATGTTTTGTAATGGTATAAATGTTATAACTTTGGTGAGTCTTAATTAGGCTCATATCTATGTTATGTTTTGGATTAGGCACAGCTCTGCCATGTATGACACAAGTTATATTTCAAGTTATAAAAAAATTCTATTTTTGCAATTATGCATCATTTTAATGATTATGCATAGGTGATCAACCGATTTTATGTAATGCATCCTTGGGTAGCCTTACCACTGGCCGATTATATACCTTAAATCTGTATAGATCGGGTTTTGGGGCGTGACAGTATGTCTATGTTTCCTTTTGAAGTACTTGTCTGGGACTGTTATAGCTCTTAATCGTAGAGGCCATGTTGCAAAAGCTTCTATTGTTATTCTGCCAACTTTAGTTTTACTAGCCTGCTTCAAAGCAGTGAACAAATACCACAGCAGCTTCAGGTTTTATATGTCATGGAATATGATTGTTTTGTTGCTAACTATATTACTCATTGATACTTAGTTTATTGTTCATGTTAGGACTCGTTCTCACATGGGCTAGAGTGCATCCATTCAGAAAATCAATAATTTATATTACCACTCCCAAGGTAAAATTCTATGCATTTGATTGTTATTTCAAGAATATCTTATCAAGTTATTCCATGACATACACAATTAACCTGACTAATTTCATGGAATTTGAAAATTTTAGGTTATGGAAGAAATTAATGCAAAGAGTTTCTTGGATGACGAAGAGAAATTCTTACAACGAATACGACATAAATTTTGTTTACTTTGATTTTGTTTGATCTAAAATAGAGATAGAACCAAATGAATTTGTTTGGAAGAGCATTCAGTGCCAAATTGTGGAACTAATTCTTAATTTTATATCTCAGACATATATGTTTTTCACGTTGATTGAAAAACCACTCATTGCAAGTTAGTTCGTATGTGGGTGTACATGTATTGTTGCTTTACTGGTGATGATCATGGCAATGGAATACATATTTAGCGCAACAAAGATGAGTGTCTCCCTTTCAATTGGGTCTTGGATGACAAATTACTGCCCAATTTTTTAACAAAAAACAAAAATTCAGGTCCTCCATAAGTTATTAAATCTCGTACTGCTTTTCACCCATCTGCATACATATAGGTCTCCAATTAATCTTGAAAATGTGAAAATGCTCGACCAATTCCTTCTTTGTATAAAAATCAAGAACCACAATCATAGTTCCATGATGAATACCAATGGTCCAAAATTGGAAACAAGCTCTAGTTCCAATCCCAAAGGCACAACTACAGGCAATTGTTACTCAGCAATATAAATAAATAAATAAATGCAAGCAATTGCTTTTACTTCCACCTCCAATATATTGTTACAGTTTGAAACAAAAATTGGTCTCAAACTTCATGCATAAAAAAATCAGTTGCATATTGAATTAACTTGATGAGCGAATATTTCTCCTATAATTTAACCTAAGTCAATATGTTCTCCACAGCAGTCGCCTTCTGATTCGTCTGATATCTGAAAACCCATTAGAGTTCTTTAACCCATACTCATTAAAATTTTGACTTTTGCCAACATAACCAGATCCAACAAAGAAGTCGCAAATATATCATCCGCATCGCAAGGATGGAACTGGAATGAACAATTAACATATGGCCCACCATCACCACCAGGTGAGGGAGATCGAAGGTAATTGGCGCATTAGTGCTTCCTTGCTGTGAAATATGTAGATCTGAGGGTCCCTGAAAATGTCATATACCTGAGAGATCAGCTTGAACTTGGACTTCGCTACAGAGTTTTTATCCTAATGTCATCTCATGGCCAATCTCTTGTACGCCTTCTACGACTCTCTGTCGCTTGTATCACGATCCGCCTTCAAAATGTTGTAATAATCAACCACCCATGATCCCAAAAACACACATTTTGATAAATAAAATAAAAAAAGAAAAAGAAAAGAACTTGAGATCATATACACGCAACAACAAAAATATGCATGTGTATAAGCTATCCAAAGAGATGCAGATCTCTACAGTTGGCTGTAACGGAGAATGCCATTGAAGTGGAGTTGAGAAAACCATAGCTGATTTGGTGATGTTGTTGCTGTGGCGGTGAGAGGAAGACAAAAAATTTATTGAGACAATGATAGAATACGAGAAGGGATGATTGAGAGTGTTTTTCATTTTGTATTTAGGGCGGGATTGATTAAATTTTGGATTGGCTGAAATTTTGAAGTTTGAAAGATTGATGGCAATGTCATTTAACGTTTCCCATGAGAGGTTAGTTCTCTTAGATTGTGGGGATGAGGTGGCATTTTAAATGATTAGGACAATAGTAGACCACGTGGTGTATTTTAATTAATTAGTTATGTCACGTTAATTAAATGACGTGATATAACTGTTAGACTGAATATTTTCTTCCTTTCATTTTGCCTATTTGAACTATTTTGGCATGTAACGTTAGTTTATTATATGGTATCATTTTGTTCATTCAATTCTTGAAAGTTCTGAGACGAAGATATTATAGTATGTATTTCTTCTCTACATCAACTATTGGAGGTAGGTGGAAGATTTGGTGGAATTTGAGTAGAAGTTTCTACCTTGACGTTTGTTTGCTCATGAATAAATTTATATTGCATTATTTCATGGAAGCTGGTAATTGATATTTTACTGTTTAAATAATTAATTTTCAACAGACTTTTAAAACCTTGAGAACATGTTATGAGAAACAGGACAATCTGTATTATAATTGTTAATTTTGCACTGCACCAGTACTTATACGGTGTAAAAAGGTTTAAATATTGCACCGATTAACTTATCAACTTATATTAGTCTGTACTGAACATACTTGCTCGTACCTAACCATATTGGCCTATATCGGACAATTTGATTTTTTTATCTCATTTTTATTTTTCATTATATTTTATATAAGTTATTTCGTTTTGGTGGCATTTAAATTTGTAATATGAGTGATTTCTATATTTAGAATATATATATATATATACACACTACAATGGCTAGGGCTTTTGGATAGTGATTTATTATATGAAAATACTTAGACCTTTTATTAAAATGTAACAGATAATGAGTACATGTTTTAAGCATTTTTAAAATACTAAAAAATTATGGTTTATTATTTTGAAAACTCTTTAAACTACTTATAACTTGTGTATGTTTTGCTATAATTAGATTTTATTTCATACATTTATAGTATATGCACATATATATTTTACATAAATATATAATATTTATAGTATCAAACCCGATACGATGCGTTGCTAGTACAGTCGGGTACCAGTACGTACAGTCTTAATAATAAAATCGGTACGAGATTAACAGCTATAATCTAGATTCAACTCAATTAAAAAGTATGTCTAAAATATTTAGTTATGAGAAATAGGACAATTTGGATTCGACTTGATTAACAAGTATGTCTTAAATATTTGGTTGATTGCTCAATCTTAAATGGAAAAGCATTTTAGCAATTAGAAAGTGCACACTAAATGAGAAGGCCGGAACAACAATATAGAATTATATTTGTTGAGCGAGCAAAGTTCTCTTTCTCCAATTATTTTATAAAATTTTCCTTTTGTATAGTGTTGGAGTTTTGGAGATGGATTCTTAAAAAAAAAAAAGGGCAAGTGAGGAAGGGGGTCCGCTAATAGCGCCTCATGAGGGGTGCAATAAGATTTTTGTGTTATGCGGAAAATTCTCCAAAAAATAGAAATAATGATCGAGAGGATGCATTTGGTAAAGAAAGGCCATCTGGTTGGCTTGGTTGGAGTTCCATGGAATGTCAAACAAAAAAACACTTATGGAACTTCTTATCTGGATACATACAGAGTGTAACAACAAACACATGCATGGATGGACTCAATTATATTTTGGAATACACTGTAAGCTATGCGTTGGTGAAGCATGCAAATGCGAAGTCAACAGTTGGTATGAAATTCAACAGTTTCTACGAACAAAAAACAGATAATGTAAAAATGATTCTTCGCAACCCGACTAAGCCTAAAAAATGATTTTATTTTCACAGCCCATTTCCATGCACCATTGGAAGTTTCAGAGTAAGAATGTAAATATAAGCTCTGCAGAAAGTTAGAAACTACTTTGCACAAGATGGAACTTCTTCAAAGTGCCAACAAACAACACCGGTCACTGCCTAATTGTCAAAGCTAAACCTCAAGAGATATTGCATAAAAACATGGATAAGTCAAATCAGCAACGTTAACTAGAGAATACTCCTGCAGCAACCACTAGGAATTTGTCTTCAAAGCTTGGATGACAGCTCCTTCAGCTCGTAGACATGCTTCCACCATTAGTTGGTTTGTCTGCTACTTCTCAAAGTCCTGTGGTTCCAATATCCTGAGAACCGAAGCATAATGGCTAAGTTGGAAGAATGGGTGTCATACATCAGAAAACTCGTACAATCTCCCATAGAACTACAAAGAACGAGAAACACACAAGGTCAAAACAAATCATAGAAAAGTAAACATTCCAACTTAGTGCTACATTTCACAAGCTATCATCTCCTTTCAAAATGTAGAACAAAATTCACAAATGCTTCCCTAATACTGTGTTTAGAACCCAATTTATCAAGAAAAAAGCAAAGGAACAAAAAAAGTGAGAAAAAAGAAAACAAAAATACTATTTCATTTTGTTCTTTTTTTCCTCACTTTTTCCTTCACCAAATCCTTGATCCAAACAGAGCCTAAATGAATTTTGTTGCAGATACCATAAGAAAGCCCCTTCAAGCGTGCACGCCTATGCACAAGCCAGACATTTCTATAGCAAGCAATTCATCTATACACTGAGGGGGGCATTTCCTAGTTATTCGTCATACATGAACCAACCAATAAGAGTTTCATGCTTCCTTATTCATGTTAAAGGCATCAACGAAGGTGCTATTAACCTACCATAGGTCACTCTCTGAGACACTCCATACCCGAAAACATGTGAACACACACGTAGAAGGTCTAGAGACAGCTCCCAACTGCTGTACCATAATCACTACAGAAATTAAGGCATGACTTCACTATTGAAGCAAGAGCAGGATGCTTGTGCCTCACACCTGTGTTCTGTTAGCATCCTGCTATTCTTTTATTTCTTATCACACCATCCAATTGAAATTTTAAAACTTAAATGACACAGATGCTAAACCAGGATTCTTTAAATCTAACCTAATGACTTGGTAACCGGAAACAGATGCTGACGTACTGGCAATTTATTGAGCATGTGCGAAAAAAAAATACTAAACTAATAAAGGTACCATTTAGAATAGCAAATTATACGTGCAAGAGATAAGTAAAAAAAATTAGGCAACAAGCACACATTACAAAAAAGGAATCATTTAGAGCTTAGATGTCACAACAGTAACAGACCTGGAAAACAAGTGTGCTCATGGTGACAGATGAGGCAGTTCAACCTTGTGATCATGAAAAGGATTCAGTGAATAGTGAAGAATTCATGTAAACTAAGGTAGAAGCTGGTATTTCCACCCTAGTTTCTCGAATTTGAGATCAGAAGAATAAAAGAAGGATCCATTTTAATCATTTTCAACAAATCATAACCTGTTGCACCTAAAAGACAGCAATAACTAGAAGTTCCAGGATATGCTTTTCTCAACCGTGAACAGAGCTTGAAAGCTTCCTCACATGAAAAGAATTATGACATCTTAACCCAAGAAGTGGTAAGACTGAATCATAGACACTGTGTGGAGAAATTTATGCATTTGAAACATCACATCATGCATTTCCCAATAGCCCTGACAACTTTAGGCAGGAAAGTACACCTATCCCACATTTGCCCCTTAACCGCCATCTTTTTTGGCAGATGATGCTCTCCATTGAGTCCATTCCAATTATTATAACTGTACTAAAAGCTTTATATGGAGGGTGAGGGACAAATACATGATATAGAAATCTAACGTTTCTTTCCCTTCATAAACACAATTTACTTCACCAGGCTGTTGGAATGATGAGTTTAAAAGAGATGCAAATGTCAAACTATGACAAATGACTTTCACTGAGTAACTAGGGAGTTCTGAGAGTTTTTCTTATCAAAGGTTTTCATACAAGAAAATTATCCCACAGCCTGAAGGTAGAAGAATATAGTTATGGATGGTCATAAATCACCTCATCATACAAGGATACTCTAGCTATCTAACTGCTCATTAGTTCCATACCTTAAAGCATGATGCTATATATTTCACAAATTCATTTCAGATGTACTGCCGCAATAGCATTATGTATAAATAAATATTCCATAGCACCCTTCCAAACATTACAAGAAGGCTTAGATAAGGAGGCACTTCAAATTATTGAAAGCAGGTCTTGAACAAAAGGGGAATACAAGGAATCACAAAAAATCCATTAAAAACCTTACAGAGAGGGCAAATGGAAAAATATTAATGTCACAAATGAATTGCCCAAAATGCAATGAGTTAACTGAGAAAAGCAATTAAACTGTGGAATTTTTTGAAATGAAGTTAGCATTTGTCAAATGCAACATCATTTTTGTTGTCAGCACTACACAAAGAAGTAATTTCAAAAGGAAAAGGTGTTCTTCAGCCAACAAAAGGCTATCAAGTCAAATCTTTGGCCTGACAATCAGATGAAAAGTAACAAGCAGTTAAATATGTCTTTTACAACAACACAGCTGGAAAATCACTTCCATGAATGAAAAGCATACGTTTTCAATTCGAGAGAAGCGCACAAGTAAATCCATCGTTAACGAGCTTGTTAACTGCATCCCTGAACTTGTAATAATCATTGATTGTGTTGTAAACTTGATGAGATATTCGTGCATACGCGGTTATTGGATTAACCTCCCCATCTTTCTGTGCTCGATAATATATTGGCACTTCAACACCAAAACAATCCCTGAAATGCGTCCTCAACTTCAGAGCATCAGAATCACTTGAAATCCCCAAACAAACCGGCAACCCAACCATAACCATACTTGCACACATTTCCGGTGGTGACCCAAGATTTGTCCCCCACGCTTTCACCAACATTTTGCCCATCTCAACAACATTTTCATGATTCCTCTTCCTTATCCCCTCAATCCCACCTTCAAACCTATTCAGAAACTCCACTACCTCCGGTACTACAAGCTGCGCACTATAATCCCTTGTCCCAATCCATGCACTCTCTATAGCCAATCCATTTCCATACTCATGTGAAACCACAGGGTGATGCAAATCAGATAACTTGTCCGATTTTCGACAGTACAAAAACGCCACAGATGGTGGACAGAAAAACCATTTATGCAGATTACTAGTGTAAAAATCGGCCCCAATTTCTTTCATATCTACTTCAGTACACCCAATTGCATGGGCTGCATCGACAAAAATTTGATCAACACCTTCATCTCTACATATTTTTACCAATTCCTTTACTGGAATCACCACACAGGGCATTGAAGTAATGTGATCTATCACAGCTAACCTAACCTTGTGACCATCAGATTTGCCTTTTGATAGGGCTTTTCGAAATTCAGAGATGATTTCATCGTTAGAGCTTACCGGGAAGGGCAATTGGACCTCAATGACCCGGCCTCCGACGCGGGAGATGTAGGCATGGACGGACATCTTGACGGCTCCGTAGGCGTAGTGGAGCATGACGGCTGTGTCGCCCTTGTTGAACCTGCCCTCGGTGAAGGCCCAGCTGGTTTGCTGGAGGACGATGGCAGCGGCAGTGGTGGCGTTGTCAACGATGGAAATCTCGTCGACGTCATCCGCGTTGATCAGGTCCTTGATTACGTTTCGGGTCCGGAGGATCGAGGGTTTGAGCTGGTTGAAGTAGAAATCATCAGGCTGTTGGAGGAACTTGAGCTGCCACTGTTGCTGGGCGGCGATGATGGAGGCCGGGCACGACCCGAAGCTGCCGTTGTTGATCCGAGAGACGGCCGGGTCGTGGTGGGCGAACTCGGATCGCACCTCGGCATTGGAGATAAGAGAGAGCTTGGGCTTCTTGTTGGGTACGTGGTTATAGTTGTTAGTGGTAGTGGCGTCGCCGTTTTCGTTGAGGTCGAAGTGGTGGCGGCGGCGGTGGTGGTGGTCGGAGGCCATCGAGGGAAGTGAGGGTTATTGTTTGTGGCAGAGAGAGTGAGACAAGAACATGAAATCGAAATCCAATGATTGGAATTGCTGGTTCATTTATTTTGGGGATGAAAGTGTCAGATGAGAGAGAGAGAGAGTTATAATGGAATTGATGACAGGTGGAAGATGACAAGGGAGCTCCAATACCAGGAATAAAGAAGATAATACTGCGACAAACGTGACTCAGGGTTCGCTACCGGTTTGGAGGAGGTCACGTGCTTCGTGCGTGATGGTCACTTTGTGTTTGGATGCTGAGAATATGGAAGAAAGATCTGTCTATTTCCATATATTGGAGAGTGGAAACTAGAGGGAGAATGTGAGTGACATCACAAACCATGACTATCTCTTCCATATATTCTTATTGTTATCATGGAGTTGGAGATGTTGGTTGATGTAAAGCAATGCCCTAAAATACAATCTACCAACATTCCAATACAAAGTTCCAAAGCAAAAATGTCCATCAGTTGGAAATTCAAACATCCTCTTCCTGCTTTTTTTTTTTTTTTGGATAATTAGCTGTTCAGGCCAACTTGCACATACCTCAATTAATCTTGGATATGTATAATCTCCTCATTCCACACAAATCAAGTAATTATAAGACCAAATACCTTGAGATAATTTCAAAAAATTAATAACACTTAAGAATTTTCAAACTTGAGACCTTAAAAAAAGCAAACTCCTCAAGTCTCAAGCCTTAAATTAACTCACCGAGGAGGTTTTCAAATGTTCTAATACAATTCATTCCATCATGAACTCATCTAGAAGCCAATTTGAATTACACATCCATGGAACTTTAAATCAGCTGAAATCAGATGACAGGACTTCAAATATTTTATCATTCTCTATAGTCTTATAGTTTATTATGTGCTAGATAGAGATCTACAGTGTACGTCAATAAGGTATGTTCTTAATACAAGTACATAGAAAGTATACTATGAATAGTAAATCAACTAGTCTATAAAAAAATTGGCATACAATAACGACGTGACATTTTTTAAGGGGATAAATATTTAAAATTTAGTCATTTTTATCTTAAAAACTCACACGTATTGCACGTTAATCAAATTGGGAGTTCTTATATGAAATCTAATTATATTATATACATAACAAAGTCAATTACACATATTTTTTAGTGATTACAAAAAAATTTATGGTAGATTATTAGGGAATGACATGATTTTACATCTTTGCCTTTGAGTCTATTTTGACTATTTTTCAAAGGGATTTTAGCAAAAGGTTGACATTATAATAAATTAGAAGTGTAAGATATTAATTGTTATAAATAAAAGTGAAAGTCTTAGAGTATGATTTGATTTAAAATGTAGGTGTTTAAAATATAGTAAACCATATTCAGTAAGCACAGGATCTTCGCACTACATATAATTTCATCAAGTAATTGTTGAAAAAATATTGTATAATGTTTCCCATATAAACTGTAGTTATAATAAAATGAAATTAAAAATAATGAATAATATGTATGTAATAATGTGACATGGCATACTAAACAATTCATAGGCGATAATGCAATAAAATATGCAGTGAAAGGTAGATCAAGTCGAGTGTTGTACAATTTCTCATTAAGAGAGATTCGCCCCCCACACAGGTGTTCATGGGATTAATGGGTGTCTATCTCCAGAATAAAATGATCACGACACTGAATAAGTAGCACTACAATATTCAGATCCAGCGAATGTAAATGTCAAATTCTATTGTCTCAATATACAGTATGAATACAATATGTATGAGCAAAAAACACAAAAAATTTCTGTCTAATTCAACATAGAATTATGACAGTAAATTTCATACAAAAACCTACATTGTTTGTGAAAAAATCAATATGGCATGATAACAAAAGACAATATTTTCTACACAAAAAATTATTGCAATTCTGTAGAATTTCAACGCTGAAATTTAATACAGTAACACAAAACAAAATGATTAAATTTTCACAAAAATTCATCACACAGCAGATAAAGATAATCATCTGAAAATATGAACTAGTAAAACAGATAATTAACTGGATACAAAAACCTGAATTAGAAATTCGTACAGAATTTCTAAGTCTGAAAGTGACGAAATAAAACTGACTGAACAGTTACAATCCGCCTGGAATAATTGTCGGAATCTAGACAGCATTTCGCCGGAGGTGCGAACGGACGTCGCTAGAATCTGGGCAGAATGTCGTCATCGCCGCAGCAGTTCGTCGGGGAGAGAGAGAGACAACACAAAATTATATCAAAACTTTGTTAATTTCGGATGGGGAAGAAAGATTCGCACCCCTTTGAAACGATGTCAGCCAAACGCGCCCTTAGGAAGGGTCGCAATCATTGGAATTAAATTTAAATTTGAACAGGTTCAATTTTTCGGTCCACACAGTTATAGTTCAATTCGCA
This sequence comes from Euryodendron excelsum, assembly GCA_033060915.1. Taxonomy (NCBI): domain Eukaryota; kingdom Viridiplantae; phylum Streptophyta; class Magnoliopsida; order Ericales; family Pentaphylacaceae; genus Euryodendron; species Euryodendron excelsum. The sequence continues at coordinate 42,103,012 of CM065379.1, forward strand.
TCCAAAAAACTAATATTAAATCGGCCCAAGCCTTTTTAATATTATTTTAATCGCACCTACACCTGCACTCGAACCTGAACCGATCCGAGCTGGCCGGACGGACGGACAGGTGACGACGCACACGTGTGTGGAGTATTGGGTCAACCCACGAGTTCCATAGGTCCTCCCCCTTTCCACAAAAGTGGAGTGTTCCTTGAGGTCCAAACTCATCTTTAAACCTATGCTTTATATACCCATCAATTTTCCAATAGAAAATCAATGTGGAACAAGCCTTTAGTTCTGCCCAATAACTATACTCATGATACTTACTTTGGAGGCCATTATCTAATTCAAATCTCCATGGATTTGAGTAAGTAGATGCTAAGTATCACCTGCACTCCAATTTAAATATCAGTAATCATACTAAGGCTGTCAATGTCTTATAGGAAATTTCTAGGGATCTTCCAATATTTATCATTTAAAATAATTATTCCCAAATGGAAAGTGTAAACTTCACATAAGCACCCCCCACGCTCCCTACCCCACTCCCTCCACTCTCTCTCACAGATTTCAAGTCCCAAACAACCGATAAAACGCAGTAAGGGAAAAAAGTCTTGTACCAAGTTTTTCATAGTTATTCTTATTTAATTTTGTTAAGAAATATTTTTTAAAAATTATTTTATTTTATAATAAATTTAAATTATTAATATAATAAAATATTATATGTCACAATGTAATAAGGATGTAATAAGGATTAACTTTTAAAAAATTTAATACTACTTAACCACTAGACTTTCTTTTAGCACGATACATTTAAAAAAACCTTAGTTAAGGTAAGACCTTTCAAATCTACCTATAACAAGTAAATTCTTCTAGAGACTAGCAATCACTCCTAGTCTATGGAATCTCAAGCAAGACACAACTCTTTAGGGAGACGAGTCTCGCTATGACTTGTTGAAGTTGTAAAACTAGCAAGCCTACTTGAAGTAGATCCACATTCATAAAGTTATATGCCAGAGCAAAGCTTGAATATATTTTATTAATTTTTTAAATTTTGCTTGATAAACTTATATGTACTAGAAAATTAAACTGCTTGACTTAATAAATTTTTTTTTTGACACTGGCTCAAAAGAAAAATAAGTTAAACTTAAACATATTTTTGAAACTATTAAGTTTTTAAGTCAAAGTACTTAAGCAACAAAATACTCCAGTTGTTTATATAGTTTATGACCGTGTTTGTGTCTTCATTTTCTATGGTGTTTTGTGTTTCTCGTGGCTCGTTTGGTATAATTTTTTTAAATTTATTTTATTTTATTTTTTTGATTTATAATAAAAAAAAGTTAAAAAATATTTTTTTATTTTTAACAAGATAAAATAAGTAAAAAACTAAAAAAAAGTAAAAAAAATTCAAAATATTAATTTTTTTTATTTATAAAAAAAAGCTGAGTAAAAAAAATTTTAAAAAAACCCAACCAAAATGCGCGTGGTTTGGTGGCCAAGAAAGCCTCGTGTTTCACACTCTCTAATTTATTTAGTTGCAGACAAAGTAGGAGCACTTATTAGTATTAGAAACATCTCTCTCTCCAAAAATATCTCCCAATACAGTCTCCTCTCTTTATCCGGACTATAGCAGCGGCACCTTCGTCTGCTTTCTCTCAGCTCGCCAAAGGTTTGACGTCTAGAACTTTTTGTTTTTCTTCTTATCTTTATCATCTTCAACAATCCGTACAAAGAACTTTACTTGGTAATCACAACCTGTTGATTATCAGCAATCAATTAATCTTTGGATTCTGATGTGTTCTTCATTCATCTTCTAGTTTTCTTTTGTATTCTCCCCCTTTAGCTTGTATGATGATCTTCTACAGTTAGATCCCTTTTTCAGTATCAGTTTTACTTCATACTTCTGGATGAACACTATCTAACATTTAATGGGATTGCTATAGTTTTTTTTCCCCTATACCTATATCATCATGTAATACGGGTTGTGTGTGCGTGTGTATATATGCATCAAGTATGTATTATATAACTGAAATAGCTTCATTTTCAGGTATGGGTTTCTTATTTTTTTGTGTTTCGTCGTTTTTGTATCCGTTGTTGCCAAAGCTTTTGGCTATTGTGTACTGTATCTGCTCTTGTTATTTTCTTGGATGGGCTTATGGTTCCTGTTAACCTGAAGCCCCTGATCTTGTTCCCTTTGTTCTGGCATATTGATCTTGGCTTCTGTATTTCTTCAGTTCTCTCAATCATAATAAGAGGAATCATGCCTCTGATTTTGGAGATTCCTAGCTAGTCCGTACTTCAACAGTTGCCTAATTTTCCTTTCTGAATGGTTCTCCCCACTGGATTTACCCCCTTTTGCTCTCTAAAGGGATTCTGTACCCCTCTTCTTTCAAGAAGTTACAAGAAAAAACCAAAAATACTAAATCAAATGCAAAAAATATTCTGAAGGGGTTCCTTTCATTTCCTCTCAGCTCATCAAAATATGGGTGCATCTTGGCATGATGAATGATATGTTCGTTCTTTTCCCGGACGTCATTAATGACAAAAGCAATAGGATGAGCCCCATGCGGGTGTTTTGTTGACAGTTTGGCAAATTTACTGAGCGCTTTGTTGTGGCTTAATTTAGTGTTACAAATTTGACCGGGGGATGACTGTTTTTCTTCTAAGTACCAACTAAGACTGTCAAACATTTGAATTCTCTTCTAGGACTGTCTTTTATATCAAAAGTAGATTGCTGGTTTATCAAAAAATATATTTAAGTGGGATCACCTTTTTTTCATTTTTTTAAAATGTGATTCTAGTGCTAATAGGCCACTGCTCTCTTACTGATTTTCCACAATTGCTTGCTTTGCATTGATGCTGATAGTCCCTTGAGCTTACTTTTGTCCATTATTCAACCAGGGAATTCTCTAAAATGAGGTGCAACTATCTTTTGGGGGCTCTTTGTTTACTGGTTTTGACATGCTTTTTAGTTCCTGCATCCTCGGATGGTTTAGTGAGAATTGTTTTGAAGAAGCGAGCCTTGGATCTTCATGGCATTAAGGCTGCAAGGATGGCAAGAATGCAAAACAAATATGGGGAGGGTGAGAATGGCATGCATTGGAGAAAATCCGATGTTGACATAATATCTCTCAAGAACTATATGGATGCTCAATACTATGGAGAGATTGGTATTGGTTCGCCCCCACAAAAATTCACCGTCATATTTGATACTGGCAGTTCCAATCTCTGGGTTCCCTCATCAAAATGCATTTTTTCTGTGAGTTCTGAAATTTGGTTTTGCAAACTCATACTGTACTTGAAAGCATTATCTAATAAATCACAATTACATGCAGATCGCTTGCTTATTCCATTCGAAGTACAGACACAAAAAGTCCAAAACATATCACGAAATTGGTAAATTTATTAGTCCATTGCCTTTTGTTTTGTATAATGTGATAAGTGCTTGGCCTGGACATATTGAATTCGCAATTGACAAGTTGCTTGATATACGCACAGCTTGTGACAGTTAAGAGCTTATTATATGACTTATGCTCAAATAGCTGTTGTTGATTTGTGATTTAGGAAAGTCTTGTGCAATACATTATGGGTCTGGATCAGTTTCTGGCATCCTTAGTCAAGATAATGTTGAAGTTGGTGATCTTGTGGTCAAAGATCAAGTGAGACATTGTTTTGTTATGAGTTCTGGTATGGAATTGGTTTTTGACTCTCTGCTTGTGGTGATAGACACACATGCTTCATTTTTCAGGTTTTCATGGAGGCTAAAAAAGAAGGAAGTCTTACATTCGTAGTGGGAAAGTTTGATGGAATATTTGGACTTGGCTTCCAGGAAATTTCAGTTGATGATGTAGTGCCAGTCTGGTATAATTTCATAAAATTTTGTTGCTCAAGTGTTCCATGAATTCTTTATCTTTGTAGAAAAGAAAATAGGCACTTCAACCCCTCTACTCTTCTGCACTTCCAATGTCTTAGACATGCTGGTACGTGATGAGAGTGCAGGTACAATATGATGGAACAAGGTCTTGTAAAAGATGAAGTCTTCTCTTTTTGGCTTAGTCGGGATCCGGATGCAAAGGAGGGTGGTGAGATTGTTTTCGGTGGTGTTGATTCAAAACACTTCAAGGGGGAACATACTTATGTTCCCGTCACTCGAAAGGGTTACTGGCAGGTGTGTGAACATTAAAGTTAATGTTTCTCACACATTGTCCTGCGTCAATAATTGTTCTCTTTATTTTTTGTTTTTTGCTGAAAAAGATTAATCTATTTCTCTTCTTTATTTTTCAGTTTGAAATGGAAGATTTTCTTATTGGAAACCATTCAACAGGTAACTTTAGCGCACAGAAAATAAACTTCTATATCAAGGACTGAGTAATCGTTGTTAGTAGAGACTTAGAAATCTGGCTACCCCTTGTTTTGAAACCATTATGCATATCATTCACTTTGCAAAGAAAATGTAAGCAAGTAGTGTCCGATGCCTTGTATGAACACAGACACACGATCCAACAACTCAACTCAAAAAAGCCTAGTCCCAATTAGTTGAGTTCATAAACCTAATTCTTGTTTTGCCATTCTTCTTTATCAAGGGCTATAATTTCTGTAAACCTCATTCTGTCATGCGCATTCACGCACTTTCTTTCATTTAGGTGGTTCCCAGTCTTTACAAAACCAAAGATATTCACCTACATCCAGTCCCTTGATAATATATTAAAATTCAAGAGCACATATTTATTTCATTATGTTGAAGTAACTCTGCAGTTCAATAAACGTTGTTTTTTCCCTTTCTTTTCAGGTTTTTGCGGGGGTGGATGTGCTGCTATTGTTGATTCTGGAACATCCTTGCTTGCCGGTCCAACTGTGTGTGCTTCTGACTTTTTGACAGCTGATTAATCCCAAAAAAAAAAAAAAAAAAAATCAACTTTATGGGTAGAGAGATCCTTAGTTTTGGTTGATCTTCTTTTTTTTTTTCTTGTCATTTTTCTTTCTGGCACCTTTATTTTGGTAATATTTCTGATTAGCCCGTTGATTTCAGGGTGTTGTCACTCAAATCAACCATGCTATTGGAGCAGAAGGAGTAGTGAGCATGGAATGTAAAGAAATAGTTTCTGAATTTGGAGATATGATATGGGATCTCTTAATTTCAGGGGTTTGTTCTTTTTTCAGTCTTTTTAGCCTCTTTATATCCATCCAATTTTTGACTTCAATAAAAGTTCATAAGAGATTACTGCTTTGATCTGCAGGTACTACCTGACAAAGTATGTTCGCAGATTGGTTTATGCGTTTTCAATGGGGCTCGGTCTGTGAGGTCAGGAAGTCCTTAGTGCTTTTGCCTTATGAAAATTGCATTTCTTGGTAGTGCATCCCTTAGGCTTTGTTTGCCCTGCTTTCAATTTTTCGAGACATACTTCAGTGCATAGCATTTGTGATAGCACATTTTCATGGAAATAATGAATGTTCTGTTAGTTTATGAAGTAAATGTAATTCTTGGGTTTTGAGCATATCGCAAAATTCAAATTCCAGTAAAACATTATTTGAGGAGTAACTCTTTTCTGTGGGAAAATGACTTCTAGTACTTGAAGCTCTTCTGATCAGGATTACCAGACATCCATCTAGTTCCTCTCTCTCTCCCTCTCTCTCTCTCTCTCATAATGCATGAAGGCTTCTAGGGTATAAGTGCTTTTAATGTACACAGGAAATTAAAATGTGGGGAAATGCTAAATTGAGTCGATACTTGAACCTAATTATTTGCAGTGCTAATATCAAGACAGTAGTGGAAGAAGAAAACAATGAGCAAACTTCTGCTGGGGATGATCTTATATGCACTGCTTGTGAGATGCTTGTTGTTTGGGTCCAGAATGAGCTGAAACAAAAGGGAACAAAGGAGACCGTGTTCGGTTATGTGGATCAGGTGATTTATCACCAAAATGTAACATCTGCTTGTTAGCCCAAGGTGGAATTTATCTGTTGTGTTAGACATTGAATTTTTTTTCTTTCTTTAATGCTTGACAGCTTTGCGAGAGTCTACCAAGTCCAATGGGAGAATCAGCAGTCGACTGCAATAGCTTGTCGAAGATGCCAAATGTTACATTCACAATCGGAAGTAAAGATTTCACACTAACTCCTGAACAGGTCTGATTTTATTGCATGTCTTTTAAGTTTTCCTTTACCAGACATTCAGTCACCTCATTTCTTATAGTTGATCTTCCTCTCTTTATATCTCAGTGATCTGGTGGAGGCTTATTGTTAATTTTGATGGCATTTACGATTATAGATTTTGGACTTTGAAATATTTTGGTCTGCTTTAATGAATATTCTAAGAGTTCAAATGGAGAAGTGTGGTGAATTACTGAGAAGAAGTTAATGCCAACTTTGAAAAGTGTGGCATGAAATACTGAGTAATAACACGGAAAGAAGCATGTCATTATATGCAGTTGAAAAAATAAAAAGTATTAAATGAGTATATCTGCCACAGAATAAACTGTAAAATAAGTAAACTGAAGCATAGAAGTATATCTGCCACAGAATAAACTGTAAAATAAGTAAACTGAAGCATAGAAGATTAATCTTCTTGGATGGCAATTGCTTTTATTTCCATTGTTTAGAGTGATTTCTAATTTTTTACCTCTTATGACTGCTTGCTTTATTTCAGTATGTTCTAAAAACTGGTGAGGGCCCCACTACTGTCTGCATCAGTGGGTTCATGGCTTTGGATGTGCCTCCACCTCGAGGTCCTCTGTGGTATGTTATCTTCTACTGTTCCAACATTCTTCTCCATAATCCACAAAAATGGAAATTAGTATGTAAATAGAATCATATATCTGACTGCTTATATACAGTGCCTACATGCAACTTGCACGTCTACATCATGCTTTGTTCACATAAATATTGGGGCTTTTGTGTCTTATGCAAAACATATATGTGAATGCAGGATTCTTGGAGATGTATTCATGGGGGTGTATCATACTGTATTTGACTATGGCAATCTGCAATTGGGTTTTGCTGAAGCTGCTTAGTGACTCTTCTGTCTAAAAAGCATTTCCTGTAATCATCAGTTGCTTCTGAAAGAAAGCTAGAAATGTTGTGAATTAGTGGAAAGATAAAACACTACATGAATCAGGTGATGATTCATCCCTAGATGGACTATGATAATTAGTATGTAACTATGCTGCTTAGAGATAAAATGTCCATTGATATGTGACTCTTGAGAATGAGTTGGTTCTGTATAAATAATGAGTTTGAGTAGATTCTGTATGTAACTATGTTGCTTAGAGATAAATGTTCATCCATATGTGGCTATTGATAGTGAGTTGGTTCTGTATAAATAATGAGTTGAGTTGATTCTGTATGTAAGTATGTTGCTCGGAGATAAATGTTCATCCATATGTGGCTATTGTTAGTGAGTTTGTTCTGTAACTATGTTCCAGAGAGATATCAGTTTATTTCCTGAATGTACCTCAAAGAAATATTTTCATTTCCTCTTTATTGGTTGATGGTAAGAACCTGGGCATTAGTAATTCACATGTGTGTATCCATTGAGATCTCTTCCAACATCATTTTGCCATACATCCATTAAAGAACAGACTTATGGCAAGAAAAAACCATTTTCAAGGAAAAATAATTGTAGCATTACCTTTTGTAACCCAGCAGCAGTTACAAAATTTAAATACCCCACAGCAATCATATTACGAGAAGAAGAAAAACAGCATTACGCTTATATCGGCAGATACTCATTTCCATCCGCTGATATGAAAAACGGAATACTTCATTCCTAAGTTAAAGTGGATATCTAAAAAATGAGTTCAAGTTCCCATGCTCCGGGAACAACATATAATCACATTTTACTTCATTTCACATGGTTTGAAGAAGAATGAAGATTAAACAACCAAGAAACATGTTCTATGTTATTTCTGCCCAATCTGTGTGAAGATATTCATAGGATTCAGCCTAAATAAAGCAATTAAAATGAAAAGAAAAGAAAGCCATCCCAACAAATGCGCAAGACCTCTACCATCAACATGGTTGGACTACAAAACCCAGTATGGTGTACCAGTGGCCTTAAACGCCTGTAGACAAAATTGGACAAGCTTGATAGAGTGACAATCCTTAAAATAGCTGTGTTCTGAAATTAGTTTTTTATTCTCAACTAGAATATTTAACAGCATACCCCGTGTAAAAAGGAAATCTACAATAATGATGAATGCATAAAACTGAGGGCAGAGGTAAGAAATTATAACTTTTACAAAAATAATTTAAAAAGAAAAAGAAAAAGAAAAAGAAGCACAGAAGCAAGGCTAATTTCCCTGACACAGTCCTTTTTTGAAGGTTATTCTCAAACTGGGTGCTAATTCAATTTAATTCAATATCTTAGGTTGAGCGCCATTTCAAAACCACCTTTTGAAATGACGTTTTCATAGGTATTTTTTCTCTAACAGAATAACAAGTAAAAAGAGAAATACGAAGTGTATAAAAAAAAACAACACTTAAAAAAGCTATTTAAGTTGGCCATTTTTTTTCTTCCTAAAAACGCCAATTGAAATGGCATTTTTTTCCCAGTGAAAAAAGCCATTTCAAATGGCGTTTATACCAGGAAATCAAAGCATCATTTGTGAAGCAGTTGAACTAACTTGCATAACTTTCAAACCAGGACCCCGATCAACGTGCCATCAACTTTCACACGTCACTCGTGTCACATCGACGCCTCCCACTAAGTTTCGCACTCTCCGGACCCTTCCTTTTCATTTTGGTACCCCAATGGCCGAGTTAAATGAACTCTTAAAACCTAAATTTTGAAATTTCAAAACTTTGCATAACTTTCAAACTAGGACATCGATTGATGTGTCGTCAACTCCTACACGTCATTCATATCACACCGGTGCCTCTCATCACGTTTCGCACTCTCCGAACCCTTCCTCCCCATTTCGGTATCCCAACAGCCGAGTTGGTCAAGTTTCAAAAATTTAAATTTTAAAATTTCAAAACTTTGCATAACTTTCAAACTGGGACACCGATTGACGTGCCGTCAAGTCCCACAAGTCACTCATGTCACATCAATGCTTGACGTTAAGTTTTGCACTGCTTGGACCGTTCCTCCCCATTTCGGTACTCCAATGGCCGAGTTGGCCAAAACTTTTCATAACTTCTAAACTGAGACACCAATTGACGTGCTGTCAACTCCCACATGTTACTCATGTCACACTAGTATCTCCCGCCAAGTTTCGCACTCCTCGGACCCTTCATCCTCATTTCGGTACCCTAACGGCCAAGTTGAATAACATGAATATATATTACATGAAATATAAAATGACAAATATGACCCAAACCAAACTCACACATATATTATATGAAAACATAATAACTTATTTTACATCATACTGAGCATCGCTGCATAAGCTTTAAGGCCCATGTTCATAACAATATAATGGTTTGCTAGCAACACTAAGGCTACTAGGTAAATGTTTAACAAAGTCATCGTGACCTTCTTCTTCTGAGAAGTTTGAAAGTTTTGAGTCAGAAACTAGTAATGGATCTTCAACAATTTCTATTAATCGTTGTGTTGGATCAACACATTCTTTCTTTGCATGTTCTGTAAAATGATATCTATCTAACCTTCGTTGCTTTTAATCAATCTCACGTTTGAGCGCTTTCATAACCTTATTGTAAGATGGTCTGTCGAATAACTTAGCTGAACAGGCCTTTGGGACACGCAGGTCATGCCATAGATAATACATCTCTTGTTCACACCGTTTATCGAACAAGTCTTTCCATGAAAATCTTATGCTTTGATCGTCGGTCACCCTGTGGGGTGGGTGTAAGGATGCATCGGCAATGAAGATGTGGCTGACTGGACCCATCATATCGTGCATAAGGATAGGTTTGTTAAGAAAGCAATGCTTTTGCCCATACCATTTCTTACTGACTGGATCTGTGTATACACATAACATATGGATGGCTAAGGATTGGTTTTCATCTGTGTTGCCGCTTGGAACGGAACGACTGGACGATACCATTAATAATCCCTTTCAATTCAGTATCTTTGGAAGTATGGTTTAGCCATTCTTCACGTAATTACACGGTGTATATATAAGCAATACGGTATAATGCATGAGTAAAGGGGTCATGTGAATTCATTAGGTTGCAGGACAAGCTTTTTGTGCAGCCTTCACGTGAAGATTCAAGGACAAGCCAGGCTTTGGTATTGACATGACACCTTAGAACAAAGGCTAACATATAAGATGAACTATACTTTATTTCTGTTGTAACAATATTTTTTTACAAGAAACCCTAATATGAAATTACTTCAAAAAAAGTTTCCACAACAAACCCTACAGTGTACAAAAAAAAAAAAAAAAAAAAAAACACAAAGAAAAAACTAAATACTCCAACTAGTATACATGATCTCCCGTACCACATCGGGGTGGCCTTCTATCTCTCGTCGGCCTATGGCTTTTATAGACATGTGTGATCTGACGTAGTCTCTATGGCTATGGCTTTGGCTCTATGTGCGTGATCTGTGAAGCCTCCTGAGATGGCCCCTTTGGGTATGATGGTGCATATGGAAGTACATACTAAGACGACACAACAGGTGAAATGCGACCCTTTGTATGCATGAAAGACATCTCAATATGGTGGTATGTCGATCAGAAATCAAAGTGATCCCCTTCTGCCCTAGCATAATAAGATGCATGACATTTTAGATAAACCATGCCTAATCACGATAGTTTTATGATTCAACTAGGGCGAAAGCTAAGGGAAAAATATTTTTCCTCACTGTTCTCGCTGTAACTAGCATAACTCTTGTGTATTTTTCGTAAAGATGGGTACTGTTGATACCTATCACTTGAGAGTAGTGCTTGAAACCTTTAATGCATGGTCGAAATGCCCAAAATATTATGTTTAACACAACTTCACCCGTTCGTCCAATGTCACGTATTTGTGAAATCACAACCGTGCCCCAGTTCCTGAACTTCAACGTTTTCATGTACCTTGGAAACTTTTTCATATAACTCATCCCAATCACCAAATACCATTGCAATGATCTTTTTTCTTCCAAGCCATGTTTTTTTTTATAGGACACTGTGAAACCAACATTATTTGTTATATTCTTCATTATGGATGCTATCTTCCAACTAGGGTCTTCTTGTACACCACAAGATTCAAACGAAGACTTATATTTTACCAAAGAAGAGCATGAATACACAATTTTATATGTCTTAGTTTAAATTGAAAACTGATAACAACTTACTGCAACTTGGGACATAATCATGCGTGCAATGAATGTTAAATTCAAATTGCGGTGATCCAAATTGTTCATCCCATGTAAATGGGTATGCAGGTCGGGGTATTGCGTGATCCCAAAGAAAGTATGCTTCTTTTTCAAATACGCACGCAATTTTCATAGACAATCGTGAGTGCACCTGGTACTTATTACTTTTTTTGTTTATTTCTATAACATAATAATGTTTGTTTTTCTTCATATAATACCAGTTACATGCGCTAATCACTGCATTCTTATCTTTGAAAACTATTCTTTTTGCAAACTCTGAATTTGCGTCTAACCATGTTGAACCGCGATCATATAAATTTTGACTAGTTATGGTATCATGTACCCCATCCAGATTTGTAAAATAAGGGCACGGGAAGTCAGCAATGTTTACTTGTTCGTGTCCATCGTCATCATAGTCTTCTTTTATTTCTCATCAAAACATTAACATCTTTGTCTGATTCAACGGATTGAACATCGACATCTTCATTTATCCGTCTCCTAATCTCATCTAAGCCACCGAGCCCTTCCACGAGATTCATACTTGCACTGGAACCTCCCGCCTCTGTGCACCCCTATTGGCCCGAAGCATATTTTTGGTGAGGAATAGTAGGAATGTGAAAATCTTGAAATTGTTCAAAATTACTCCGGCCCTCTAAGTAATCTTAATTTGGACTAAAAAGGTTAGACAGTCGTTGCCTCGGCGTATTCGTTCCCTGCCCAAGTGTAAGCATTTCAGTAAATATCCCTAAGGCTGATACATCACCCCCCCTTAACATCAGTTCACCGTAGGACTAAACATCTCCCCAATTCACATCCGCACAACTCACATTGGTGGTCATTGTGCTCCTCTCCTTCACAACATATATTTCAACACAATGCAGGTTAGTATATCTTGAAGGGAGATTTAAGACAGTTTGCAATGTCATGTTGTCATTGACTGGTAACTTCTTATATACCAAGACTTCTCCAATATGTCGATAAGAGTATCTACATATGGACTTCATATTCACATGTTCTTTATAGTTAGCCATCATAGGCATGATCATTTTCAGTAACCCAACAAGGGAGATTTCTAGTTCTACATCATAGTAGCCACTAGCCTTTATATCATAGGCTATGCCTTCTCGACGATATTTTACTATCTCCCCCCTTCAATAAAACATTATCATTGTCGTTATTACTTAGCTGTATCTACCATCAAACACATATATTACAAATACACACCAATAAAGGTTTAGTAATTAGAAACTAAGAGTACCATCATTAAAAAAGAGCATCTGTTACACCAAACTCACACCAATAAAGGTTAGTAATTAGAAACTTGAGAAATAGTCAAAATTCTTATGGTGTGCTTCTCATCTTTCTCTCCTTTCCTTTTCACTTCTATGCTCTTTCTTTTCTTTTCTCTTTTTTTTTGGAGGGGGGGGGGGGGGGGGGGGGGGGGGGGGGGGGGGGGGGGGGGGGGGGGGGGGGGGGGGGGGGGGGGGGGGGGGGGGGGGGGGGGGGGGGGGGGGGGAGCGTGTGGGGGTTTCGCTGGGCTTCATATAATGACTTTACTGGTTGAGTGATTATTTTTCATGCAAGGGACATGACTCCTATGGAAAATAAAACATGAACTTTTGGTGTAAAACAACAAGATTGCCCAAGTGCACGACTTATCAAAAAAAAAAAAAAAAAATGAATGCGTCTGCTTAAGGGAAGAATCCTAGTATTATAGTGAAATATCTGTTTTAAGGAGGTCACTTCCATACTTTTTTAGTCATATATCCTCATATATAATTATATACATAATTTTTTTTTATTAGTGTAGTTAGACTCTCATGAGTCATGACTGTTAGAAATTTATACTAAAAGACATGCTCTGTGTAATGGCTTTAGTATTTATTAATAAATTAGTTATTCCATTTTAATGAGAATTTGTATGAGTAATGTTTGCATTGTGTTATTTATTTAATGATTATGCATGTGTGTCTCTTATTCTATATAGTAGATGATTTGGTGTGTAAAGTGTACGACTTACACAGGGAAGATTAGATCATCGATTCTTATGGAATATAAGCTTATTGTTAACAGTTTTAGATGGAACTAGACACACCATCAGTAGAACTATAACACAAGGTTTTAATAGGTCTCTCTTGACTATGGGAAACGGTATAGTTCCAACTTCTTGCATTAGTACACTTCGTGTGTATTAAACAAGACCGTACTGAGGTAATTGTTTTTATACTGACTATATAAAATAATTAATACCTCATGATTTTTATGAGTGCTTATGCTCTTAATCCTAATATAATAAATAGACACGTGCATGTAGTGTTTATTGTTTTGATTCACAGAAGAGTGAGATTCTTTGTTGGTCAATAAACTCAGTGAGTTGGACAATAACATTAAATGTATGGTGAATATTAGTTATTAATGGAATCCACATCTCGGTATAGGGATTGATGATACCCTATTGAGGAAGCTTATAAATTTTGATTATGTCAAACCCTGCAGGTGGTTATGAATCTGACATATCAAATAAGTTAAGTGGAAGGTCTTAAGGAATTAAATAAGTCTATTAAATATAATTGTCAGTAATTTAATTTAATAGATGGGTATCTGTAATCTTAACGTGGGAAGATAAATAAGTATTTAATAATATGGAGTTCGAAATATAATTCTTAGTATAACAAAAAGTGTAATTATAATTAATTAGTGGTATAAATTATAATTTATGTAAATAGGGAATAATCTTGGTTGAATTATGAATTCTTATTTACGTAGGAAGCCCTAATTATACTAATCATATAGTCCCTGCTATAGTCTCTATATATACACATTGTAAGAGCTGCTAGGGTTACACTTACTCATAATTGAGAGACACACGTTTTTGTGAGAAAGAAAACTGTGAAACCACTCTCTCTAGAGAAAGGCGTGTACGAGGGATACAACGGAAGTCTGAAGATTGAATTCGAGCAGTTGATTAGTACCTGTTGCTGTTAATTGTTATTCGGGATCAAACTAGAGAGATCTCTGATTACACCATAAAAGTGTAATAATTGGCCTTTAATTCGCACTTTGTTAGAGTTAAATGATTGTTAATTTCCTTATTTTAGTTAGATATATATTTTATTATGTTTTGTATGCATTTTGTAAGTTATAGAGCTAATAAAGGCAAATTATATGCAAAAAATGATCAAGGCGGGTTCAAAACGAACAAATCGGCGATGAGAAGTCCAACTTGTCTCGGCATTTTGGCCATAACTTTTTATTCTGATGTCCGATTGATTTGATTTTTACGTTATTAGAAAGAAGACTTCAAGCTCCACAACTTTGTCTCTAATGTGTATCGGTTGAATCAAGTTCTAAGGTGGTCAAATTGAGCTTCAAAGTTTATGGGTTGAATAATGATGAATAGTACCTGTCCAAACGGTTACTGTTCATCGGACAGTTGCGTTCGAAGTTGCGTTTTTAGATGTTTTTGTAGGTTTTTTAAGTAGTTAGGGTTAGTTTGAGTTAAGGGGCGGCGGGAGAAGCTCTCTAAGGTTAATTTATTTCTATTTTTCTTCATTTTTAGTTTAGATATAGCTTTGTGATTGTAATATAGGTGTAGAAATTATAATTTTCTTCATTGTATTGTATTTTCTTTTACTTTCTTGCACTTTCTTTCATTTTTCTTATAACCAAACAGTCTTATTATTGTAGTTAATTTTAGATTTAAATCTCTTTATGCTTCTCTTTTTATTTTTATAAGCTTTTATGATGTATTCAAGTAGCTAGTAATTTAAATTGGGTTTAAATGTGAAAATCACCCAAATAATCCAAGAAATTTAATGGAGGTATCTCATGAATTAATTGCCATATTTTCCTAAAATTTGAATTTCTAGTAATTAGATGTGAAATTTTAGAAAACTTGAATTATTGACTAAGTTTGGGGATTTTGATCACCCAAAATTGATGGTATTAATTTAGGATCCTTGACCAAACAAAAACTCCACAATTGCTAGAAATTCATTCTCACAAATTGATTGAAGATACCTTAGAAAACCTAGGTTATTGACTATGTTTGGCTAAGCAATGCACAAACCATAAATTTGGTATTGACTAAGTTGAATCGATAGTATTAACCTTTGATTTTCCATTGAACATGTATCTAATTTCAATTACTTGAGAATTATCGGTTTTCAAAGTTAAATCTTCCGAATCAAACATACTTAAATGTTGTGTTTGATTTGAGTTATAAACCCCATTGGAAACCTTGGATGAAATTGAGTGATTGGATCATTTGAGCCCAATTCCCTTTTAATTGCTTTAATTCTAATTTCATTTTGTTTTAATTTAATTGCCTAGTGTTAATTGTCTTTATTTTCATAGCAATAGGTTAGCAAATCAAAACAACCATCAAAACCCAAAAGATTTTCGGTCCTTTTATTTTTTCATTTTATTTTTAGATCCAATTTTCCTTTTTATGGCAATTTAATCCTAGGTTAGGTTAGTGTGAGGTGAGTGCTAAAACCTATATTTGGCTAGGTCTCTTAAGAGAGAACGATACCAGATTACCGGTTTCTACTTCATCGCGACCCTTGTACTCTTATGGGGTACCAATTCCATTTGTAGGAATATTGCATTTGGGGGCGAGTCAATCTCGAAGGTATGATGCTAATCACAAAGATTAGACTATGCTAATCAAATCAGAATTTTGATATTATACGTATGCATATAACTAGATCGTGAAAAATTCTGCAGTTCCCAACAATAACAACAACCATAAGAGCTAGTGTAAGCTTAAGCTTATTGCATGCCATAATTATGCTTTCCATTCAGCACATATTACTCATCGCAACCATCCAAAAGCACAAGCTTGAAACATCCTACACTCAAGCATTTACACCAAAAAGAAAAAAGAAAAATTATAGAACCACAAATATAAAAAAATATAACAGCATCCCTAACTTCTTACATTTCTAAAAACCACACAATTTAAGTGATTATGCACACAAATGTTGCAAATACGAAATATACACAGTTATATCGCTTCCTACAGTCTGAACTCAAGTTTGAGGTTGCATAAGAAGCAATAATAAAGAATATTGTGCAACAATGAACAAATTGGAGAGAGTACCTTGAATGATGACCCTAAGCGGTAGAGTGCTCTAGAGAGACAAAAAGGAGAGTGATCGAGTTTTGAGAGAGACCCACGAGTGAGAATAGTGAGAGTGAGATCAAAAGGGAGAGGAAGGATGACTGAGAGAGTGAGAGTGAGAGAGATAAACAACGGACATGAGCTAGGATTTTGTATTTCGCCGAGTTGAAAACGCCAATTGAAATGACATTTTTCGCAGTTAAAAATGACATTTCAATTGACGTTTTTAATTCGAAAAAAATGCCATTTAAATTAGCGTTTTTAATGGGGACACAACATATATACACTTTGTATTTTTTCTATTTTTTCTTTTTATGGCTGGAAAATACTTGTAAAAAAGTCATTTAAAAAGAATTTTAATAAAAAATGCCTTTCGACACTCAATCTAAAATGCTGAATTAAGTTGAATTAGCATCTAAGTTGAATTAGCCCAGAAGTAATGGAAGCATTCATACGGTACAACATTTCTCCTATCCCTAATTTGACTGAGGCCCAGCTGAAGGGGTCACTTTTCACTATTCTTCATCACTATCATTGCTGAAAACTGAGGCCACAGCTACTTTTGGCTTCTTTGCAGCACTACAAACTGAGTTCCGTTTAACATGCAGGAATAGAAACAAATTAGCTTAGAAGACAAGATATCCATCGAAATAGTTAATAATGACATGCCTCCAATTCAATAATATCTAGTAATGGGATTTTAGCACTTCAAATGCAAGTAGAAAGGATACACCAATCAATTGCATTCATACCCTGTAAAATGGTCCAATTAGGATAAAATTACTAAAAGGTGATGGAAAAGGCGAAGTTTCCTGCGTCTGTCAGTTTCCTTATGCTTTAAATAGCAAGAATTTCTAGTTCAACCATGAAAGAGCAGGACTATATGGTTTTTTTCCACATCATCTTCCCCAAACGCATTCCTTCAAATTTCATTGGATGGTAAAACATTCCAATGGAAATTCAAAATTCTTACTTTTTTCACTAACCCAATTGAACCTTAGTACCATGGCTTCTAACCAATGAGGCTGAAATATATGTTATACACTAATCATCTCGGAAAGCCCATTAAAGCTGGATTTCGGGCAGGGGTGGGGAAAGGCAGAAATGAGTTCATGCCATGACGATCTATATGGAGGGCAGTAAAGATGTTCATAGGGGCCAGAAAGACTCGGTCATGGAACTTAGAGCACCTACGTGCTGGTCCCCTTTTTCTTCGCTCTTCCGGAACCGGTACAGAAATGGGTGCTTTTTCTACGTTGTTTGCCTTACTTGTGCCTCTCTCTCTCTCCAGACCCACACGTAATAGGACCTTAAAAAAAAAAAAACCCAAGTAGCAAATACCACTAATCTGGAAAACAGAGGACATAAATGATACAACCATCACAATGAAGAAATGCTCTTTGAAAATTCCTAACAGAAACAAGACGAGCAAAATTTGTGTTTCATTTTTTCCCTCTTAACGCATACTATGCAGCTTTTATATTTAAATTGCACATTAAGAACATAAATGCATGCTTATGTCAAGTGGAAAATACATTCTTAGACGAAGCCTAACTGCAGATAAGAGTTATGGTGGCAACTGAATGTTGACTCAATGCAGAGTAATGATATGGCCTTTTGCGAATTGGACCTAAAGCTGCCTGAGGGCATGAGCTTTAGTAGTAAACAGAACGGCAGTGTTAAGATATTCATTCTATAATCAGGTTTTGAGTCCTAGGTGGAGGAGCTTTTGCAGCCTTTAAAGTGCATAATGGTGTGTTTGGCTGGATCTTTAAAGTACTTCGACTTTTGCAGGTTTGTTGCCAAAAGAACTTTTAAACGAAGTAGCAACTACGGTTCTTTAAGAAGGAAGTAAAAGCTCTTCTCAAGTATAGTAACCAAACAATGTGGTATAAACCTTTCTGGTGGTTGAATTTGTTATAAGTAGCTTACAACAAACTTGGTTGGGGATAGTGGGCAGGTTGAGAACAGCTTCTTTGTTGTTCTTATATGGTGTTCCTGTTAGAATTTTTTGAATTGAGCATACTTATTAATTGATTTTAGTTTTAATAAAATATAAATATATATACAATACATATATACATACACACATACATATATGTATATAGATGATAGTAGGAGTTGAAGAGAAGACGAATACTTTGGATTGGGGAAATTTTTCAAAGAAGTCCTATTCCCTCGGTTGTTTGTTCTCTCTAAAAATATCTTCATTATGTAAAAAAGTTTTGAGGGAAAAATTTAAATTTAAATTTATGTACAACGTTTAAAACTCAATGTAATGAAAAATGCAAAAAAAATTTCGTGAGTTTAAAATAACCCTAAAAGTGAATAAAATAACCCTAAAAATATTATAATAAATCATGTAAATTTAGATAATATATAAACGGATTATATTTAGGTTCATGAGTTTAAATTAATCCGTTTATAACTTTTTCATATTCAACTCGCTTGTTAATTAGACGAGTTTGGGTTGAACCCACCCAAACTCAACCATTTGTCACCTTTACTTGTAACATAAGTTGTATTCATAATAATACTTTATGTACTGCCTAAAACAATACTTTGGAAAGCAAGGAATACGCATTAAAAATGGTAACCCAACATAGAATACTCACGAAGGTAAGTGCTAAAATATATTCGCTGTGTTAGAACGCATCTTCAAAAGAGAATGACTAATTTTATAAATGCCGCTAAAAGTGCTGATTAATGTCAAGCACATTTCTTGTATCATACGATTGTATATATATATATTAATACCTAACCTACCTAAAGGTATTTCTTTATAATCAATACTTTGAAAAGCTAAGCAATACGCATTCAAAACGTTAACTAGACAATTATTTTTAGGGTAAAACACACTTTACATCATAGCACTGTATATTGAATCTCACTTCAGGATTTATTCTTTCAATTGTAACAATTAAGTCTATGTATTTTTAATTTGTTACAAAGTCATCTTTTTGTCAGAAGGCATGTGCGTCTCATGTGGCTCATTTTCAAGAGTAAAAATATATTATCATACCATTTTAGTACCTAAAACCCCTCAACCATCCCTCACTTGAGACAATTTAAGATATTTTGCAATACTAATTTCGTTTTATACATATAATGATTGTAAAATGTTTAGGTGGGATCGTCAAGAAATTACTATAAAAAAAGTTTGGAAACTAAATAATTGGGGTAAAACAACATCACTTAGTGGGTGAATACATTTTTGGCCTTTAAAAAAGGGCCACGTAAGATGTACAAGACTTTTGGTCGTCAGTTATATAAATAAAAAATTTACAAAGGGGTGACATTGTAACAAATTAAGAGTATATAAACTTAATTGTTACAATTAAAAATACAGATTCTGAAGTGAAATTCGGTATAAAGTGCAAATGTGCAAAGTGTATTTTACTGTTTAATTTTATGAATATTGACTAACACACTTGATGTCTTAGAAATCATTTTCAAAGGAGAATGACTTTCAATATCCATTCAAAATATTAACCAAACAGTAGTACTAACACGCCCTATGTTTTTGTAGAGAAGCGATTGAGTGTGCTAATCAATTGGCCCAAGATGCATTGAGCAGTTCTCAAAACCGGGAAGTTTTTGGTGGACTCTCCTCCGTTTCATCATAAATGACTAGTAATGGATACTGCTAAATAGGGTTGCCCTTGAAAGATGCATGGTTATTTAGGCTTCGGCCTTGTCTTGTACCAAAGAAAAAAGAAAAAACACACGCTATGTCTTTGCACGTTAAAACAAAATTGCTTGCAGTGTGAGAAAGCATCTTGAGAAGAATGACTTTTACGTCCATAAATAAATTGTTTGTGATCTATTTATGATGACGTTTGCATAATACAAAGAAAACTAGCATCAAGAGTCAAACTAAAGAATGATACAAATGGCATGAATAAATCTAAGCATGTTAACCAAGAGAAAATTGGTGGGATATTAATCTAGAATTTCAGGTGCATGCACGTAAAGTATTGGCATGAATAGAAGAGGTACCACACGCACCCTAGAGTACAATTAATTAAAATTTGTGCTCAAACTGGAAAGACCTACACTTCTAAGGTTCTATACTTCGATTGATGCTTGCTCATTTCATAATGGTGCTTTGCATAATTTCCATGGATACCATTGAATATATACACAAATCTACTCTTAGGGATGGAGGTTTCTACGTACTTATTATTTTTCTTTAGAGGAAGATTGCGAACTTTGGAATTAATAAAAAATGTATTCAAATAATATACGAAAAAGTTGCATAACAAGTGAGAAATAGACTCATTTTTACACAATAAATAAAGCACAATATATTACTTTTATTTTCATGTACGGTCCAAATTTAATCTTCAAATTCATTTACAGGTAAGTGTGATATAATGTGCTTATGCTGGTTTGAATACTAAACTGCATCCATTTTCTGAAGAGCAGTGCTATTAAAAAAAAAAAAAAACAATGCATATGTAATTTCTAATTGGAAAAATGACTTTCATATTGATATTGATGTTGTAACTTCGAGTAGTGTCATATTGATATTAATTGTTCATCTTCAAGAATGCATGCCCCTAACTTTATGAGAAACTAAGTGTGAAATTCCATAAAGAATCACTACAAGAATACTGTTTTGCTTTTTGAAATCAGAAGCACCATTAGTTTAATTCACACTCCCCCCCGCCCCCCGCCCCCCGAAAAAAAAAAAAAAGGACCATTAGTTCAAAACCAAACCCATTCACAAATGTTTGAATGCGAGATTGAATCGAATCGTTAATGTTGGACCAAGCTATGAAGAATGCATAGTAACTTACAAATCTTACTTATTAAGAACTAATCAAACGCGTGCCTGACTGACCAACGCCGATAGAATTTCAGTTCCACGTGAATAGGCTAACAAAAGTGAACAGCCTAACAAAAGGGCACTTACGATATCTTGGATGCTTCTCATAAACAAATTAGAACGGTTAAATTAATCAACGTGAATACAGCAAGAAAACATTATGTTGATGACTTGATTAAGAAACATGCTAAAGGCTAAATGGAATAAGGTTTGCTGTGGTTTGAAGTACAAGGTGGGCATGCCAACCTCTGGCTCTTATTAGGGTTTTTGAGAATCCTAAAAGCTAGACAGCTTGCATGCAATGTTGGTAGGGAAGAGGTTTAGGCTTTCCTGCAATTGTCTCATAATGAAAGAGATAATTATATAATATTTGTGTGCTTATTTTAGTTTGTGAAAGTATACTTAGCAACAAAGAAAAGAAAAAATAAATGAAAGAGAGGGCAAAGAAGCCCATCCATTGGTTAAAGCTGAAACCGAAACAGCCAATGCATGCACTCAATTGTTCATAAGGCCCTAAGGTTTCTTTTGACTATGTTTTTCACCCTATATCTATATATATATATATATATAGATATATTCCTTCTATACTATTCTTTTCATAAAATAGTGTCCCTATGGACTTTTTAGACTTAAAAGGGAAAGAAAACTTGACTTGCATGCTTAATAATAGTTCATATATAAATGTTGATATTTGTGCATGGCATTTGGAGAGTTAGGTACAATTTGAACATACAATCTGTCAAAATCTACTTAAATTTACAATTTGTTACTATTACATGTCTTTATATATGAGGTTTGAGTACTGATTGCGACACTTACCAACTAAAATCAAAGATGAAGAACCTAATTACTGCAAATTAATTATGATACACCCTTATAGTTTAGTGGAATTGAAGCGTGCTCTTCATGACCAGTACTTCAATATTAGTGTATTTGCTAACCATCCTTGAGTGTTAGGTCGTGCTATTAATAAATATAGTGCATTCTAGAAAGAGTTCCAAGTTCTAATCCCTTTCAATAATTGATTAAGAACATGTTAATAATTCTAATCCGAGTTAATTTTCATGTTGGTAAGAGCATGTTGTAGTGATACTAGCAGATCCATGTTTAGCAAAATTTTAATGGCAAACAATATTTATGAATGCTTTTAACAGATCGATACCACACAAGGTCGTGGTAATTTTCCTTTCACAATATGCAAGCCACAAAATGATTTTAATCATCGCATTATAATCAATTATAAATATGCTTATGATTTCGTGCTAAAATAACCAAGGATATATATGGCAGTTGCTTGATTTTCATGAAATCATTAGTAAAAGAATAAGCTAGCTTTCTTGCCCGAATTTGGGTTGGTGTCATATATACGACAATATTAGACTTCACAACCAGATGATACAAAACCCACTAGAAGAGATGACAAAAATTAGTTGCTGACTAACTAGCAAATTAAAATGATTCCAACAAAGGATTGATACAGAAAAATGCAACCAAATTAAGTAAAATTAATGGCATGGTTGGCCTGTAATTATGAGTAAGGGTACTTTTGCCTATATAATTGAACGGTTGTAGTTATTTTGTATGGAAACCATAGGTGAATTAAGTGGCCCCTACAGAAAATATCAGTGAAGAACAATTATAGAAGACAATGGGTAATGATTTTTGAAGTGAGAAGAAAGAGTGCAAGGAAAATACCAGAAAATTGGTCATTGAAACTCCACCAAGCCATGTTTGGGTCAAATTTGAAAGTAGCGGTTCACACTTCACAACCCTTCTGCTTAGCCAATGCTATTTAACAACGTGTAGTCATTTCATTTGTTCAGAGCCATACGTATCAATTAACGGTACTGTTGAATTCTCTAGATTCTCTCCACCCTTGAATCACCCCAAACAAATGGTACCTCTCCTCTCCCTGCCTCCTAGCTCTACTATAAATTCAAGTCCTCCTCGTTGCCATTGGAAACACAAGAGAGTACATTACAACTACTTTCCTCTCTCTCTCTCTCTCTCTCTCTGTGTCAAAGCCATGGGAGGAAACAATAGGCAGAAGAAGTCCTCTGGTCTATTTTCCATTTTCAACATCTTCAAAGCTAAGGGGTCTCGGAAAGGAGAAGACTCATGGGATGACTCGGTTAAGTCTTACAAAGTGTGGCCTAGTGATGAAGATAGAGGTCGCTGGGTGGCTGAGCCTGGTATTGATAGGAAAGCTACTGCTTACATTGCCAAGAGATGTGCTGAGCATGAACGCCAAGTAACTCCGGCTTCCAACTAGAATCTTGCAATTTCATCCCATATGAATCCGCTTCTACATTCGTTATGTCTTGTATAGTGTAATTTGATTTACAGTTTGGTTTCTAGTTTGTGAAATGGGAAATAAGAATATAATGAAATAAATAATAGGAAGATTTATTTATACTTAAGCCTTTATCATCTCCTCCTTTTGTTTTATATTTTTTTTAAGCAGTCTATTTAATTCGGCCATATTGATACTATGGCCTTGGATTTGTTTAAAGCTTAAATTATAACAGTACTTCGAACAAAAGCTTGAGCAGAACTTTCATCTAGTGATTGCTCTGTTTTTTGTTATTTCCCAATTATAGTCTTGCAAGTTATAGAAGTGACATGAAAGCAAGCTTGATTAAATAGTTTCAACAAGACTTAGCAAAACCAGTGTGGGAAGTTCATAGAGTGAATGGAAGTGTAGTCACTGTAGTGTTTAGGTCTTCAACAAGAAGGGCATGGCTGCATCTATGATTTGGCACTGTTTTTTAGCCAATAACATATTCAGATTTTCTCGTGGCACGTGTAAGATTCTTCTTGGAAAAACATCAAATTAAGTTGCTTCTGATTATGGAATACTCAACATATTCCCATGAAGAAGGGTGGTTGTTTCTTTAGTGAGCATTATCATACCTTGTACATTCATTTGTTCGTAGCCTTTTTACTTTTGGGATTTTTTTGAGTGTCCAACAATCCTCCCTCTCACCCCTTTTTTCCTTTTCCTCTTGAACTTCTTATTCCTTCTTTGCACGGTCATTCTCTTCGCAGAGAGTTCGCAGAATTGTTGGTGCAATAACAAAGGAAAATACTAGGAAAAGAAGAAAGCAATAATCCTAGAGCATGTACAGAGTTTCATACCCTTTCGCAGACTGATTGGAAACTTAATCATTCCACAAGCTTGGATTTGACAAGCATACATAAAAGTGGCATTTATTCCAGAAAACATCATGAAAATACTTGAAGAACAAATCAATCAATTAAAGTCTGTTGGCGGGGGATGTTTTGAACCACATAGATAATATCAATAGACACCAACTCGTGAAAAAGAACGTGCATTTTGCAGCTTTGTCTCGAATATGTGACGTAAGAGGCTCCTTCCCTTCTATTTGGGCACAAGATGAATCATACTCTAATTGTAAATATTGTGTGTGTAAATTAAGATCTGTACTTCACAAATTTGGTTCAAAATGCAATGTGCTTAGTACTGTCATATATGGTATGGTTTATTTGATCAGTAAGAAATTCGAGCCAGCTGTTGGCAACTCACAACGATGAAAACGCCACCAATGACTTACCCAAAGTGACATGTGAAAGCATTAGATGAAAGTAGAAAACCCTATACGCTAACTTTTGTAACAGTTGGGATTCTCTCTTGTCTTTCACTCCTCTTTTCCTTCAATGGCTTAACCTCTTTAAACATTGATGGAGAAACATGTATAGTGGTTAGTGGCGGAGGTCATTAGCCATGCCAGACTAAAAGTAACTGATGTGTTAGGCTTTGTTTGCCTTTTGTATAGCTGTACTACTCAAGGATAATGGCCATCTAAACTTTGTACTGATGGTTTTAAGCCCACCAAATTCTCCCTTTCTACTCCACTATGTAATGGGTCTGTTGGCTTTTCTCAATTTTCACATTATTCTTTAATCTCTGTATGAAGCCATTATTGAAAGTATTGTGACAGAGAAAAGAAGTCTAAGAATAATGTTAAGAGTTTAAACTTTTGTTATGTTCAGATTGTTCGTTTAAAGTGGTCCCCCACCAAGAACCATTTAGCAAAAAACCCCTTCCGTTTAGCGAGCAATTATTATGGATACATATTCTAGCACTTTAATGTGTATCAAACAGATTACAGTGGAGAAATATCTATGTTTTGCTTGTAAGAGAAGAAACGTTGGAGATTTGGAACCTTTCATAATTAACGGTCCTTAATTAAAAACATAATCAGTATAGAATCACGTTGTTAATTTTTTATTCGTTGACCTGTTTCATGTTCACTGCACATATATATTCAAGTAAACATAAAAAAGCTGATAATTTCGTTTTTATTTTTTTTGATAAATGCTGTTCAATTTCTGGGATATATATGGGATATATACTAGACCTAAACGCTGTTCAATTTTTGGGATGTATACTAAACCTTCTACTTTTTGGAGCTCTACTTTGGTCTCTAAGACAGAACCCATTTTACTGTTGGTAAGTTAATAGAAATTATGCTCTTATCTATTTTAGTTCATTCTTAATTTGTGCATCCATGTTCATACCAATAGTCTTATTGTTCAACAGGAAATAGAAGCAATGGAAGTTAGTGATAAGTGGTTCACCTCTAAAGATGTCCTGCAAGAGCACAGTAACAAAATAGTTTAATCCTTAGATTCAAATATTGTATTTTTTCTCGGAAAATGGGGTCAAGTATAGACCACGGCACAATGAACTCAAATTCCCCTCAAATCGCTCACAATCAAGCTAATTACTTCTATAACAAGATAAACTAAAAATTGTTTAGGTTTGTAGATGATTTGACTAAAATAATCAATGCATTTAGAAACTAGATTAGGGAGTTTAAAAAGTAATTGGATTCAATTGTTCCAATCTCTCAATTCATTCAAAAGTTTCCAAGAGGTTTATAACTCAAATCAAACTGCATAATCAAGAGAGTTTGATTTGAAAAATTTAGCTTTTGATAAACAAGAATTCTATAGCAATTGATGTTAGAATCAACAATCTAATAGAGAGACTTAGGCTAATACCATCGATTTGGATGATTCCAATTCATAATTGCTAAATCGTGAAGTGAAATCACCAAACATAATCAATAACCGAAGTGTTCTAAGATATCCTTTAATCAATTGTTTAGAATTAAGAATCTAGGAAGATTAGGCATTGAATTCATGAGATACTTTTGATGAAATTTTGAAATCCTTGATTGATCTTTCCAATTGAACCCAATTAGGTGTTTAGCTACTCATAACCTTGGAACAAATGAAGACTTGAATTGAAATGATGATGAAAGTTGAATTACACTTGAAATGGAAATGAAATTACAAGCAATTATCTCTAATACAAAGCTCTAAGCTACTTTTTAAGACTGCAGAATTCATACAGGAAACTACATAAAAACTCTAAAACTGAATTTATAGGCTGAAAATAAAATAGAGTTGCTGTCAACTGTGCACACGGTTAGCGAATGGTCTACGGATGAGCTTTTAACAGTAAAAACGAGTCTCTGTAATTTCAAACAAAGGCTCTATTCTAGGCTCTGCTCTGCAAAAGCATGCACACACCAGTTGGAGAGCGTGCACACGGTCAGTTGATCCTTTTGCCTTCCGATGCTCTAATTCGTTCCTTTAAGCCCGATACCTATAAGAAAGTCATAAAAGCGTAATAAGATTAGAATACAACTAAAATTGGTGAAATAGTACTACTAAACTAAGATTAACAACTAACTATTTAGAGGATAATAATTGTACTTTTAGAGTGCAATCAATAAGCACAAAGCCACAAACTTAAAGTTCAACAACCCGTCTTTTGCTGCTCAACTGTGACCTCTTGTTGAAAGCCCATTTGCATATGGGGATTCTTCATTAGAATTCAAGATCCCTACAGAAATTCATAGGAGAATCCAGCCAAGACTAATCCCACACCACACAATTCTCTGCATGAATTAATTAAGTATTAGCAGTATCAATAACTTTTCACACTAGCTATCTATATCAAGCAAATGAAGTTCCTCTTTGTGAAATTGAAATTTTCATTAATCTTTTCATGTTACCATGATGAATGTTTTTGATTTCTAAAATACTCAGATGTTTGCAACTGCGATCTATGGAAGTGACAGTAGTACCAATATGTGAAGTTCATCCCTTCTACGAAGAGATTTATGTACCTTCATAAAGGGATTATTTTAGTTTACACGGTTCATCACTTTGGTTTTGTACACCATACATTTCCTAGGGCAACCTGTTGCTTGAAAGCAATGCTGAATCATGAGACTGGGATTTTGACCTAGCTAGTAAAATCAACACACAGGTTCAATGGCTTCAAGAATTCATGTTTATGGAACTACCTTTCTAGATTAGTATTAAAAGCTTTGCAGATTTGGAAAATGACTTAACCGAATCATGTCAGTAACTTATTTTTCGTTATATATACTTTAATGTAGTTTAGGGGGAAAGATTTTCAGTCATATAAACTGTAACCAAATAAGGGACAAATTCAAAAAATATAAGGTAGAACTTAACGTTGAAACAAATGGCGGGTATATGTTATATAAATAAAAATTATATGTTTTTTTCGTTTTTGTTGGATAATTGGTAGAAGCTATATATCTTTGATGCAACAAGTAAGATTGTTCTAGTCTGATATAAATGTCACGGGTTCAGATATGAAAACAGTATTTTCACGTCCAGTGAGGCCTCCAATGTACCACACTCGTGACATATGGTCAGATGATTGCTATGATATCAAAGCAAAAGATGCACATGTAATTTTACATGACTTAGGAATTCCTTTTGTCAAATGTAATGATAGTGGTAAATAATGATCACTATCAATTTTCAGTTTCTTTTTTTCAGAGCTATGTGATTTGTTAATGCAAAAATGCAATATAAGGAAGTGCAAGGAAAAAGATGAAAAAGGCCAGAGAGTTGGTCATTGAACTCCCTAACAAGCATTGTTCGGGTCAATTTTGAAAGTAGTGATGCACAATATATGTGCTTTGCCAATGTTTTACCAACATCCACTGTCAATTAAAGCTGTTGATTTCTCTGTATTCCCCCACCCTTGAATCACCCCAACAAAGGGTAAGTCCTACTACTATAAATTCAAGTCTGCCTCATTGCCATTGGAAACACAAGAGATCTAGTGCACTAAAACTACTCTCTCTCTCTCTCTCTCTCTAGGCTTGTCTTTTATGACTGCATTAGAACAGATCAGGCATGGGAGGCAACAGCAGGCCAAAAAAGTCTTCTAGTCTCTTTGCTATTTTCAACATCTTCAAAGCTAAGAGGTCTCGCAATGGAGAAGATGCATGGGATGACCCTGTGAAGGCTTACAGAGTGTGGCCTAGTGTTGAAGATAGAGCTCGTTGGGTGGCTAAGCCCAGTATTGACAGGAAACCTTCTATTTACATTGCCAAGGTCCTCGCTGCAACTCAATATGCAGAGCATGAACACCATCCGATTCCAGTTTTCAACTAGATTCTGTGATTTCAATCATATTACTCTGCATTTACATTCGTCAGGTCTCATACGTTGTAATTTGTTTTACAGTTTGGTTTGTAGATTGTGCAATGTGAGTTACCAATAATGAAGTAAATAATAGGAAATTTTGTTTGCACTTGATCCTTTATCAATTATCTCCTTTTTTTCATATATATGTAGTCATTTCAATTAGCCCCTTGGATTAGCTTAAAGTAGCTTAAATTATATCAGCGCTTCAAACAAAATCTCAAGCAGTGCTTTCTCTATTTCTCATTGCTTGCACAATTATGGTCTTGCAAGTCATAGAAGTGCCATAGAAGCCAGCTTGAGTGCATAGTTTCAACAAGACTTTGCAGAACAACAGTATGGAAATTCTTAAGACTTTGCCTCTGATTGTGGAATACTTGACATATTCCCATGAAGAAGGGTGGTTATTTCTTCAGTGAGCATTATTGTACCTTGCACATTCATTTGTTCTTTAGCCTTTTTACTTTTGGGATTTTGAGTGTCCAACAATCCTCCCTCCCACTCTTTTCTCCTTTTCTTCTTTAAATTCTTATTCCTTCTTCAGACTTACATTTTCTTTGCAGAAAGTTCGAAGAATTACTGGTATGATAACAGAGGAAAATACTAGGAAAAGAAGGAAGTAATAAGCCTACAGCATGTATAGACTTTCATACCCTTTCCCAGACTGACTGGAAACCTAATTATTCCCCAAGCTCGGATTTAACAAGCAAGATTTATTTGAGAAAACGTTTCATGAAAATATAAGCAAGGTAACTTGTAGTTACAATCGGTAAATTGATCAATTACAATCGGTTGATGGGGGTTGTTTCGAACCACTTTGATAATATCAGTAGATACCAATTCATGAAAAAGAAAGTGCATTTGACATCCTTGTCGAATATGTGACGGAAGAGGCTCCTTCCGTCATATTTGGGGTCAAGATGAATCATACTCCAATTGTAAATATTCTGTGTGTAATTTAAGTCCTCTACTTCACAAGTTTGGTTCATGTACAATGTGCTTAGTGCTCTTATGATATGATTTACTTGAGTAAGAAATTTGTGCCAGCTATTGGCAACTCACAAGGACGAAAATGGCACCAATGACTCACCAAAGTGAAATGTGAAAGTATTAAGGCCTCGTTTGGTAACGCTTTTTGTTTTCGTTTTTTGTTTTTTTTTTTTTAAAAAATAAAAAACGCCATTTGTTTAAATTTGTTTTTTTAGTTTTTTACAAAATTCGGAAAAAGGAAACTAAAAACATTAAAATTGGTGTGTTTTCTCTTACCAAAATATTGGTATAGTATTATTGACACAACGATAATCTATAAACGCTCATCATCAAGCCACAAAAAACACATAGCAAAAACACACAACAAAAAATAAAAACTGACAGCGTTACCAAACGGACCTATATACCAACTTTTGTAGTAGTTGGGATTCTCCGAGTCTTACATATAAGAATATATTAGGATTGTATTTGATTGACTGCCAAAGCGGAAATGTACCCATTTTTTCACAGTGGCTTGAGAACTTGAAGCACGGTACAAGCTTCTGAATGAATGCTAGGATTAGTTCTTCCTTTCCTTATCCGATAACAATATAACTGTTATCAATGGGAATAATGTCTAGAGAAAGACTGGAAAGAGAACCTAGCTATATATAATATATTCTATTGAGCCCTCTCATAAAAAGTTCACAACAAATTCAAATTGGCATACACTGCCGTCCAACAACATTTTCAAATATTAGATGTACATACAGACCAATAACCAAATCATAACACAAAAGGGCCTTTAATATGTGTGTCTCATAACCCAATTGAATCCAAACCGCTTTTAATAAAACAAAACCCAATTAATGGAAGCTCGCGCTGTAAGAAAAATTCCAACATTAATTACACTCTTCTTTTCAATTCAGTTGCTTAGTTAACCTGTTTAAACATTGACGTAGAAACATATAGAGTGGTCTTAGTGGAGCTAGGTCATTAGCCATGCCAGACTAAAAGTAACTGATAGTTGCCTTTTGTTTAGATGTACCACGAAAGGATGGCCATTTAATAGCCTAGATTTTTGGAAAGGAAAGAAAAAAAAGAAAAATTATTGTTTGCTATCTTTTTTCTGTTTAATTTTATAAAGAAAATTAAAGAAAAAAAAAGAGAGAGAAAGAAATAACTTGATTTAAAATTTTTCCTCCCTTTTCTTTTCATTTTTCCTTTTTTTCCCTTTTTCCTCCCTTTTTCATTTCCTCCCCTTTCCTCCCCCAAGCTCCAAATAGGCTGTAAAAGTTGTAAAGGGCTCCCCTTTCTTGTACCACTGATAGTTTTAAGCCCACCAAATTCTCCCTTTCTACTCCACTATGTAATGGCGTCTAGATCTGTTGGCTTTTCTCAAGTTTCAAACTTTTCTTTAACTATACTTGAAGCCATTTCTGCATTTTATTTAAAAGGGCAAATTAAATCCACCTCCCTTGATGTTTTAGACTATTACAATCAATCTTGAAATTTTAGAAATTACATCTTCCTTTCTTGAGGTTTGAGGTGAGTTACATTTTTTTCCAGATGTTAAATCTTTTAACAGAATAAATGTGATGTCAACAAAAAAAAAAAAAAAAAAATTTATTACCTAAATTGCCCCTAATGTGCATAAAGTGACATAAATAGATTTTTTTTTTTTGCTTATGAAATTAATTAGTGTGTTAATTTTGAGCCTTCTTCTAATGAAAAAAAAAAGATGCATTAAATATATAAGATTCTAAGAGCAAATTAAATGTCACATCTGTATAAAACACTATTTTAATCAATAAATAAATTATAAGTCTCATATTTTTTTAAAACTTTATATGCTACAATTAAAGCCCTATATAGATTCTATAAATTTTTATAAAAAAAAGTTCTAGTTAATATAAGAAAAAATGCCCTACAAAAAGTAATATAAAAAACAACATTAGTTAACTTGTATTAAAAAGAAAGCTGCTTAACTTAAGAAAATCAATTGTATCAAATTTTTAAATCCTATATACTATAAAAAAAAAAAAACACACGTGGGGAAATTTAGAAGCAAAAAAACAAAGATTTAAAAAATTAACACACAAATTAATTTTAGAAGTAAAAAAAAATCCTATTTATGTCATTTCATGTACATTAGAGGCAATTTAAGTAATGAACTTACTTTTTTTTACTGGCATCACATATATTCTGTTAAAAAATTTAACATCTAAAGGGGGTGAATTGTAATAGTCTGAAATCTCAAAGGAAGTAGATGTAATTTGCCCTATTTAAAATTAGTGTGATAGAGAAAAGAGGTACAAGAATAATGTCGTGGTTTAAACTCTTTTTTTTTTTATATTTTTGTTCAGACTGTTGAATGTTCCTTTAAATTCGCCCCACCCCTTCTCTTTTTGCTACCAATTACTATGGATACATATTCTTGCACTTAAATGGGTCCTAATTACAAACAGATTTCAGTGGAGTCTCGAGAAACATATAACTTGCTTGTTAGCTAAGGATCTCTTGAAATTTGCAACAATTAATGTGGTCCTTAAATAAAAATATAATCTGTAATCACATTATCAACATAGGAGAAAAATCTAACATTGGTAATTGCTTGGCTTGAACTGAATCTATATTTTCACTTAACTTTGATTTCGAAAAGCTGATGATTTTTTACTTTTTAGTTTTATAAATGCCGTTCAAACTAGGACACTAGATCCTCTATTTTGGAAGCTCTACTTTTGTCTTTGAGAGTATCTCCAACTCAAAACCTTTAAATTCATATTTATTTTGACGTTTTCTTTAAATTTAAAGTTCAGGAGTCTTACTTTTTTATATTGTTACTCTAACCTACTCAACTTTCATTGTCACTAGTCATTCTCCAACTTAGTTTCTTTTATATAAAAAAATGTAAAAAATCACATATTGTACTCTATTTTATTCAAAATATAATTATTTATTACCATATTTTAATCTAAATTGCAATTTTTACCACATATTTAATTAAAATTAAATTATGTAATATTTTTTGAACTAAATGATCTACCTATGAAATTGCAAATTAAATTACATTAAACAATTTAAAAAAACAAAGACCCCATTACAAACTAATGAAATACATTTAACAAAAATTAAAGCACAATAAGAAATTAATGAAAACACATTAAATGAGACTTGAAGAATTAAAATTACAACACTAATAAGGTGGCAAGTCAGTTCCTCCATACCTACCTTCATGGTGGCTAAAACTACTAATGAAAAGACATTCAATAGATGTTGAAACTTTAATTCTTATTAGAATCTGGTAAAGATAGATTGATTAATTCTTAAATTTGTAAAAAAAAAAAATTTTTTTCAAAATTAAAAGGTTGAGTAGTAAGATAAAAAAAAAAAATTATTGATTCAATAGATTAAAATAATTTTAGTATAAATAAATAATCAGTAAAATAAAAAAATTTGTTAATTTCATATATAAATAATAATTTCAAGATAGATAAAAGCAAGTAAAATATAAATAATTTATTTATTTCATATATAAAAAAAATCTCAAATTAAATAAATATTAATAAAGTAAAAAAACATTGATGAATTGTTAAAAATTTAAATTAAATATTTATTAACATAATATTTAAATATTAAAGAACGAATTATTTAGATTTAAAATAATGATTAATACAAGAGTCTCACATAATTAGTGCTTTGGTCCCACATAAATAATGAAATGCAGGGGCATTCAAAATTTTTGAAGGACATTCAAATTGAAGGTCATAAATGAAAGTCATCTTTATTTCTTTAAAAATTTGAAAAAAATAAAGATGAGTTGGAGAACCAAATTTGAAACCACCTTCAAAACTGGGTTGGAGATGCGCTAAGACAGCGCCCATTTTACTGTTGATAAGTTAACAGAAACTATATATGCTCTTCTCTATTATAATTCATTCTTAATTGGTGCATCCATATTCATACAAATCCATATTATCTTTGTAAACTTGGCCTGTTAGAATTCTATTTATAAATAAATCTACTTGCTGATTATATCAGTTAATATAAGACAATTTTGTGCTTCAATTTTGGCAAGGTTGGGTTATTGTTTTGAATTAGATGGATGTAATCTGTCGTTGTGTAGTTGGGTTCCATTCTTTTTTTATCCAGTTGATCCAAATCTAAACATAATTTTATCTTTTCTTTATCCTCAATGTGGGTTTCTACTTTCTATGTGGAATGTTATCATCTCTTATTTTTTCTTTTGCTCGCTACATGTTCGACGATATGTATAAAATAAAAACACCCTTCTTGTTGTGTTGGTTCGTAGGCTTTTACGGTCTTTGAGGCTTAGTGTAAGTAGTGTGCGGGACTATTGAACTAGAAAATAAGTGTGGCTGGTACTATGGAGGCGTGGAAATCATTTATAAAAATTTATTTAAATTGGAATTTTATCAAACTTATATAAAAAATTGTAAAAAGACAAAATTAAAGTTAGTGTGAAATTTTTGAATAGTTTTTTTGAATTGAATTGGAGTTGATAACATTGTAAAAATTAAATTTACTCTTAAAATTATTATTGGGTTTTAAGTGAATTGCTTAATTTGAGTCATCTTGGTGTATTCTTATGTGTTCACTAAACTGATCTTAGTGTGAGTCTTTTGTCAAATGAGTTTGAAATCGTTATTCTGTTTGATTGCTGAAAAGTAGAAGAAAGAAAAAATATTAGCTTTTATTATGAGGCTAAAAGACATTAGAGTTTTTTTTTATTGATTTTTTAGTTCTAAAAGGTGCATTTTAGAATTACATGATGGCTTTTTAAAAAAAATTTTTTGAGTTGGAATATATTATAATTTTTTAAAATTAAATTTTTAATACAATAGGCACCCATATATAAAAATAGTAAGCTAATGCTTGATCCTGAGAGAAAGCACCAAGTTTAAAAATAAATATTCATATATTAGGGTAAAAAATTAATTTTAGTAAATTATAATGACTTTTCAACAAAATATTTTTTTAAGAATAATATTAGAATGTTAGTTTAAGAATTAAATTTGAGAGAATGTTAGATACGAAATTATTTTAAAACGAATTTTATTTTGACCAAAAAAAAAAAAAAACGGGGACTGTCTGTCCGCTGTAAGAAGAGAGAAAATTTCGTACTTTAGGCTCAAACTTTGTTTTGTTTTATTTGAGAACCGGTATTTTGAGGTGAATAATTATTCTTTTTTACTATAATACACGTGTTATAGAACGGTGGCCCAAACACGACAGTTTACAGGCCGATGGCCCAAACACGACTGTCAAAATGACTTACTTAGCATTCCTCTGTTGGTATTGGGCACATTTATTTTATTTATTCATCTATTTATTCTGGGTTTATGGGCATGGGGCCGTGTCGGTGTTGGGTGTGGTGTGGGTGTTTGCTTGCACGTGTCCAGGTGGACAAGTTAGATAGTTTGCTTACACGTTTTATGGGGTACTCTTAGTACATGATCAGCTAGGTCCAGCCCGCCAGTTTACAATTGCCGTAAATAGTGGCCGTTAATGTAAAGGAGATTGAGGCCTCGCAAACTCAATTTATATTTATGAATTTGTTCAATTTTATTTAGTGAAATTTATCTAAATTTATTAATAAGTTTAATTGAATTACATTATACAAGCAAATTAAAAGTGGATTAAAATTTAAATATAGGCACTTATTGAATTTGCTAAAAAAATTATTAAAAAAAAATATATCACCCACAAAAAAGTGTTTTAAAATTCATTGTATTTATCATTAAAACAAATCTTACTTCTTCTCATGCAGAGACAGCACATGGAATCACACCCCACCCCTATCTGTTCTCTCTCTTCCTTCTTCACTGCTGTTTCTTTCTCTCCATTCACAAGTGGCCCCACAACAGCCCATACCCTTTAATCCTAGTCTTTCTTTTAGACTCTTCTGCCTCTCAATTCGATCAACACCGTCCGTTTTATCTCTCAAGAATTCTCCAAT
Organism: Euryodendron excelsum; assembly: GCA_033060915.1. NCBI lineage: Eukaryota > Viridiplantae > Streptophyta > Magnoliopsida > Ericales > Pentaphylacaceae > Euryodendron > Euryodendron excelsum. The sequence goes on from CM065379.1 coordinate 42,138,662, forward strand.
TGTGCTCGCTCCTCTTTCTCTCTCTACCCTTCTCTGCAAACTCAAAGCTAATATTTTACCGAATTGACTCATACTCACATACACCTACGAAACAAAACATAGTCATAAAGTATACAAAACACAAATACATGTACAATACATATATACATACACACATACATATATTTATAAACATGATTGAAGGAATTGACGAGAAGACAAACACTTCGGTTGTTTGGCTTAGTAGGAGAGAAATTTTTTTAAAAATTTTCTCTAAAAATATCTTCATTATGTAAAAAAATTTTGAAGGAAAAATTTAAATTTAAATTTATGTACAACATTTAAAGCTCAATGTAAAAAAATTTTCATTAACTTTATCTCTACTTTCTTCTCAACCAAATAACAGAAAATGAATAAAATAAGACTAAAAATATTATAATAAATCACATAATTTTAGACAATATATAAACGGATTATATTTAGTTTCATGGGTTTAAATTGTCCCGTTTATAACTTTTTCATATTTAACCCTCTTGCTAATTGAACGGTTTTAAGTTGAACTAATTTAAACCCACCCAAACTAGCCACTTTGTCACTCTTACTTGTAACATAAGTTGTATTTATAATAATACTTTATGTACTGCCTAAAACAATACTTTGAAAAGCAAGGAATGCGCATTAAAAATGGTGACCCAACCTTACTCCGATAGAATACTCACGAACGCAAGTGCTAAAATATATTCGCTCCGTTAGAAAGCATCTTCATAAGAGAATGACTAATTTTATAAATGCCGCTAAAAGTGCCAATTAATGTCAAGCACATTTCTTGTATCATACGACTGTATTTATATTAATACTTAACCTACGTAAAGGTATTTATTTGTAATCAATACTTTGAAAAGCTGAGGAATACGCATTCAAAATGTTAACCTGAGAATTATTTTTTGGATAAAATACACTTCACTCTCTTGCACTTTATACCGAATATCACTTTAGAACCTATACTTTCAACAGTAATAATTAAGTTCTATACTTTTAATTTGTTACAATGTCACTGTAAGCTTATGTTAGTGCAAATTAAATGTTAAAAGGTATGCGCATCTCACGTGACTCATTTTCAAGAGTAGAAATACATTCTCATACCATTTTGGTACTCAAAAGCCCTCAACCGTTCCTCACTTGAGATGATTTAAGATATGTTGCAATACTAATTTTGTTTTATACATAGAATGACTGTAAAAAGTTTAGGTGGGATCGGTGAGAAATTACTATAAAAAAGTTTAGAAACTAAATAATTGGGATAAAATAACATCATTTAGTGGGTGAATATATTTTGGGTCTTCAAAAAGGCCACGTGAGATATACAGGACTTTTGGTCGTTAATTGCATAAACGAAAAATTTATAAAAGGATGACGTTGTAACAAATTAGAAGCATAGAGACTTAATTGTTACAATTGAAAGTGTAAGTCTTGAAGTAAGATTCGGTGTAAAGTGTAAGAGTGTAAAGTGTATTTCACCCCTATTTTTATGAATATTGACTAACACACATGATGTCTTAGAAAGCATTTTCAAAGGAGAATGACTTTTAATATCCATTTAACCAAAACAGTAGTACTAACATACGCTATGTCTTTGCAGGGAAGCGAATGAGCGTGCTAATCCATCGTCCCAAGATACACTGAGCAGTTCTCAAAATCTGAAAGTTTTGCTGGACTCTCCTCCATCTCATTAGAAATGGCTAGTAATAGATACTGCTAAATGGGGTTGCCCAAGAAGGATGCATGGTCAATTAGGCTTCGGCCTTATCTTGTACCCTAACTCTTCATCAGTTGGGATTAATGCCATTCTAGTGGATGCTACAACAGGTACAAGCAACACTCCAGATGTGGTAAAGATTTCTGTGGCAGCTAAGGTTACCGAGCAAATTCAAACGTCTGGAGCTCAGAAGGCAGATGAAGATTAGCAGCAAAAAAATAAGAATCCAGGTGCTACTATCTCGGGTGACCAAGATCAGACAGAGGTGGCAGCAGCAGGATCAGATCCAGATTATGTGGTAGCTAAGCAAATTTTGGGGCCAAATGTTGAGCATATTCAGATTGGTTCAGCTTCGTCAAGTGGTCAGAGAGTCTTGGACAATGTAGGCTCTCCTCAAGTTCCCCAGGCTTTTTAGTTAGGTAAGCTGATTGTGTGTTTGGCAGGTGGAGAGGCAGGTCCTTTGGATCCCATCCCCTCTCATGGAAACATTGTGGCTTCTTCCTCCGGGGGAGAGTGGAACACTGTTCAATCTACAAAGAAGTAGAAGAGAAAGAACAAGGCTGCCAAAAAGGGGGCTCTTAATCCATTGGCGGTTTTTTGTGCAGACATGAGGGATTACTCCCCTAATCGTTGTGCCTAATGATTGTGTCTAGTTGGAATGTTAGGGGTTTCAATAAACCCTTGAAACAGAATGGGGTTTTGACCCATATTAGAAAGAACAAGATTGATGTTATGGGAATCTTGGAAACTAAACTAAAGAATCCAAGAATAATTGATATTGTCAAACATAAATTCAGGAGATGGCAGTGTATTGATAACTTCCAGCAACACTTTGGGGGTAGAATTCTAATTCTTTGGAATGCAGTGAAAGTAAATTTACAAGTAGTTGAAAGTTCCAAACAGATTATTCATTGCATGGCTACCTGTTTGGCCACTTCGACTAAATTCTGTACTAGTTTTGTGTTTGCCTATAACAAAGTGGTTGGAAGAAAACCCCTTTGGGAGAATATACGCAGAGTTAACTCTTCATTGGACATTCCTTGGATCTTGCTTGGAGACTTCAATAATGTGTTGCATATTGAGGAAAAGAGCAACGGTCTTCCTATTACACCTTATGGAATGAGAGATTTCCAACACTGCTGCAATGAGGTGGGTTTGGTTGATGTGAACTTTACAGGTACCCTTCTCACATGGACTAATAATTTGGTTTGGAGTAAGCTTGATAGAGCTATGACTAACGTTAAATGGAATGAAGAGGGCCTTATGGCTTTTGCCAATTTTGGGCTTCCAGGTAGTTTATCTGATAATGCCCCTTGTGTGGTCACCCTTTTTGATAATTCTCATTTTGGTGCTACTCCTTTCAAATTTTTCAATATGTGGGTGGAACATGAGGAGTTGTTGTCTATAGTTGAGAGGGTTTGGAAGTTGTACTTTAGGGGTTGCTCTATGTTTAGACTTTGCAGGAAGTTGAAGGCCTTTAAGAAGCCCTTGAAAGTTTTGAACAGAAAACACTTTTCTCACATTTCTTCTAGGGCTAAGACATCAGAAACTGAGTTGGAGGCAGCCCAACTTCTTTTGCATAACAACACGGCTGATGGTGTGCTTCAAAGGAGAGTTGCAGAGTTGAAATCTAATGCTATCAAACTAGTTGAAGCTAATAGGGGTTTTTGCTCCCAATTGGCTAAGGCAAAGTATTTGAAAGATAGTGACAAGGGGACTAAATTTTTTCATGATATGATCAAAAGTAGGAGAGCTAAGAATCAGATTGTGTCCATTACTTTAGCTGATGGTTCATTATCTTCTTCCCATCAACAGGTTAGCTCTGCTTTTGTAGACTATTAACATAATTTGCTTGGGATAGCTGGAGGTTGTGCTCTATTAGACAGGGACATCATTCAGGAAGGTCGGTTATTGGAGGAAACTCAAGCCAATGCTTTTATTCAAGTAGTGACAGAGGATGAAATCAAAGCTACCTTGTTCAGTATTAGTGAATACAAGGCCTCTGGGCTAGATGGATTTTCTTCCTGTTTTTTCAAAAGAACATGGCACATTATAGGGGGGGATTTCTGTGAAGCAGTTCGAGAATTCTTTGTGTTAGGACAGCTTCTTAAGCAGGTAAACCACTCTATGCTTGCCTTGATTCCCAAATCCAGTAATGCAGCAAGAGTGGAGGATTACAGGCTAATAGCTTGCTGTAATGTGATCTACAAAGTCATCTTTAAGATTTTAGCTTCTAGACTTGCTCCTATTCTGGAGAAATTGGTGAATCATGCCCAGTTAGCATTTATTCAAAACAGGAGTATAGTAGAGAACATTTATCTTGTCTAGGAGTTGATAAAGAATTACGGCTAGAATAGAATCTCTCCTCAGTGCATTTTGAAGGTCGATCTCAAGAAGGCATATGACCCAATTAATTGGGGTTTTGTGCAAGATTTGCTTGTTCCTTTGGGATTTTCGAACTTATATGTGAGATGGATCATGCAGTGTATCACAACCACTTCATTCTCCTTCTCCATCAATGGCTCTCTTCAGGGTTTTTTTAAAAGGCAGCAAGGTTTTCGGCAGGGGGACCCTTTATCTCCCTTTCTTTTTGTTTTATGTTTGGAGTATCTTTCTCAACTTCTTGGGAGGTTGAAGTTTAATCCTGAATTTAATTTTCATCCCAAATGTGAAAGGTTGAATATGACTCACTTAGCTTTTGCCGATGATTTGACTCTCTTTTTTAGAGGGGATGTTACTTTGGTCAAGCTTCTTATGGATAATCTACAGGTTTTTGGGCAATGTTCTGGTTTGAAAGTTAATATGATCAAGTCTAATGTGTTTGCTACAGGTGTAAACAGACAAGATCTGAATGTTATTAAGGGCCTTGCAGGTTTTGAAATGGGCCGTTCCCCTTTCCGATACCTGGGCATTCCAATGGCTACCTCTAGATTAAAGATAATTCAGTACAACCCTTTCATTAACAGGATCACTGATTCTATTAACGCTTGGATTGGAGCTTCTTTGTCATATGCTGGGAAAGTTGAGCTGATCAAGTCTGTTTTGCAAGGAGTGGATTGCTTTTGGTTATCTATTCTGCCTATTTCGGCTGGGGTCCGACACAAAGTCACTCAAATGTGTAGAAATTTTCTTTGAGGAGGTAAGTGTTTTGAATATAAGCATTCCTTAGTGGCTTGGAAAGATGTTTGTAAGCCTAGGATGGAAGGAGGGCTTGGCTTTAAAAATTTGCAGACTTGGAATTTGGCCTTGATGGCTAAGAATTTGTGGAACATCCATGCCAAGAAGGATTCTCTCTGGGTTAAATGGGTCCACCAGATTTATCTTTCTCAGTGTTCTATTTGGGGCATCCAAGCCAAAAAGAAAGATTCTCATTTGATAAAGCAAACTCTGCAGATTAGGGATAGATTGATTGCTACAGTTGGGTCTGCTTTTGAAGCCAGTGCTACGATGGAACAATGGACTGAATTGGGTTGTTTGAACTCCAAACCAGTGTATGATTTCTTTAGAACGAAGGAAGCAATCTCTAAATGGCCAAAGTTGGTCTGGCATAGCAATCTAGTGCCCAAACAGTCATTCATTTTCTGGTTGGGTATGAAAGATTGTTTGCTGACAAGAGACAATATTCGTGTGCAGATTGAGGATCAACAGTGCCCCTTCTACAGGGCAGTAGATGAATCGATAAGCCACTTGTTTTTTCAATGTTCCTTAGTGCAACAAGTTTGGACAGCCATTAAATATTGGTTGGGATTCTTCAGGGCTTTAAGCACAATAAAGGCAACTACCAAATGGATACTCAAGGAACATAGAGGCACAGGAATTCAAGTGGCAGCCAAAAGAATTGGCTTAGCAAGCACCATATATATCCTATGGGACACACGAAATACAAGAATTTTTGAAGGTAGAATTCAGTCTCTAGCTACTGTTACTAGAAAGATTCAGATTATGGTGTATAGAGTTTTGTCCTCTTTATTTCTGAATACTTGTTTCTCATTAGGGACATAGTTGCTTTGCTTAACATTGACTTAATAGTTAGCTTTGTAGTTGCTTGGTTCTTTTGAGTTTTTGAAGGGATGTAATGCTCTAGAGCTTGCTCTAGATTGTTCATTTTTGCTCATGGGTAGCCCTGAGTTATGTACGTGCTTTTGATCTATAAACTTTATTTACTGATCAAAAAAAAAAAAAAAAAGAAAAAACACTCTCTGTCTTTGCACGTTAAAACAAAATCACTTGCAGTGTGAGAAAGCATCTTGAGGAGAATGACTTTTACGTCCATATATAATTTGTTTGTGATCTAATTATAATGAAGTATGCATAAAACAAAGAAAACTAGCATCAAGAATCAAACTAAAGAATGATACAAATGGCATCAATAAATCTAAGCATGTTAACCAAGAGAAAATTGGTGGGATATTAATCTAGAATTTCAGGTGTATGCCCGTAAAGCATACCAGACGTGCTCATTGGCATGAATAGAAGAGGTTCCACACACAATCTAGAGTACAATTAATTAGATTTGCTGCTCAAACTAGAAAGAACTACACTTCTAAGGTTCGATACTTCGATTGATGCTTGCTCATTTCCTAATGGTGCTTTGTATAATTTCCATGGATACCATTGAATATATACACAAATCTACTCTTAGGGATGGAGGTTTCTACATACTTATTATTTTCTTTATAGGAAGATTTTCTTTATAGGAAGATTTTGAACTTTGGAATTAATAAAAAATGTATTCAAATAATATACGAAAAAATTGCATAACAAGTGAGAAATAGGCTCATTTTTGCACAATAAATAAAGCAGAATATATTACTTTTATTTTCATGTACCGTCCAAATTTAATCTTCAAATTCATTTACAGGTAAGTGTGATATGATGTGCTTATGCTGGTTTGAATACTAAACTGCATCCATTTTCCGCAGAGCAGTGTTATTAAAAAGAAAAAGAAAAAAAAAACAATGCATATGTAATTTCTAGGTGGCAAAATGACTATAATATTGATATTGATGTTGTAATTTCGAGTAGTGTCATATTGATATTAATTGTTCATCTTTAAGAATGCATGCCCCTAACTTTCTGAGCAACTAAGTGTGAAATTCCATAAAGAAGCACTACAAGAATACTGTTTTGCTTTTTGAAGTCAAAAGCACCATTAGTCTAATTCCTCCCAAAAGAAAAGGGACCATTAGTTCAAAACCAAACCCATTCACAAATGGTTGAATGCGAGATTGAATCGAATCGTTAATGTTGGACCAAGCTATGAAGAATGCGTAGTAACTTACAAATCTTACTTATTAAGAACTAACCATACGCGTGCTTGACTGATTAACTCTGATAGAATTTTGGTTCTACTTGAACAGCCTAACAAAAGTGCACTTTCAATATCTCGGATGCTTCTCATAAAACAAAGTAGAACGATTAAATTAATCAACGTGAATACAGCAAGAAAACATTATGTTAATGACTTCATTAAGAAACATGCTAAAGGCAAAATGGAATAAGTTTACCGTGGTTTGAAGTACAAGGTGGGCATGCCAACCTCTGGCTCTTATTAGGGTTTTTGAGAATCCTAAGAGCTAGACAGCTTGCATGCAATGTTGGTAGGGAAGAAGTTTAGGCTTTCCTGCAATTGTCTCATAATGAAAGAGAATTATATACTGTTTGTTTGCTTATTTTAGTTTGTTAATATATAATTAACGACAAAGAAAAGAAAAAATAAATGAAAGAGAGGGCAAAAAAGCCCATCCATTAGTTAAAACTGTAACTGAAACAGCCAATGGATGCACTCAATTGTTCAAAAATAATTACACTCTAAAAAGTGCAATCTAAAGTCCCTAAATAGTTGTTGTTAGTCCAATTAGGTTGTATATATGTTCTATTTTAGCATAATAAATGTCTTAATGAGTGCTGGTGGGTTGTGTGCAGGAAAATGGGTGAAAAGTGGAGCAAAAAGGCCAAGTTATGCAGATACCGTACGTACGGTATGTCCAACCGTACGCACGCCCCCAGTTCCAAACTCAACTTCAGAGGATGGCATTTAGCGTAAGGCTAACTGTACGTACGGTTGCCCAACCGTACGTACGGTATGTCCCACCGTACGTACGCCTGCATCACCAGGAGCAAACTTCAGATAGTGCAATTCAGCGTAGCCCCAACCGTACGTATGGTCTACTCACCGTACGTGCGGTGAACAGTACCGTACGTATGGTACCGGCCCTGTGTACGCGAATTTTGCAGCTGTATCACTTAAAAGAGTACGCGATTTTTGTATCTATCATCAGATTTAGCTTAGATTTTCTGTTAGGATTAGATATAGAGAGAGAAAGTGGGTTAGATCTATATTCCCTTGTATTTTCTCACATTTTCTCGCATTTTTCTTGTAAACAAACACTCATTTCTTCTTAATTCAATGAGAAATCTTCAATCACTCTTGCTTACTCTTATGGAATCAAGTAGCTAGACTCTTCTTTGGATGCAATTGTGAAGATCTACCAAGAATCTTCAAGGTCTTCAATGGAGGTATATACACTTCAATGTTTCATCTCTTGAATTCTTCAAATTCATCTCAATTGTGTTGTAATTCTTTAGAAAACTTAGATTCATAATCACGTTTGGTAATTTCTTTGCACAACTCATTGATTGGTATAGGCATTGCACAAATTATGATTTGAACCTAAGATTCCTGGCAATTGATCATTAATTACAATCAATTGAGCATGAATCCCAATTTATATAGTCTAAATCTTCCGAATTAAGGTTCTGCGGAGTGAATCCTTAATTTGAGTTATAAAACCCTCCATTGGGACACTTGTAGAGAATTGGTAGATTTGATCAATTGTATCCAAGTTCCTTTTATCAATTGTCATCAATTTAGCATAATTACTTTCAATTCTAGGTGTAATTAGCGTAGTTCAAGTAGTTTACAACATACTTCCAACCAAACAATTTTCGGTCTATTTTTAGTATAATTTCGATTTGCTAAGCAACTTGCTAATTCTTCCCGTTTGTTGTTGGTTTCAACTCGTGCCACGCCTATATTGGGCTTGGTCCTTGGGAGAGAACGATATCGGGCTTTGCCGGTTTTACTTCGATTGACACCGTGCTCTTGCGGGGAAAGCTCCAACTCAACGTGTATTTGGGAGAGTGAATCAAGTTTTGGCGCCGTTGCCGGGGATCGAAAGCATAAGGCGAACACCAACAGTTGCGGATTGGAGAAGCACTTGGCAAATCGCATATAAGAAAATCCAAAAAAATAGCAAATAAAGGAGAAAAAGAAAACTAAACAGAACAACAAAATTGCAAACGGGTGGGAGTTGATCACTCACCCTCGACGGAAGCATCTATAGCTTTGGGCCTTGGTAATCTCTTTCTCCCTTAAGGTGTTTAGATTTTTGGTTCTTTTTGTTTAGTTTGTTTTGTTTGACTTAGGTATAGTTGCATTGCATTTTGTTAGGACTCCTTTTGAGGAGACATTTAGTGGAGATAGGATAGTGTGCTTAACTTGCAAATCGGTGGTACTGCTTTGTATAAGGAGATTGGAGGATCGGTTGGTGAATAAGAGAAAAAAGCCGTTGTCCAGCAATGCATGATTGTGTATGATGTGCTGTATGACCTGGACGGTCTATTATTTGTTGCATTCATCATCGCATGCCACATTTCATTAGGGACATTCATAACCGACTTGTTGTAAGCACCCCATTTTTGACCGCTCGGCAGTCTATACTCCGTCCAGACTTGTTTTCAAGTCATTTTGGGCATATTCCTATCGAATCCAATTCCCTAGGTCCAAATTCCATCTTACCATCGCTTCGCGGGCCTATCAGGCCCAAATAGAGGCAAAATGACCGAAATGCCCTTAAGGGGCATTGACCTTTCCTATTCCAATTCCAATTCCTCTCTCGAGACAGTTTATTCCTCGAGACGGTCTGAGTAGCAAAACTACTCACAAAACCGTTAGAGTGGCGGAAACACTCACAAAACCGTTAGAGTGGCGGAAACACTCACAAAACCGTTAGAGTAGCGGAAATACTCACAAAACCGTTAGAGTGGCGAAAACACTCACAATCCAGACACGTCTCTTTGGAGACGGTAAGACCCCTTTCCAATCCCACTCTTGAGACAGTTTATTCCTCGAGACGGCTCCAATCTAGGCACGTCTCTTTGGAGACGGTAAGACCCCTTTCTAATCCCACTCTCGAGACAGTTTATTCCTCGAGACGGCTCCAATCTAGGCACGTCTCTTTGGAGATGGTAAGACCCCTTTCCAATCCTTCTCTCGAGACAGTTTATTCCTCGAGACGGTCCGAGTAGCAAAACTACTCACAGAACCGTTAGAGTAGCGGAAATACTCACAGAATTGTTAGAGTAGCGGAAGTACTCACAGAACCGTTAGAGTAGCGGAAGTACTTACAGAATCGTTAGAGTAGCGGAAGTACTCACAGAACCATTAGAGTAGCGGAAGTACTCACAGAACCGTTAGAGTAGCGGAAATACTCAAATCATCAACCCCGTCCGAGTAGCGGAAATACTCAACCCCGTCCGAGTAGCGAAAATACTCACACCGTTAGAGTGGCGGAAACACTCAAAACCTAGGTCAACACCAGTGGCTGTTAGCCCACTTCGGTGGAAAAGGACCAAACTACCCTTAGGACCTTTTCCGAGACTTTTCGGTCAGGATGACCATTTTGCCCCTAGGCATCCAAATGCCCCGAGAACAACACCGGCTTTGGGTATCAAACCGGTAACCTCCTGAGAATACTTTTTATAGTGTTCTCAACCTCCCCTTCTCTTTCCGGATCATTCCGAGTCAGTTCCGGCCAACCCGGTACAAAATGACCGTTTTGCCCCTGGAGGGCCGGTCTCCTTCTTCAACCACACCGGCTCTGGGTATCAAACCGGTAATGCCCCGAGAACACTTTTTATAGTATTCTCAACCTTCCTTTATCTTTCCAGACCATTCCGAATCAGTTCCGACAAACCCAGTACAAAATGACCGTTTTGCCCCTAGTGGGCCGGTCTCCTTTTCCGACTACGCCGGCTCTGGGAATCAAACCGGAAACCTCTGGGAACATTCTAAATAATGTTTCCAGATCCCAATTCTTTTTCCGGGACAATCCGAGTTTGCCCTGGCAGTTTCTTAGTCTGATTGACCGTTTTGCCCCTAAAGGCTCGGTCGACCTTTCCGACACATCCAATCTTCATTTTTCAAGTCAAATATCTCCAGGACACTATTTTAAGTGTTCCTGCTTCTTTCTTGCCTTCCGGGTCATTCCCGGCTCCTCCAAATCATTCCCAGACTTTCCGAAGTCACTCATAGTGAAGCCAGGCTAAAAATTACATGGTAGTCACTAGTACAGGCGCCCAAATCTAGTCAAAGATACGTTGCTTGCCGACCTTAAATCTTTCCTAATTGGCTGGCGCCACTAGTAGTGGCGCTAAGCCAAAAAATGGCCTGGTGCCACTCCTAGTGGTGCCAGTGTAGAATTTGGCCTGGCGCCACTACAACAGGCGCTAGGTTTGTCTTCCCTCTATAAATACAGAGCCTCGTTCAACGTGAAAAGGGTCTGCAAACTTAACCTAAGAATCCTATATTTCGATATACAGAGCTCGAGCCCTTCCTAAACCCTAGCCTCCCTAGGTTTTTCCAAACCCTAGCCACCATACATAAACCCTAGTCTCCTATACACTCATACATTCCCCCATACACTCATACACTAGCCTTCAACCACTCTCTGACGACTTGAAGAGCAGCCATCCAAAGCTTGAAGACAATCCTTGAGGACTGAAGGTGAAGATCAAGACCGAAGACCGAAGATCGAAGACTGCACGGCGCGCAAAATAAACAAGAAACAAGGTAGGCTTTCTCTTTAATTTTTTGCACTTCTCCCCTCTCTCTTCTCTCTCCAACCCACTTGGGTTTTCTCTATTTTAATCCCCCATCTCTTTCCCGCCCTTTCTTTGTATGCTTGAAACAAAGGGATTCCCGGTCCATGTGTAGGATTGGACTATTGGAGAGTCACCGTGTCGGGGGCTTTCTTCTAGTCTAACCAAAGACCACGTGGGTTTGACCCCCTTGATTATGTGGTGAAGCCTTAACCTTGTATGTTTACGACCCCAAATTGCATTGTGCATATCATAATCTTGCATCTTCCAAAATTCGTTTTCAAAGTTGCTTTCAAAACTGTTTTCAAACTTGTTTTTCAAAATTGCATCAAAATCTCTTTTTCAAAAACTTGTTTTCAAAACCGCAATTCTAGGGTGATTCTAGCCTTTCCATGGCTAGGGTTGCTTTAGGAAGGTGTTATATTAAAAGTGGCCTTTTGGTCTATATTTTCAAACCTTGTTTTCAAAACCACTTTCCTAAAGTGGTTCTAGCCTTCCTATGGTTAGAATTGCTTTAGGAAAGTGAGATGTTTTATACTTTTCAAAAACTCTCTCTTCAAAAATCTCTTCCTAAAAATCTCTTTTTCAACATACTTTCCTAAAACTCTCATCTCCAAAATTGTTTTCAAAAACTCCTCTCCAAAATCTATTTTTCAAAACCCCCTTTTCCAACTCCTTTCCAAAACTCTCTCTCCTAAAAATTCACTTTCCAAAAACGCTCCCTAAAAATCTTTCCAAAAACTCTCTTTTCCAAAATCTCTCTTCTAGAAATTCCCCTCTAGGATTTTTCTTCTAAAATCTACGTTTCTAAAAACACACTTTCCAAAACTCCTTCTCTTTAAAATCTTTTTCCAAAAATTCTATCTTCAAATTCACTTTCCAAAAATTCCTCCCTAGGATTCCCCTTATAGAAAACCTTCGTTTCCAAAAACGCATTTTCCAAAAAACTCTTTCCTTAGAGCCCAAGTCAAGTCGTAGAACCCACAATTAGGAAACCCTAAATTTTCTTCCCAAAAACATGATTTTCAAACTTTGCCCCAAACCTAGGTTTCCAAAACCTCGTGTTTTCACATAAAAAATATACATGTTTCCAAAACCTTTTTTCTACGTCAAAACTACAATTTTTCAAATCTAGGGTTTCTAGAATCCCTCTTTCCAAATCCATGCCAAATTCTATCTTCCCTTTAGGAAACCAAATCAAATCTCCCCGTTTAGGAAACTAGATTCCGTCCTCCGTTTTTAGAAACAAAATCAAATCTTTTCTTTTAGAAACCAAATCCAACCCCTTCCAAATCCAAATATTTCCTAATTCAAATCCTTCCTAAATCTTAAGTTTCCTAAACTTGAACATAAAAATCTTTCCTAAATTTTAAAACTCAACTTTCAAATCTTTCCTAATTCAACCCTTTCCTAATTCAACCCCTTTTCTAAATCTTAACTTTCTAAATTCAAGCTTTTAAACCTTTCCTAAACTCAAGCCTTTCCTAATTTCAAGACTTTCTAAAATTCAAACTCTAAAACTTTCTAAATTTTCTAAATTTAAAATCTTTCCAAATTCTAAACTTTCTAAATTTGAAACCTTCTTAAGTTAAATCTTTCTAAACCAAAAACCTTTCTAAACTTTAAACTTTCTTAAACTTCAAATCTTTCCAAATCTAAGACTTTTCGAAACTCAAAACTTTCTTAATTTAAGACTTTCTTAAGTTGAAACTTTCTTAATTCAAATATTTCCTAAACCGAAGACTTTTCTTTTTCAAACCTTTCCTAAAACAAAACTTTCTTATTTTCAAAACTTTCTAATTTTCAAAACTTTCCAAATTCAAAACTTCCCTTTTTCAAAACATTTCTAAATTCAAAACTTTCCAGTTTTCAAAACTTTCCAAATTTTCAAAACTTTCCAATTTTCAAACTTTCTTAAATTCAAAACTTTCCTAAAGTGAAAACTTTCCTAAACCTAAAACTTTCCTAAATTCAAAACTTTCTTAATTCAAAACTTTCCTAAAGTTGAAACATTCCAAATTCAAAGCTTTCCTAAGTTGAAACTTTCCTAATTTCAAAACTTTCCTAAATCGAACCTTTCCTAATTCAAACATTTCCTAAATCCAATCTTTCCTAATCCCCTAAACCTTCCAAGTCAAGTCAAATATTTCCTAAATCTCTTCTCTTTCCTAAGTCTAGGTTTCCTAAACTTTGATCTTTCTAAAACAAGTCCAAATCTATCTTTTCAAATCAAAATCCAATCTTCTCAATTTCAATTTTCAATCTCCTCTTCCAATTTCAAATCAAATTCAATTTTCAATTCAATCTCTCAATCTTCCAATCCAATCTCTCTCTTCAAATCAATCTCTTTTCAATCGGACTCCGGTCCGAACTACGACTGACCTAATTCCCCCAAAGGGATACGTAGGCAACCTTCATAGGTGCGGTCACAATACTTTTCAAACTTTCAATTCGACCCTCATGGGTGCGGTTTTCAAATCTTTCCAAATCTCAAATTTCAATCTATTTTCAAAATTTCAATTTCAAATTTCAATTTTCAAATTGCTACTTTCAATTTCCAAAACTTTTCAAATCTCTTTCACATCAAATCAATTCTTCTTTCAAATTCCTTTCTAAACCTATTTTTCAATTCTCTTATTTTGCACTTGCATATCTTGCATCATGTTAGTTTATAAACATTGTTTTTCAAAGTGAATAGGGTTGAACTATAGTTGGTTGAAGACTCTCATAGGTGAATCTAGGGTAGATTGACATGTAGGTACCGAAAGGGCGGGGTAGGGTGATAGCTTAGTGCGTCTTCCTTACACGTAACCAACCTCCGAATCTAGATCACTGTTTTCAAAGACCAAACGGAGTTATTTTTCAAAAAAGGGCTAAATATTTTCCAAAGGTTGCCAAACAACCTGTTTTCCTCAAAAACCCTCTCTTATGGAGATATTTTCAAATCGTTTTTCAAAAGCCCTAGGTGTAGTCTTCGGATTATTCTTAGTTTTTAGATGACCTAACTCACCTTAATCAAGTTAGGTGGTGACTCCAAATCTTTTTTCAAAACCCCTTTATTCAAACCAGTTTTTCAATTCAAACCTAGTCGCACTCATTCTTTTAGGAGGGTGAGTTCTAACGAGAGAGTACAACATTTTTCCCGCTTGGGTGAATATTCCTCGAGTGCGAAAAATCTGGGCGCGACAGTTGTGAGGCTTGAGAGTGAGAGTAGTTCATCACCACCCACACCTGGCCTTCCATTAGTTGTGGACCTAGGATTTCTTCCTATGGCTAACATGAATGACCAAGGTTTACCCAACGTCTTCCATCCGAATCTTAATGCCGCACCAAATGCACCCAACCCACAAGTCCATCCTAATCTTCAGCCCATTCCTTCGGGGGTAGATCATAATGTAGGGGGTGACAATGACATGGAGAGAGGGAGCAACCATGGCGACATGGCTGCCCCCTATCAAAGGACCTTACGAGACTACTTGAACCCTCCACGTCAAGCACCAACCTCTTGCGTAGTATTCCCGCCACATTACACTTCCCTTAACATTCGGCCAGGAAGCATGCAAATGCTCCCTCAATTTCACGGAATGGATTCTGAACAACCGTATGACTTCATAAAAGAGTTTGAGGATGCGTGCTCCCTTATCATGGATAATTCGTGCCCGAGAGAGGTCTTCTTATTAAAACTCTTCCCTTTTTGCTTAAAAGACAAGCTAAACTTTGGTTTCATTCGTTGAGGCCTATGTCTATTCACTCATGGAATGTTCTCCAAGGGGAGTTTTTAAAGAAGTTCTTTCCCGAGAACCAAACCGCGAGCATTCGGAGACAAATTTCCCAATTCTCCCCCATGATGGGGGAAATATTCTTTCAATGTTGGGAGAGGTTTAAGGACCTCTTGAACACGTGTCCTCACCATGGGTTTGCCGATTGGCACATCATCAACACTTTCTATTCGTCTCTAACCCCCCAACTTAAACATTTGATTGAATCAATGTGTGTGGGGACATTCCTTGACAAACAACCCTATGAAGCCTATGAATACTTTGATAGTTAGCAAATAAAGCTAGGAATTGGGCACTCACCGGGACTCAATATCCCGAGGGTCGTTCCGTACAACAAGGGGTAGGGAGATATCAATTGAAAGATGTTGATGATATGAGTGCGAGAGTGACCACTTTGACTAAGAAATTAGAGGCTTTAGAAGGGAAAAAGGTGTTAGCGGTCGAGAGTGAGATAAGAAAAGAGACTTGTTGCATAGTTTGTGACACTACCGACCACGACACATCTTCATGTCCCATCATTCCGGGGGTGAAAGAAGCGTTGCATGGCCAAGTCAATGCGATTGGCCAATTCCAAAGAGGAGGGGGTAACCCTTACTCTAACACTTATAATCCGGGATGGCGGGATCACCCTAATTTTGGGTGGAGGAATGAGAGGAGTTCAAACTCCCAATCTTATCAAGGAGGGTTTCAAAACCCTTAACACTATTCCACTCCCATTCCCCCATTCCAAGCACCTCAACCTCAAGTCTACCAACCCCAACCCATGGCACAACTTCCAAATCACCCCAAACCGTACCAACCTCCTCATAGGAAACCCGTGGAAGATAACTTTTATCAATTATCCAATGATGTGAGGGGGGTTAACGCAAGGGTAGATAAGCAAGATAAGGTATTGGATCAACATACTAGGATGCTTGAGGATATTCAAAAGCAAATGTCGACTTTGATACAAGCTTTGACCCAAAATGTCCCGAGGAGATTCCCGGCCCAACTTCAACCCAATCTGGTGGTTAGGCCAGTACACATTACCGAGGGTGGTATGGACCCTCAAACAAGCCATGAACAAATACAAGCCATCACCACTCTTAGAAGTGGTAAAGTCATTGATAAAACCATTCCATCAAAGGTTATAGCTTCTAAGTCGTGTGTTGACCAAGAGGGGAAGGGTAAGGCAAAGAAAGGTGAGAAAGAGGAACAATTGAGAGAGGAAGGAAAGAGTAATGAGCATCACATGAAGGAGTCTATTACTACTCCTTTTGAGATTTCAAATGAGACCAATAGGGATAAGAGGAGGGATATGTTGAGACATGCCCCTTTTCCTCAAAGGTTGACCAAATCGAAAAATGAACTTCTAAATGCTGAAATTTATGAAGTGCTTAAGCAAGTAAAGGTCAACATCCCTATTTTAGATGCCATTAAGCAAATTCCATTATATGCCAAGTTCTTAAAAGATTTATGTACTTTCAAGAGAAAGCTACATGTCAAGGAAACGACTATGATGAATGAAAATCAAAGTGCAATCTTGCAATGCAAGACTGTTCCGAAATTCAAGGACCCCGGGTGTCCTACCATTTCTTGCACTATCGGGGGCACTAGGATAGACCGCGCTTTGTTAGACTTAGGGTCTAGCGTTAATCTTCTCCCATTTTCGGTGTATAAGGAACTTGGTCTAGGGGAGTTGCAACCTACCCGAGTCACTTTGCAATTAGCGGATAGGTCTATCAAGGTGCCTAGAGGTATCATTGAGGATGTGCTCATCCAAATTGATAACTTCTATTTTCTCGTGGATTTCATAGTATTGGACACTCAACCCGTGGATAGTTGTATAGCTCACAACCAAATCCCCGTCATCTTAGGGAGACCTTTCCTAGCTACTTCCAATGCCATCATCCATTGTAGGAATGGGTTAGTGAAGCTTTCATTTGGTAACACTACATTCGAATTGAATATCTTTTCGATTACCAAACAACCAGGTGAGTGTGAGGATATCCGGGAGGTTGATATTGTTGAGACTATAGTGCAAGATCATTTTGAGAATGAGTTCTTTGAGGACTCATTGGAGAAGGCATTGTTGAGGAGTGAGCCTCATAGGGTTTTGGATTGTCAAGATAAGGCTCTAGGATAAGTTTCATCTCTAGGTTATGAGAGGGCTTAATGCATGCATGTGGGATAATGGATCCCTTCCTTTGAACCCCTCCAACCTAGTGATACAAAACCGATTCCATCGGAGGCCAAGCCTCCCATTCCCGATAAGAAACCATTACCAACAACCTTGAAATATGCATTCTTAGGTGATGGTGAGTCATACCCCGTTGTCATTTCTTCCACCCTATCTTCGAGCCAAGAGGAGAGTTTGATAGATTTGCTCAAACATCATAGAAAGGCTATAGGGTGGACCATTGCCGACCTCCATGGTATTAGTCCTCTTTTATGCACACATCGTATTTTCTTAGAAGAAGGGGCTAAAGCTGTGCGTCAAATGCAACGGAGGTTAAACCCCAACATGAAGGAAGTGGTAAAGGGGGAGGTGCTAAGATTGCTTGATGCAGGTATCATTTACCCCATCTCCGATTCTAAGTAGGTAAGCCCTACCCAAGTAGTGCCAAAGAAATCCGGTGTCACGGTAGTCAAGAATGAGAAGAATGAGTTAGTGCCCACCCGTATCCAAACTGGGTGGTGTATGTGTATTGATTATCGCCGCCTCAATGCCGTGACCCGAAAGGATCATTTCCCCTTGCCATTCCTTGACCATGTGCTTGAGAGGGTAACCGGAAAAGCCTTCTATTGCTTTCTTGATGGCTATTCCGGGTACAATCAGATTGAGATCGCTTTGGAAGATCAATCCATGACTACCTTTACATGTCCCTTTGGTACTTATGCATACCGACGCATGCCTTTTGGCTTGTACAATGCACCGGCCACTTTTCAAAGGTGTATGATGAGTATTTTTAGTGACATGGTGGAGCACATTGTGGAAGTGTTCATGGATGACTTCTCGGTTTATGAAGACACCTTTGAGGGATGTCTTGCCAATTTAGGTAAGGTGTTGGAGAGATGTGAGGAGAGTAACCTAGTACTTAATTGGGAAAAATGTCATTTTATGGTTACTAGCGGAATTGTGTTAGGACACATTGTGTCTTCTAGAGGGATAGAGGTAGATAAGGCTAAGATTGAGCTAATTCAAAAACTACCTCCTCCCACTTGTGTCAAGGATGTGCGTTCATTCCTTGGGCATGCCGGTTTCTACCGGCGCTTTATTGAGGGATTTAGTGCGATAGCTAGGCCCATGTGTCAACTCTTGTCCCTTGACGTACCGTTTGAGTGGACTCCATCGTGTCAACAAGCCTTTGATGTTTTGAAAGAGTCTTTAACTTCCGCCTCGATCTTACGTGCACCTGATTGGTCACACCCTTTTGAGCTTATGTATGATGCGAGTGACTATGCTGTGGGGGCTGTTTTGGGACAACGAGTTGACAAGAAGCCTTATGTCATTTACTATGCTTCTAAAACCCTCAATGATGCCCAAGTCAACTACACTACCATTGAAAAGGAACTTCTTGCGGTAGTTTTTGCATTGGATAAGTTTCGGTCTTACTTGATAGGGTCTTTAGTCATCATTTACACCGATCATGCGGCCCTTAAATATCTTTTCACTAAACCCGATGCAAAACCCTGCCTCATCCGGTGGATTCTATTGCTCCAAGAATTCCATATAGAAATATGTGATAAAAAAGGGGTAAAAAACGTAGTTGCGGATCACTTGTCTCGGCTTCCCCTTAATGGGAGAGCCACCGACCCAACCCCTATCAATGAACATTTCCCGGATGAGCAAATTTTGCATGTGCAATCTTTGGAGAAAGCTTCCCCACCATGGTTCGCGGATATTGCCAATTACCTTGTGACCGGTGAGGTTCCATCCCATTGGTCATCCATTGATAGACGCAAATTTTTTCGGAATGTGCGTTACTTTTCATGGGATGATCCTCACCTTTTCAAATATTGTTCGGATCAAATCATCCGACGTTGTGTGCCTAACCATGAATTCAAGCAAGTCATGGAGTTTTGTCACTCCCAAGCTTGCGGATGACATTTCTCCTCCAAAAAGACCACCGCCAAAATTCTTCAATGTGGCCTTTATTGGCCAACCATGTTTAGGGATGTGCATGCATTTTGCCTTGCATGTGATAGGTGCCAAAGATTAGGAACTCTCACAAAGCGTCACATGATGCCCCTTCAGCCCATTACCATATTAGAGATCTTTGATTGTTGGGGAATCGACTTCATGGGTCCTTTTACCAATTCTTTTGGTTACCTTTACATCTTGGTGGCGGTGGAGTATGTGTTTAAATGGGTAGAGGCCATTGCCTCTCGGAACAATGACCATCAAGTGGTGGTTCGTTTTTTGAAAGAAAATATTTTCTCACGATATGGAATGCCCCGAGCCATCATTAGTGATGGTGGCTCACACTTTTGCAATAAGCCCTTTGCATTTTTGTTGAAGAAGTACGGTGTGGTTCATAAGGTCGGTCTACCTTACCACCCGCAAACCCAAGGGCAAGTTGAGTTAGCCAATAGGGAGATTAAGAGAATCCTTGAAAAAACTGTCAACCCTAGTAGGAAGGATTGGTCCCTTAGGCTAACCGATGCATTGTGGGCCTACCGCATGGGCTTCAAAACCGTGCTCGGTGCATCCCCATATCGGCTTGTGTATGGGAAAGCGTGCCACCTCCCGGTGAAAATTGAGCACAAGGCCTATTGGGCCATACGGCAATGCAATGAGGATAGTGAGGTCGTAAGAGCCCACCGGAAGCTTCAATTGAATGAACTCGATGAGCTTCGTAATGATGCCTTTGAAAATGCTAAGATTGGTAAGGCGCGCATGAAGCGGTTCCATGACTAACACATTCTTCGCAAATCATTTAAAGTTGGTCAAAAGGTGCTACTTTATGACTCGCGCCTTCATTTATTTTCGGGCAAGTTACGAAGTAAATGGGTGGGTCCCTACATTGTTACCGACATCTTTCCCCATGGAGCCATAGAAGTGAAAAATCTTACCAATGGGGCGGCCTTCAAGGTGAATGGCCAAAGATTGAAGCCTTACTTCGAGACCTTCCAAGGGGAAGTGGAGTGTGTGGATCTCATTGATCCACCACCGTTTGATTGATGATGATCCTTGCCCTAATCTTTAGGAGGAGGAGTAGCTTAGACCAATTTTTATTAGCTTTCTTTGTTTGTTTCTAGTTTGGTAACTCACATGGTGTTAGGAATACGATTCTTTCGTAGAGTCATTTAGCCTAGTTTTTAGTTGAGTTTGTAGTAGTTTGTTTGTTTTCCATTTTTAGGTTGGTTTGGGAGTAGGAATCAGTTGTTTTGTGGGCCTAGCCTTATGTTGTTGGGGAGAATCATTTAATTTGATTGAGTGCAGGGAATCTTCCAGCTGCCTTGTACATTCCTTACATCATCCTTGATGCTTTCCATGTGATCTCTTGGGCGTATAAGAGAAGGGACCTCCGCTCTCATTTCCTTGCCTTCACCTCTCACATTATTCAACCCCATTTGTGCATTTGTACTCTTTGTCTCAGCTTTCTCCATGGCTTTCAAGGACTCTTCCAAGGCTAGTGAAAAGGCTCCCCAAGCCTCGCAATCCGATGAGATGGAAGACCCGGACTATGCCGCGTTCATGTAAGCCTACACATGCGCCGCTTTGTCCCGCCTTCCTTCAGACGATGCCGTCACGGTTGCTTGTTTGGTGGCTTCTTACCTCCTTATTGAGCCACCCTCTTCATCTTCCGGCACAACCAAGAAGGAAGCCGCATCGTCTTCCGGGTCCACCACTTCCAAGAAATACGCTTGAGTAACCCACCCGAGTGGTAGTTTTCATTGTAGGTTGTTATGTCTTGGACCCTTTCTATAGGAGTCCTCTATCTTTCATTTCTATGTTGCTTGAGCCACCCTTGGCTTTGTAATGCTTGGTTTCTATCTTTAATGAAATAATAGGTTGCTTTAGTGCCTCCGGGTTGCTTTAATTCATGTTTTTGCGGCTTAGTGTGTGACATTAAGGACAATGCATCGTTCTAGGTGGGGGGTGAGGGTAGATTGCAAGACATTCTCCCTTGTTCTGACTGTTTTGGGCCCATTCTTGGCTTGGTTTCTCTCTTTTTGTACAGAGTAGGCTAACTTTTTTCGAATCTGTAGATTTTTCCTTCATAGCGTACGTACGGTGGTACCAGCGTACGTACGCTGGTGCATGCGTATGTACGGTGGTACCCCATTTCGTGCGCTGATGTGGCATGTTCCTATTGTGGCTGATCTGTGCATTTTCCTTCATGACCATACGTACGCTGGATTAATGCGTACGTACGGTACCGCCAGCTCCTCCGTGCGTCCGCTAGCCAAGCGGAACTGTACGTACGCACTAATCCACCGTACGTACGGTGCCCCCCAATTTCTATATAAACCTCCCTTTTTAAAATGTAACTCATTTTTAGAACTGAGTCAACTTAGAGCTGACTCAGTGAGGGAGAGTGAGGGAGTGTCCGAGAGTGTAGCGGAGCCCTGCCGGATCTCAGCTGTGGTCTTCATTGCCCGTGCCCGACATTTGTCCACTTTTAGGTATTCCTTTTGAGCATTTTCTCTTCATTTCCTTTACTTTCTTTAGTAGCTTATTTTAGTTTCGTAGTTTCATCCTTTAGCATAGATGGCTCCGCGGACTAAGAAGGTCTGTAGAGTTCCTGTGGCCTTTGATGCCTCCCGGTTTGTTAACGGGAAGGCACAACAGAGATTTGACTAGATTTTCAGTAAGAGGGGCCCGGTGCAGGAGAGAGCGATGACTCTCGAGCATTTCACGAGTGAGCCCTATCTTTGGAGAGAGATGTTTGAGAGCCGGGGGTGGGTGAGATTAGCACAGTATAGTGGTCGGCATAGGACGGGTTTGGTCGCTGAGTTGATGGCTAACATCCGAGCATTGTCGAATGTTGCCAGAGATGAGCGTGTTGTTTCCACTGTTAGGGGTAAGACCATCACTATTACCCTAGCCACCTTTGCGGAGTTCTTCGGCCTACCCCGGGTCTATGACCCAGCTTTGAGTTGGCCTCAGCAAGGTGAGGTAGAGCATGAGGTCATGGCAGCAAAGATTTGTGCACTCGGTACCCAGTGGATTTCTTCTCAGATTAAAAAGAAATTCCTTGCTCCGAGATACGCATCGATGTTCGTTTTTACCTGCGGGTCGATCTTTCCGTTAGGGCGACGAGGAGAGGTGGGCAGGCGTAGAGGCCAGTTACTCTATGCCCTGGGGACGGCTAGGAGTATTGATCTCCCCAGATATATGTTTGGCGCTTTCTATGAGTCTGCGGCTTCGACGAAGCCGTAGGGGGCACTACTATTTCCAGGGATGATGACTGAGTTGATTATGCGCGCCGGTGTGGCAGCCCCAGTCGATGATCCTTTAGCTCCGATAGCTTCACCCATCGCCTTGTCCACTCAGAACAGGGCGGCGGGTCAGTTAGCGGGTATTCAGAGGCGGGCCGAGGCGCTGGTTCAGGCCCAGTAGAGAGCACAGCAGCAGCAGCAGCAGGCCCTTGCAGAGGGAGAGCAGGTTCCAGGAGATCAGCATCAGCAGCCTCAGACTGAGAGCGAGCCACAGCCAGCTCAGGCGAGTCCTATGTTTCAGGCAGTGGCCCAGATTATTGACCAGCAGAGTTCACACATTGAGAGACAGACTGCGGCCATCCAGGCGATGCAGCAGTCGGTTGATGGGCTTCAGGCCGCCCATTCGGAGCTCAGTCAGAGGTGTGTGACTCTCGAGACTGCACACACAGCACAGATCATTGTTGTGTAGACAGTTTTGGGTGCCCAGATAGCAGAGCTCCAGGCCTCTCAGTCCAGGTTCCAAAAGGAGGTTAGATAGGAGTAGGTGAGACAGAGTCAGATGTTGACTAATATTTTGTCCAGACTTCCACAGGAGGAGGAGACTGATTTCCCCGACTTAGCTGTTGGTGCTACTGACCTTACATCTCTAGGGGAGCATGATTTTTAGGATGATGATGAGTTTGGACTTACGTAGGGCAGAGTTTAGATAGCATCACATGCATAGTATCATTTGTATAGCATCTCATGTACATCTCATGTATAAATTTTGTTCATTGATGTATCTAAAACTCTGCAGCATTTTGATGTAGTCCATTTTAGTTTTATATGAGTATATACCTGTTTTGAGCTTACATGATATATTTCTTTTAGTGGATGTCGATCTCTTGTATAGACAGGTTCTTTTTCGGATATGATTTAGTGGATACTTTATCTTTGTTTGTCACATGGTGGTAAGAGGTTGACGGTATTGTATGGCTTCTCTCATTATGTACTTTCCATTGCTAGCATCCATGAGTGGTTTGTTGATTGACCTTTATTATTCATAGTGGATGTGTTGACTCTTGGTTTCCGAGTACCATGACATAACTTGAGAGAGTGCTATTTGAGATGAGAAGAAAGGAACATGTGCTTTTATTTTGTTAAGATTGATGCATTATCTCTCTATACTTAATTTCTTTATATATTGTACTTTATTCATGCTTAAGTAGAGGGGACCACCTTATTGTGCACAATTATAATGACGAGCATCAATCTTGACTACCTCTAGCATGTTCATCTTTACATTAGTGGAGATTATTTCCCTGTGAGCTTTAGAGTATTTATCGCCTTTTTGAGCGTTTACATTTACTCAAGGATAAATTCTTCGCCCTCATTTAATTCAATAGCTTCATTATGCTTGTATTTGGTTCATGAGTAGAGTTTTGATCTTAATATTGACACTTATATTCTATAAAATGCTTCGATTGTACAACTTTAGAAATGATCCTATACCATATTCTTCTTGATAGTCATTAGCCTTCCATTGCTAAACCATACATTTCCCTTGACCCTTGTTAACCTTTTGTTGTTATCATTTGAAAAAACAAATGCAAAGTAACTTCTTCTCTTGTATCACAAAGGGACGCCTATGTGAGAAAGGAAAGTGTTGCTTCCTTGAGTTGAAAAAAAAAAAAAAAAAAAAAGAGAGAGGGAGATCAATTTGGGAATTTCAACACGAAAAGTGCGTTTTGAAGTATATATATATATATAAAGAAAAAAAAGAAAAAAGAAAAAAATAAGGATGAAAGAAAAGAGAAGAAAAGAAGAATGGAAAAGGGTGTTCTATATATATATATATAAAAGAGCGACGAAAAGAGAGTTGATATGAAGGTATTTCGAGTAAGGGCAATGAGTAGAGAAGAGTGTATCAAATGATTCAGAAGGGGGAGAGTTGTAGTTGCTTTGCATTTACCATTTCATGTCTTGATCACACATGTTATGACCTATTACTATCTTTTTGCCCTCGCCTTTCACCTCTTCTATATTGCTATTTTCACTTTTACATGAATTGGTGATCCAAGTTGTATTTGATTGAAGTTTTCAATAGAGTATAAGCCTATTTTGTCAATTTCTTTGAATCAATACTTAAATTTGAATATTCTTTCATGGAGCTATGCTAATGTCGATACACTCCTATCTTGTCGGTCTTTGTATTTGGTATGTTCACTTGATGTGCCTCTTTACATTTACTCTATTGTTGAACATACCATTGTGAGAACCATGTGGGTCTTTTAATTGAGAGTGTATTCCTAGTGAGGTTTGAATCAAAGCTTTAAAAGATGGATTTATGTTTAGAGATGTTTCGAATAGAACTTTTCATCATAATATTTCACACACTCACTTAAACCTCTCTTTTGCATGGCATGTGGCATGATCTTATAAGTGTTGAGAAGTGAGAGTGAAATGCATTAATTGAGGCTTGATTAGTTGTTGTTCCTTAATCTCATCTAAATGTTATAACTCATAAAGGGATGTTTGTGGGTATCATCACTGTAAGCCCTCACGAGACACCACTCGTCTACTAAGGGTAACCTAGGGGTTCAAAGGCTTGATGCATATGCTAAATGCATCTGGGACTCGCCCGAAAGTGGAGATTATCTTCATTGTATATATTCTTGTTTTATTTCTTGCGTTTTTGCTAGGGACTAGCAAAAGCTAGGTGGGGGGTGGTGATTACACTCTAAAAAGTGCAATCTAAAGTCCCTAAATAGTTGTTGTTAGTCCAATTAAGTTGTATATATGTTCTATTTTAGCATAATAAATGTCTTAATGAGTGATGGTGGGTTGTGTGCAGGAAAATGGTCGAAAAGTGGAGCAAAAAGGCCAAGTTATGTAGATAACGTACGTACGGTAGGAGACATCGTACGTACTGTGGTCCAACCGTACGTACGGTATGTCCAACCGTACGCATGCCCCCAGTTACAGACCCAACTTCAGAGGATGACATTTAGCGTAGGGCTAACCGTACGTACGGTTGCCCAACCGTATGTACGGTATGTCCCACTGTACGTACGCCTGCATCACCAGGAGCAAACTTTAGAGAGTGCAATTCAACGTAGCCCCAACCGTACGTATGGTCTGCTCATCGTACGTGCGGTGAACAGTACTGTACGTACGGTACCGGCCTTGTGTGCGTGAATTTTGCAGCTGTATCACTTAAAAGAGGACGCGATTTTTGTATCTATCATCAGATTTATCTTAGATTTTCTGTTAAGATTAGATACAGAGAGAGAAAGTGGGTTAGATCTATATTCCCTTGTATTTTCTCACATTTTCTCGCATTTTCCTTGTAAACAAACACTCATTTCTTCTTAATTCAATGATAAATCTTCAATCACTCTTGCTTACTCTTATGGAATCAAGTAGCTAGACTCTTTCTTGGATGTAATTGTGAAGATCTACCAAGAATCTTCAAGGTCTTCAATGGAGGTATATACACTTCAATGTTTCATCTCTTGAATTCTTCAAATTCATCTCAATTGTGTTGTAATTCTTTAGAAAACTTGGATTCATAATCACGTTTGGTAATTTCTTTGCACAACTCATTGATTGGTATAGGCATTGCACAAATTATGATTTGAACCTAAGATTCCTAGCAATTGATCATTAATTACAATCAATTGAGCATGAATCCCAATTTATATAGTCTAAATCTTTCGAATTAAGGTTCTGCGGAGTGAATCCTTAATTTGAGTTATAAAACCCTCCATTGGGACACTTGTAGAGAATTGGTAGATTTGATCAATTGTATCCAAGCCCCTTTTATCAATTGTCATCAATTTAGCATAATTACTTTCAATTCTAGGTGTAATTAGCGTAGTTCAAGTAGTTTACAACATACTTCCAACCAAACAATTTTCGGTCTATTTTTAGTATAATTTCGATTTGCTAAGCAACTTGCTAATTCTTCCCGTTTGTTGTTGGTTTCAACTCGTGCCACGCCTATATTGGGCTTGGTCCTTGGGAGAGAACGATACCGGGCTTTGCCGGTTTTACTTCGATTGATACCCGTGCTCTTGCGAGAAAAGCTCCAACTCAACATGTATTTGGGAGAGCGAATCAAAAAAGTCCTAAAGATTTCTTTTGACTATGTTTTTCACCCTTAATATATATATATATAGATATTCCATCTCTACTATTCTTTTCATAAAATAGTGTCCCTATGGACTTTTTAGACTTAAAAGGGAAAGAAAACTTAACTTGCATGCTTAATAATAGTTCATATATAAATGTTGATATTTGTGTATGGCATTTGGTGAGTTAGGTACAATTTGAACATACAATCTGTCAAAATCTACTCAATTTTACAATTTGCTACTATTACATGTCTTTATGTATGAGGTTTCCAGTACTGATTGCGACACTTACCGAATAAGATCAAAGATGAAGAACCTAATTACTGCAAATTATGATACAGTGCCTATTAGAATAAAAGCGTGCTCTTCATGACCATTACTTCAATATTAATGTATTTGCTAACCATCATTGGTTGTCAATGCTAAGAGAGAATCGGGCTATTAGTAAATAGAGTCCACTCTAGAAAGAGTTCCAAGTTCTAATCCCCTTCAATAAATCTAATCCAAAGTTAATTTTCATGTTGGTAAGAGTATGTTGTAGTGATACTAGCAGATTGATGTTTACAAAAATTTTAATGCCAAACAATATTTACGAAGTGTTCTTAAAAGATCGATACCACACGGGGTCGTGGTAATTTTCCTCTCACGGTATGCAAACCCCAAAATGATTTTAATTCTTGCATTATAATAAATTATAAATATGCTCATAATTCCCTGCAAAAATAACCAAGGATGTATTGTAGTCACTTGATTTTCATGGAGTCGTAAATAAGAGAATTAGCTAGCACTTGCCCGAGTTCGGACTTGTGTCATATAGCTATGTTAGATATCACAACAAATGGTAAAAAACCCACTAGAAGAGATGACAAAAACTAGTTTCTGAGTGAGTAGCAAATTAAAATGATTATGGGAAAATATTAAAGCTCAAAAATTCAACAAAATTAAGTAACATTTATGGTTTGTTGGCATGTAATTTTATGTAAGGGCACTTTTGCCTCTATAATTGAACGGTCTTTGCTATTTCGTGTGGAAACCATAGGTGTATTAAGTGGCCCCCACAGCAAATATCAGTGAAGTATCCTGTGCTTCTAGTTATAGAAGGAGGGCAATGATTTTTGGGGTGACAAGAAAGTGCAAGGAAAAGACCAGAAAGTTTATCATTGAAATTCCACCAAGCCATGTTTGGGTCAAATTTGAAAGTAGCGGTTCACACTTCACAACCCTTCTGCTTTGCCAATGTTATTGACCAACGTGTAGTCATTTCATTTCTTCAGAGCCATACGTATCAATTAACGGTACTGTTGAATTCTCTAGATTCTCTCCACCCTTGAATCACCCCAAACAAATGGTACCTCTCCTCTCCGTCTTCCTAGCTACCACTATAAATTCAAGTCCTCCTCATTGCAATTGGAAACACAAGAGAGTACACTACAACTACTTTCCTCTCTCTCTCTCTCTCTCTCTCTCTCAAAGACATGGGTGGCAACAATAGGCAGAAGAAGTCCTCTGGTCTATTTTCCATTTTCAACATCTTCAAAGCTAAGGGGTCTCGGAAAGGAGAAGACTCATGGGACGACTCGGTGAAGTCTTACAAAGTGTGGCCTAGTGATGAAGATAGAGATTGCTGGGTGGCTGAGCCTGGTATTGACAGGAAAGCTACTGCTTACATTGCCAAGAGACGTGCTGAGCATGAACGCCAAGGAACTCCGGCTTTCAACTAGAATCCTACGATTTCAACCCATATGAATCCGCTTCTACATTCGTTATGTCTTGTATAGTGTAATTTGATTTACAGTTTGGTTTCTAGTTTGTGAAATGTGAAATAAGAATAATGAAATAAATAATAGCAAGATTTATTATACTAGAGCCTTTATCATCTCCCTTTTTTATTTTTATTTTTAAAGCAGTCTATTTAATTCAGCCATATTGATACTATGGCCTTGGATTGGTTTAAAGCTTATATTATAACAGGACTTCGAACAAAAGCTTGAGCAGAACTTTCATCTAGTGATTGATCTGTTTTTGATCATTTCCCAATTATGGTCTTGCAAGTTATAGAAGTGCCATGAAAGCAAGCTTGATTAAATAGTTTCAACAAGACTTTGCAAAACCAGTGTGGGAAGTTCTTAGTGTGAATGGAAGTGTAGTGTTCAGGTCTTCAACAAGAAGGGCATGGCTGCATCTATGATTTGGCACTGTTGTTAAGCCAATAACATATTCAGATTTTCTCGTGGCACGTGTAAGATTCTTCTTAGAAAAACATCAAATTAAGTCTTCTGATTATGGAATACTCAACATATTCCCATGAAGAAGGGTGGTTGTTTCCTCTGCGAGCGTTATTGTACCTTGTACATTCATTTGTTCCTAGCCCTTTTTACTTTTGGGATTTCTTTTGGGTGTCCAACAATCCTCCCTCTCACCCCTTTTGTCCTTTTCCTCTTGAACTTCTTATCCCTTCTTTACACGGTCATTCTCTTCGCAGAGAGTTCGAAGAATTGTTGGTGCAATAACAAAGGAAAATACTAGGAAAACAAGAAAGTAATAATCCTAGAGCATGTATAGACTTTCATACTGAAACTTAATTATTCCACAAGCTTGGATTTAACAAGCACACATAAAAGTGGCATTTATTCCTGAAAACATCATGAAAATACTTGAAGAACATATCGATCAATTAAAGTCTTTTGGCGGGGGATATTTTGAACCACATAGATAATATCTGTAGATACCAACTCATGAAAAAGAACGTGCATTTTGCAGCCTTGTCTCGAATATGTGACGTAAGCGGCTCCTTCCCTTCTATTTGGGCACAAGATGAATCATACTCTAATTGTAAATATTTTCTCTGTAAATTAAGACCTGCACTTCACAAGTTTGGTTCAAAATGCAATGTGCTTAGTACTGTTATATATGGTATGGTTTATTTGATCAGTAGGAAATTCGAGCCAGCTGTTGGCAACTCACAACGATGAAAACGCCACCAATGACTTCCCCAAAGTGACATGTGAAAGCATGCATTAGATGAAAGTAGAAAACCCTATACGCTAACTTTTGTAACAGTTGGGATTCTCTCTTGTCTTTCACTCCTCTTTTCCTTCAATGGCTTGCCCTCGTCAAACATTGATGGAGAAATATGTATAGTGGTTAGTGTAGGAGGTCATTAGCCATGCCAGACTAAAAGTAACTGATTTGTTAGGTTTTGTTTGCCCTTTGTATGGCTGTACTAGTCAAGGATAATGGCCATCTAAACTTTGTAAAGGGTTCTCCTTTCTTGAACAACTGATGGTTTTAAGCCCACCAAATTCTCCCTTTCTACTCCACTATGTAATGGGTCTAGTGGATTTTCTCAATTTTCACATTATTCTTTAACCTCTGTATGAAGCCATTATTGAAAGTATTGTGACAAAGAAAAGAGGCATAAGCATAATGTTAAGAGTTTAAACTTTTGTTAAATTCAGATTGTTCCTTTAAATTGGTCCCACACCAAGAACCATTAAGCAACAACGACGACCCTTCTTTTAGCGAGTAATGATGATGGATACATATTCCAGCACTTCAATGTGTATCAAACAGATTACAGTGGAGAAATATCTAGAAGAAACTCTGGAGATTTGGAACCTTTCATAATTAACTGTCCTTAATTAAAAATATAATCAGTATGTGATCACGTTATTAATTTTTTATGCGATGACCAGTTTCATGTTCACTGCACATAGATATTCAAGTAAACCTAAAAAAGCTGATGATTTTATTTTTATTTTTTATAAATGTTGTTCAATTGGCTGGGATAGTGGACCTTCTACTTTCAAGCTCTACTTTGGAGATTTGGATTCTCTATATTCCATGAATTGGAATAGAGAACTCTATTCCATAATCAATGGCCTATATGTAATCTTATTACATGTCTTACTAAAATTACGTCGTTTTGTATTAAAATTTATTTCCTTATATATAACTATAAAATTATTTATTTTTAAATAAATCTTAAGTTAACTCATCTGAATCTTTAATTTTTATGTTAGATGACGTGTCAACACCTTAATTAAAGGAATGAAGATCTCCATTCCAATTCATGAAATAGAGAAGATCCAAATCCCTACTTTGGTATCTAAGACACAACCCATTTTACTGTTGGTAAGTTAATAGAAATTATGCTCTTCTCTATTTTAGTTCATTCTTAATTTGTGCATCCATGTTCATGCCGATGGTCTTAGAATTTAGTGATTATTAGCACAGAGCCACAAACTAAAATTTCAACAACCCTTCTTTTGCTGCTTTACTGTGGCCTCTTGTTGAAAGCCAATTTGCATATGGGGATTCTTCATTTGAATTCAAGCTCCCTACAATTCAAGTTCCCTACAGAACTTCATAGGAGAATCCAGTCAAGACTAATCCTACACCGTACAATTCCCTTCATGAATTAATTAAGTATTAGCAATATCAATATTTTTTCACACTAGCTATCTATATCAAGGAAATGAAGTTCCTCTTGTGAAATTGACGTCTTTATTAATCTTTCCATCTTTTTATGTTACCATGATGAAGATCTTTTTAATTTCTAAAATACTCATGATGTTGATGTTTGACTAATTGTGAAGTTCATCCACTCTAGGAAGAGATTTTTGTGCCTTCATAAGGGGATTATTTTAGTTACGGTTCATTACTTTGGTTTTGTACACCATACATTTCTTAGGGAAAACTGTTGCTTGAAAGCAAAGCTGAATCATGAGATTGGGATTTTGACCTAGTGAAATCAACCCACAGCTTCAATGGTTTCAAGAATTCATGTTTATGGTATTAACTACCTTTCTAGATTAATAGTAAAAGCTTTGCAGATTTGGAAAATGACTAGACCCAAATTATGCCAGTAACTTATTTTTCGTTATATATACTTTAAAGTACTTTACAGGGAAAGATTTTCAGTAATATTAATTGTAACCAAATGCGGGAAAAATTCAAAAAATATAAGGTACAAAATTTAACGTTGAAACAAATGGCGGGCATATGTTATATAAATAAAAATTATATTTTTTTTTTGACTTTTTTTGGATAATTGATAGAAGTTATATATCCTTGATGCAACAGTAAAATTATTTTAGTATGATGTAAACGTCATCGGTCCAGACATGAAAATAGTCTTTTTACACCCGGTGGGCCCTCCAACGTATTGTTAGAAAAATATGGGTGTTAATTCATTGTTTTGTCCATCTTTGAGCCAATATAAGAGTGGGACCTATACTTCTATTGTGTCGAGTCCCTGGTGTGTTGGATTTACCTCTGTGAGAAGATGAATCTTGACTATTTACTGGTTCAAATACGGGTAGGATTGAATAAATTATTGGCCTTCAAAGTCACCTCCTTGAATATGAGTTATGTAGTTGAAAGTAAGTTATTCCACATTAATTTTTTATAGGAAACATGTTGTGCATATATAATCCAAGTTTAGGGTAAGGTTTGGGCCACTTTTGTGGAAGGGGGAGGACCTATGGAACCCATAAGTTGACCCAATACTCTACGCGCGCCGCGGCCGCTTACTTGTCTGGGTTGGGGCGTGGTTCGGTTTGACCGTTATCTTTTTGGGTTAGAGTTGGATATAAATTAATGAATTAATTTTATTTTTGACTGTTGACTGAATAGGCTTGTCCGTTGATTGGTGCTGTTTCGGTGAATAGTTATGTCTCTCCGTTTTTGGCAAAGTGATATGTCCCTTCAGTAAGGGACTGTTTGGCTGCTAGTACTTGTTCGAATCGGTGCAATGAATAGACACCCGAGCTCTATAAATAGAGCCGAATCTTGCATTTATAGTAACGAATTTTTTGGAAAATTGCATTGCATAGATTTTGTTTGCACTGCATCTTCTTTCTCCTCCCATTTTCCTCCGAGAGAGTGCAGAATCATTTAGTTTTCGCCGAGCAAATTTTATTGAAGTGTTGCTTAAAATCTGCTAATATCATTTTATCCTGGGAGGCAGACACCCATCTTCCCGTGAGCACTGATTGTGGGGGGCGTATCTGTCTTTAAGGAGAGAGTGTCACACATTCGAGTCGATCTAACTTTCAATTCTTTGATCTTCTGTTCATCTTCAAGATTTTTGATTTAAA
The DNA here is from genome assembly GCA_033060915.1 of Euryodendron excelsum. NCBI lineage: Eukaryota > Viridiplantae > Streptophyta > Magnoliopsida > Ericales > Pentaphylacaceae > Euryodendron > Euryodendron excelsum. The sequence goes on from CM065379.1 coordinate 42,171,642, forward strand.
TACGACAATCGAGTATGTTGTTTAATTCTGTATTGTTATTTTTGAAATTGCTTTTAGTTGCCTTCCAGTTGCTCATTTCTTTAATTGATTAGAATACTTATTACGTACACAGTTTAATAGGAAAATATTATTTCCAACAATCTTAAAGATAGAAGTTATTCCTATTTTAACTATGTTAATTAGTGTCGTGTTATATTGTTTCTGGATTAGTGCTCAACTTTTGTATAAAATTGTTTAATTTAGAAATGGTTGATATTACTCTTACTCCTACTCCTACACCTACTGTGATTGCGACACCTGTGCTGACACTGATTGTGCCGGTGAATCATGTGCTTACACCAATTGTGCCGGGTGGATCACAGAGAAAAACCAGAGAAGTTCAATGGAATTGATTTCAAAAGGTGAAAACAAAAGATGTTCTACTTGACGACTCTAAACTTGGTAAAATTTCTTCTTGAAGATGTTACTATTCTAAAAGAGGATGAGTTTGACCAACAAGTAATTGCGGCGGTGGAAGCATGAAAACATGCCGACTTTCTATGTAGGAACTACATCCTGAATAGACTGGATAATACACTCTACAACGTGTATTGTGCCATGCAAATGGCGAAACAACTGTGGGAATCTCTAGACAAGAAGTACAAGATGGAAGACGCCAACTCAAAGAAATTTGTGGTTGGTAAGTTCCTAAATTACAAAATGTTTGATTCTAAAACAGTTATTAGCTAGATCCAAGATCTCCAAGTTATACTTTAGGACATCCACGCCGAAGGCATGGTACTGATTGAATCTTTCCAAGTGGTTGCGATAATTAAAAAATTGCCGCCGTTTTGGAAAGAATTCAAAAACTATCTGAAGTATAAGCACAAGGAGATGAGGCTTGAGGAATTCATTGTCAGGCTCAGAATTGAGGAAGACAATTGTGCTTCTGAGAAAAAGTTTGTCAACACCTCTATGGTGTCAAAGGCAAACGTGGTGGAGCAAGCCAAACCTAACAACATGAATTGAAAGCATGATGGCCAAGGATCCAATTGAGGTTCTAATATTGGCGATTTCAAAAGGTTCAAAGGCAAATGCTACGTCTACAGCAAGATTGGTCATATAGCCAAGGATTGTTGCAAGTCTAAGGATCTTGAAAAAAAGGATGAAGAGAACCACAAGAAGGAATCTTCTCAAGCTAATGTGACCGAGGATCTTTGTGCCAATGTGGAAGACCTACATCTCTCTGCCGTAGTTTCTGATGTGAACTTGGTTGGCAATACTAAAGAATGGTGGGTGAACATTGGGGCCACTGGTCACATTTGTGCCAACAAGTGAATGTTTACATCTTACCAATCAGTGGTCGGTGAATAATTCTACATGGGCAACTCGGCAACCTCAAAGGTTAAAGATCAAGAGAAGATTGTTCTGAAAATGACTTTCGGCAAAGAACTTACTCTTAATGAGGTGTTCCATATGCCAGACAATCACAAGAATTTAGTCTCTGGTTCATTATTAAGTGAGAAGGGCTTCATGTCGGTGTTTGAAAGTGATAAGTTTGTACTTACTAAGGGAGGAATGTTTGTGAGAAAAGGTTATCTAAGGGATGGGCTCTTTAAACTTAATGTAATGACTATGCCTCCTAAGCCTTCTAGTAATAATATTACATCTTCTATTTACTTGCTTGAGTCTTCAAATGTATGGCACAGTAGATTAGGTCATGTTAACTTTGATACTATGCGTAGATTAGTTAATTTGGAGTTTTTGCCCAAACTTGATTTTAATGTCAATCATAAATGTCCAACTTGCGTTGAGCCAAAGTTGACTAGAATTTTGTTTAAATAAGTTGAAAGAAGTATTGAACCACTTAAACTAATTTATAGTGACGTTTGTGACTTGAAGTATGTCCAAACTTGAGGTGGAAAAAAGTACTTTATAACTTTCATTGATGATTGCACTCGCTACTACAAGTCTACTTAATGAGAAATAAAGATAAAGTAATAGACATGTTTATACAATACAAGAGTGAAGTTGAGAATCAATTTAGCAAAAAGATTAAAGTGTTAAGAAGTGATAGAGGTGGTGAGTATGAAGAACCATTTGCACAACTATGTGCTGAACATGATATTATACATAAAACCATTGCACCTTATTTACCTCAGTAAAATGGAGTTGCTGAGCGGAAGAATCATACTTTGAAAGAGATGATGAATGCTATGTTGGTAAGTTTTGGGGAACTCCAGCAGTTGTGGGGGGATGCTTTGCTATCTGCCAACTATGTTCTCAATAAGGTACCTCATAAGAAACTTAGCAAAACCTCTTATGAGTTGTGAAAAGGTCAAGAGCTGTCCTATAAATACTTGAAAGTATGGGATTGTTTGGCTAAGGTAGCGATTCCTTTACCTAAAAAGGTAAAATTAGGACCACACATAGTTGATTGTATATTTATTGGCTATGTCGAGCATAGTAGTGCATATCGATTTTTGGTTTACAAGTCTGAAATAACAGACATTCATGTGAATACAATAATGAAGTCTAGGAATGTATCCTTCTTTGAAGAGGAGTTTCCGTATAAATCTACACACAAATCAAGTTCACTTGAATGAACTCATGATACTATTGTAGATCAAGACCATGGGTCTGTGGATAAAGGAAATGGCATTGAACCTAAACGAGGTAAAAGGACAAAGGTTGCAAAATCTTTCGGCCTTGACTTTCTAACATTTTTGTTAAAGAATGAACCTCAGAGTTACAAAGAAGTAATGTCCTCTCTGGAAGCCCCTTTGTGGAAAGAGGCTATCCATAGTGAAGTTGAATTAATTCTGCAAAATCATACATAAGAACTAGTGGATCTACCAATTGGTAACAAACCTCTTGGATACAAGTGGATATTTAAGAGGAAGATGAAAGTAAATGGTTCAATTGATAAGTATAAGGCAAGATTGGTAGTAAAAGGCTACAAACAGACCAAAGGAATGGATTACTTTGATACATATTCTCTTGTAACCAGAATAACGTCCATAGGTATTCTGATAGCTGTTGCAACTTTACATAATCTTGATATACATCAAATGAATGTTAAGACGACATTCTTAAATGGAGATTTGAATGAGGAGATTTATATGGAGCAACCTGAGGGGTTCATTGTTCCTGACAAAGAGAAACATGTATGCAAACTTGTTAAGTCTCTGTATGGACTAAAACAAACTCCTAAACAATCGCATGAGAAGTTTGACAATGCTATGCTATCAAACGGCTTCAAGATAAATGAATGCAATAAGTGTGTCTATGTGAAGAACACTTCTAATAGTTATGTCATTGTTTGTCTATATGTAGATGATATGATTATCATTAGTAGCAATAATGATGTCATTAAAGCTACTAAGACACTGTTGAACAGTAAGTTTGACATGAAGGATCTAGGTGTTGCAGATGTTATACTTGGTATTAAGATTACTAAAACATCTGAGGGATATGCGTTATCACAGACCCATTATGTCGAGAAGATACTCGATAAGTTTAGTAAGTTTGATAACAATCTAGCGAGCACATTCATAGATGGTCATCTACATCTATACAAGAACGACGAGGAAGGTATATCTTAATTAGAATACTCACGGATAATTGACAGTTTAATATATCTCATGAATTGCACATGTCTAAATATTGCTTGTACAGTAAACAGATTGAGTAAATATATATACGAGTAACTGAGGGTCAAATCACTGGAAGGCCATAGTTAGGGTTCTTAGGTATCTGAAATTCACCTTGAATTATGGGCTACACTATACCAGATATCCAGCTGTTATAAAAGGCTACACAGACGCAAACTGGATATTTGACACTAAAGACTCCAAATTCATAAGTGGATATGTGTTTACTCTATGAGGCGCAACAATATCTTGGAAATCCTCGAAACAAACTTGCATAACTAGATCCACCATGGAATTTGAGTTTATTGCTTTAGACAAAGCAGGAGAAGAGGCAGAATGGTTTCAGAATTTTTTAGAGGATATTCCCTTATGGCCTAAACCTGTCTCTGCTATTTGTATACATTGCGATAGTCAATGTGCAATAGCAAGAGCACAAAATTACATGTATAATGGGAAGTCGCGACATATACGTTGACAACACAACACTGTAAGGTAAATACTTTCGAATGGAATTATATTCATCGATTACATCAAGTCTAAGGACAATATTGTGGATCTGGTTACAAAAGACTTGACGAAAGATCAAGTGGAGAATTCATCGAGGGGAATGGGCTTTAAGCCTATGACTTAAAAAGTCACCATAATGGCAACCCAACCTAGCTGACTGGAGATCCCAATATCTAAGTTCAATGGGACAACTGAATTATGCGTGACTTAGGATAAATCACTGAGGAACTCATTTCGTTGTCCATTTGTATGATGAAATAGTGATAACCTGTAGATAGTGCCCAGGATGAGCTTAATTCTTAATGATTCTTATACCTTGGGAATTCCAAGTAGAGTATAGTAGGATACTCTTAATAAGAGATCACCTATATGAGTATGAAGGGGCCGCTTCTATGAGAAATTTTTAAGGCTAATTTCTCCAGAGTACTCATGAATCTACCAGGCATTGTTTAGGGCCAAAATGAACACAACTGAATGGATAATTAGATGATCAGAAAGGAACCGTGTGAGTACTATTGTCTTGGTTTACACAAATGGCCGAACAGTTCAAGACATCATGTTCACTGATTAGCCAAATAAATCCTATGGTATTTCACCAGGGAAGGTTCAAAGCCAAAAGTCACCTTTCCCGATGCGACAAATTTCCACCTGTATTCTCTATCTTTCTGTTGAGTCTACATTCTTATTTGCATTTTTCATTTCCAGCCAATCTCATTCATGTGGGGGATTGTTAGAAAAACATGGGTGTTAACATATTATTTTGTCCATTTTTAAACCAATATGAGAGTGGGACCCATACCTCCGTTGTGTTGAGTCCTTGGTGCGTTGGATTCACCTCCATGAGGAGCTGAATCTTAACTATTCACTTGCTCAAATTCGTATAGAATTGAATGAGTTATTGGCCTCCAAAGTCACCCCCTTGAATATGGGTTATATAGTTGAAAGTGAGTAATCCCACATTGATTTCTTATGGGAAACATGTTGTGCATATATAATCCAAGTTTGGAGTAAGGTTTGGGCCCCAAGGGGCACCCCACTTTTGTGGAAGGGGGAGGACCTATTGATGAGAATGCAAATATCATATTTTTATCTCGTAATGTTCAATCTTTTATACTTATTTGGTACCTAAAAATACTCACTATTCTTATATTTTGACTTAGGGTGCTATGGGATGCCTAAGAAGAAGATCCTAGCTTAAAAGTGGCGAATTTGCCCGAGATTAGAAGAGGCGTTCTAACGGTCCCAAGAGGCATTCGAATGGTAGTAGATGCGTTCGAACACTACGTCAAACGGATACACGTCAAGTTCAGGTTCGAAGAGCGTTCAAAAGATTCAGAGAGCATGTCTTACTGTTCGAAGTGCGTTTGATGTACCGTTCGAACGGTAGTCCGATCCGTTCGAATGGTGGCAAGGGCGTTCGAATGGTCGTGCGCAGCTGCAGATTTTTAGAAGCCTATAAAAGCTAGGACTGTTTTGTTTCTAGGGTTGTTGACGTTTTTGAGATTATTCTAGGTTATTATTGGAGTTGTTTTTCATAGCCCTGCATGGTTAAACTTTGAATCTTGGTAAAAGGAGATAGAAACCTCAGAATTAATAATAAATTGTGAGATCTAATTTGTTTTCATTATTTGATTTATGCTTTGATTATTGAATGTTGTTCTATGCCTATTTTCATGATTGTCTTGTTTAATTACTAGGAGGCCTACTAGTTTATTAATCATTGCATTCTACTGCTGAGTTAGATATCAAATCCGTAATTGTTTGATTCCTCTAATTTTTGAAGTAACTGAGATTTAATGATTTACCGCATTGAAAATTATTATATCTTAGGAAGGGTATTCGACTAAATTAAATGCAACCAGTTGTGCTTGTGTGTAAGCACCCCATTTTTGACTGCTCGGCAGTCTACACTCCGTCCAGACTTGTTTTCAAGTCATTGTGGGCATATTCCAATTGAAACCAATTCTCTAGGTCCAAATTCCATCTTTCCATCGCTTCGTGGGCCTGTTAGGCTCAAATAGAGGCAAAATGACCAAAATGCCCTTAGGGGCATTGTCCTTTCTTATTCCAATTCCAATCCCTCTCTCGAGACAGTTTATTCCTCGAGACGGTCTGAGTAGCAAAACTGCTCACAAAACCGTTAGAGTAGCGGAAGTACTCACAAAATCGTTAGAGTGGCAGAAACACTCACAATCCAGGCACGTCTCTTCGGAGACGGTAAGACCTCTTTCCAATCCCTCTCTCGAGACAGTTTATTCTTCGGGACGGTCCCAATCCAGGCACGTCTCTTCGGAGACGGTAAGACCCCTTTCCAATCCCTCTCTCAAGACAGTTTATCCCTCGAGACGGTTTGAGTAGCAAAACTACTCACAAAACTGTTAGAGTAGCGGAAGTACTCACAAAACTGTTAGAGTAGCGAAAATACTCACAAATCATCAACCCCGTCCGAGTAGCGAAAATACTCCCAAATCATCAACCCCGTTCGAGTAGCGGAAATACTCAAACCCGTCCGAGTAGCGGAAATACTCACAAATTATCAACCCCGTTCGAGTAGCGAAAATACTCACACCGTTAGAGTGGCGGAAACACTCAAAACCTAGATCAACACCCGTGTCTGTTAGCTCACTTCGGTGAAAAATGACCAGACTACCCTTAGGACCTTTTCCGAGACTTTCCGGTCAAGATGACCATTTTGCCCCTAAGCATCCGAATGCCCCGGGAACCACACCGGCTCTGGGTATCAAATCGGTAACCCCCTAAGACTACTTTTTATAGTATTCTCAATCTTCCTTTACCTTTCCGGATCATTCCGAGTCAGTTCCGGCCAACCCGGTACCAAATGACCGTTTTGCCCCTGGAGGGCCGGTCTCCTTCTTCGACCATACCGGCTCTGGGTATCAAACCGGTAATGTCCCGAGAATACTTTTTATAGTGTTCTCGACCTTCCTTTACCTTTCTGGACCATTCCGAGTCAGTTCCGGCAAACCCGGTACAAAAATGACCGTTTTGCCCTTAGTGGGCCGGTCTCCTTTTCCGACCACGCCGGCTCTGGGAATCAAACCAGCAACCTCCGAGAACATTCTGAATAATGTTTTTAGATCCCAAGTCTTCTTCCAGGACAATCCGAGTCTGTCCCGGCAGTTTCCTGGTCCGATTGACCGTTTTGCCCCTAAAGGCCCGGTCGACCTCTCCGACCCACCTTATCTTCATTTTTTCAAGTCAAATACCTCCAGGACACTATTTTAAGTGTTCCTGCTCCATTCCGGCCTTTCGGGTCATTCCCGGCTCCTTCAAATCATTCCCGGACTTTCCGGAGTCACTCCTAGTGAAGCCAGGCTAAAAATTACATGGTAGTCACTAGTACAGGCGCCCAAATCTAGTCAAAGATACGTTGTTTGCCGACCTTAAACCTTTTCTAATTGGCTGGCGCCATTGTGGCGCCAAGCCAAAAAATGGCCTGGCGCGGCTCCTAGTGGTGCCAGTGTAAAGTTTGCCCTGGCGCCACTGCAACAGGCGCCAGGTTTGTCTAACTTCTATAAATACAGAGCCTCATTCAACGTGAAAAGGGTCTGCAAACTTAACCTAAGAATCCTATATTTCGATATACAGAGCTCGAGCACCTCCTAAACCCTAGCCTCCCTAGGTTTTCCAAACCCTAGCCACTCTACACAAACCCTAGCCCCCTATACACTTATACACTCCCCCATACACTCATACACTAGCCTTCAACCATCCTTTGAAGACTTGAGGAGCTGCAATCCAAAGCTTGAAGACAACTCTTGAAGGCTGAAGGTGAAGATCAAGACAAAGACCGAAGACCGAAGACAGCGCGGCGTGCAAAATAAAGAAGACATACGGTAGGCTTTCTCTTTAATTTTTTGTACTTCCCCCTCTCTCTTCTCTCTCCAACCCACTTGAGTTTTCTCTATTTTAATCCTCCATCTCTTTCCCCCCTTTCTTTGCATGCTTGAAACAAGGGGATTCCCAGTCCATGTGTAGGATTGGGCTATTGGAGAGTCACCGTGTCGGGGGCTTTCTTCTAGTCTAACCAAAGACCACGTGGGTTCGGCCCCCTTGATTATGTGGTGAAGCCTTAACTTTGTATGTTCACGACCCCAAATTGCATTGTGCATATCATAATCTTGCATCTTCTAAAATTCGTTTTCAAAGTTGTTTTCAAAGTCGTTTTCAAACTTGTTTTTAAAATTGCATCAAAATCTCTTTTTCAAAATCTTGTTTTCAAAACCACAATTCTAGGGTGATTCTAGCGTTTCCATGGCTAGGGTTGCTTTAGGAAAGTGTTATATTAAAAATGACCTTTTGGTCTATATTTTCAAACCTTGTTTTCAAAACCACTTTCTTAAAGTGGTTCTAGTCCTCTTATGGCTAGAATCGTTTTAGGAAAGTGAGATGTTTTTATACTTTCCAAAAACTCTCTCTCTTCAAAAATCTCTTCCTAAAAGATCTCTTTTCCAACATACTTTCCTAAAACTCTTCTCTCCAAAATTGTTTTCAAAAACTCCCCTCCAAAATCTATTTTTCAAAACCCCCTTTTTCAACTCCTTTCCAAAACTCTCTCTCTTAAAAATTCACTTTCCAAAAACGCTCCTTAAAAATCTTTCCAAAAAACTCTCTTTTCCAAAATTTTCCTTCCAAGTCTACGTTTCTAAAAACACACTTTCCAAAACTTCTTCTCTTTAAAATCTTTTTCCAAAAACTCCCTCTTTAAACACACTTTCCAAAAACTCTTTTCTAGGATTTCCTTCTAGAAAACTTTCGTTTCTAAAAACACACTTTCTAAAAACTCTTTCCTTAGAGCCCCAAATCAAGCCCTAGAACCCACAATTAGGAAACCCTAATTTTCTTTCCAAAAACATGATTTTCAAACTTTGCCTCAAACCTAGGTTTCCAAAACTTCTTGTTTTCTACATCAAAACTATACATGTTTCCAAAACCTATTTTCCACGTTAAAATTCTACACTTCCAAAACTAGGGTTTCTAGAATCTCCCTTTCCAAATCCTTGCCAAATCCTATCTTCTCTTTAGGAAACCAAATCAAATCTTCCCATTTAGGAAATTAGACCCAATCCTCCGTTTTTGGAAACAAAACCAAATCCAATCCCTCCCAAATCCAAATCTTTCCTAATTCAAATCCTTCCTAAACTTCCACTTTCCTAAACCTTAAGTTTCCAAAACTTGAACATAAAAATCTTTCCTAAAATTCTAAAATTCAACCCTTTCCTAATTTAACCCCCTTTCTAAATCTTAACTTTCCAAATCCAAATCTTTCCTAAATTCAAGCCTTTCCTAATTTCAAGACTTTCTAAGATTCAAACTCTAAAACTTTCTAAATCCTAAACTTTCTAAATTTCAAATCTTTCTAAAACTCTAAGCTTCCTAAATTCAAAACTTTCTTAAGTTAAATCTTTCTAAACCCAAATCTTTCTAAACTCTAAACTTTCCAAAACTTCAACATCTTTCCAAATCTAAGACTTTTCTAAATTCAAAGCTTTCTTAATTTAAGACTTTCTTAAGTCGGAACTTTCTTAATTCAAACATTTCCTAAATTGAAAACTTTTCTTTTTCAAACCTTTCCTAAAACAAAACTTTCTTATTTTTAAAACTTCCTTGTTTTCAAAACTTTCCAAATTCAAAACTTCCCTTTTTCAAAACATTACAAAATTCAAAACTTTCTTAACTTGAAACTTTCTAAATTCTAAGCCTTTCTTAAACTAAACTTTTCCTAATTCAAAAACATTTCTAAATTCAATACCTTCCTATTTCAAAACTTTCCTAAAGTGAAAACTTTCCTAAACCTAAAACTTTCTTAATTTCAAAACTTTCCAAAAATGAAACTTTCTTAAAATGACACTTTCCTAACTTGAACCTTTCCTAATTCAAACATTTCCTAAAATCCAATCCTTCCAAATCTTCCAAGCCAAGTCAAATCTTTCCTAGGTTTCTTCTCTTTCCTAAGTTTAGGTTTTCTTAAACCTTCTCTTTTCCAAAACAAGTCCAAATCTATCTTTTCAAATCCAAGTCCAATCTTTTCCAAAATTTCAATTTCCAATATCCTCTTCTAATCTTAAACCAAATCCAATTTTCAATTCAGTTTCTTTCTTCCAATTCAATCTTTTTCTTCAAATCAACTCTTCTATTTTCAATCGGACTCCGGTCCGAACTACGACTGACCTGATTCCCCCAAAGGGATACGTAGGCAACCTTCATGGTACGGTCACAATACTTTTCAAACTTTCAATTCCACCCTCATGGGTGCGGTTTTCAAAATCTTTTCAAATCTCAAATTCCCATCTACTTTCAAACTTTCTATTTTCAAATTTCTACTTTCAATTTTCAAACTTTCCACTTTCAATTCCATCTCTTCAAATCTATTTTCAAATCAAATCAATTTCAAATCAATCTTTTTCTAAATCTATTTTTCCATTCTCTTATTTTTCACTTGCATATCATGCATCATGTTAGTTTATAAACATTGTTTTTCAAAGTGAATAGGATTGACCATTAGCTAATTGGAGACTCTCATAGGTGAATCTAGGGTAGATTGACATGTAGGTACCGAAAGGGCAGGGTAGGGTGATAGCTTTAGTGCATCTTCCCTACACGTAACCAACCTCCGAACCTAGGATCACTGATTTCAAAGACCAAAAGGAGTTATTTTTCAAAAAAAGGGCTAAATGTTTTCCAAAGGTTGCCAAATAACCTGTTTTCCTAAAAACCCTCTCTTGCGGAGATATTTTTAAATCGTTTTCCAAAAACCCTAAGTGTAGTCCTCGGATTATTCTTAGTTTTTAGGTGACCTAACTCACCTTAATCAAGTTAGGTGGCGACTCCAAATCTTTTTTTCAAAAGCCCTTTATTCAAACTTATTTTTCAATTCAAACCTAGTCGCACTCATTTTTCTAGGAGGGTGAGTTCTAACGAGAGAGTACAACATTTTTTCCGCTTGGGTGAGTATTCCTCGAGTGCGAAAAATCTGGGCGCAACATTGTGTTGTTTAGTTTCATCGATCTCTCTAATTTTAAGGCTGCTGCCAGATTAAACCTTGTATGCTTTTCTTGGGTTGTTTAATAGTTAGGGTTAATCAGAACGCTTGTTTCTGATTAACTACAACTAAGGAGAGATAGAAAAATAATTCTGACGGTGAATATTCAATGTGTGAATTGATATGTTTGCATCGATGATTAGTTGTAAATTCCGATGGTGGATGTTGACTTAGACCAAGGTTTGTTCTTCTGATTGATTTCAATACTTTAATATGAATTGTTTTGTAGTTGTGATTATTAAAATAGTTTTCATTAAATCCAAAACCCCCCAATCCTTATTCACACAGCATAAAATTAGGCTAAACACTCTTCGTGGGAACGATCCTTACTTGCACTACTACATATTTATTTTTCGGGTATCGATTTTATTTTTGGGTGCTCGCGACAGCACTTCACCCATGGAATCCATGGGTTGACCCAATACTCCACACATGTGGGCACATCACTACTTGCCCGTCCAGTTCGGTCGGGGTGTGGGTGTGGTTCGGTTTGACCCTTATCTTTTTGGGCCAGAGTTGGATATAAATTAATGAATTAATTTTATTTCTAATCGTTGATTGAACAAGTGTGTCCGTTAACTGGTGCTGTCCAGCGAAGAGTTATGTTTCTCGGTTTTTGGCAAAGTGATATGTCCCTCCTGTAAGGGACTATTTGGCTGTTGGTACCTATTCAAACCGGTGCAATGAACAGGCACTTGAGCTCTATAAATAAAGCCGAATCCGGCATTCATAGTAATAAATTTTTGCCAAAATTACATTGCATAGATTTTTCTACACTACATCTTCCTCCTCCTCCCATTATCCTTCGAGAGAGTGCAAAATCATCTGGTTTTAGCCAAGTAGATTTTATTGAAGTGTTGCTTAGAATTTGCTGAGATTGTTCAATCTTGGGAGGCAGACACCCATCTTCTTATGAGCACCGATTGTGGGGGGTGTATCTGTCTTTAAGGAGAGAGTGTCACACACTCGAGTCAATCTAACTTTCAATTCTTTGATCTTTTGTTCATCTTCAAGATTTCTAATTTAAATATGACAAACGGGTACGTTGTTTAAGTTTTGTATTGTTATTTCGGAATTGCTTCTAATTGCCTTCTAGTTGCTAGTTGTTTTAATTGGTTAAAACACTTATTACACACACAATTTAATAGGAAAACATTATTTCCAACATGTACCACACTTGTGACATATATATGGTAAGATGATGCTATGATATCAAAGCAAAAGATGCACATGTAATTTACATGACTTAGGAATTCCTTTTGTCAAATGTTATGATAGTAGTAAATAATGATCACCACCATTCACTTTATTTTCTTTCAGAGCTATGTGATTTGTTAATGCATATATGCAACATAAAGAAGTGCAAGGAAAAATATGAAGAAGGCCAGAAAGTTGGTCATTGAACTCCCTACCAAGCACGATTTGGGTCAATTTTAAAAGTAGTGGTTCACAATATATGTGCTTTACCAATGTTTTACCAACATCCGCTGTCAATTAAAGCTGTTCAATTCTTTAGATTCCCAACAAAGGGTACCTGCTACTACTATAAATTGAAGTTTGCTTCATTTCCATTGGAAATAATAAGAGATCTAGTGCAGTAAAACTACTCTCCTCTCTCTCTCTCTCTCTCTCTCTCTCTCTCTCTCACTTTCTCTCTCCAGGCTAGAAAAAGAAAAGATCAGCCATGGGAGGCAAAAACAGGGTCGAAGAAGTCTTTTAGTCTTTTTGCTATTTTCAACATCTTCAAAGCTACAAGGTCTCGCAAAGGAGAAGATGCATGGGATGACTTTGTGAAGGCTTACAAAGTGTGGCATAGCAATGAAGATAGAGGTTGTTAGGTGGTTGAGCCCGGTATTGACAGGAAACCTTTTATTTACATTGCCAAGATCCACGCTGCAACTCAATATATAGAGCATGAACACCCTCCGACTCTATTTTTCAATTAGATTCTATGATTCCAACCATATTAGTCTGCATTTACATTCCACATGTCTTATACTATGTGATTTGTTTTACAATTTGGTTTTTAGATTGTGCAGTGTGAGTTACCAATAATGAAGTAAATAGTAGGAAATTTTGTTTCCACTTGATCCTTTGTCAATCATCTCCTTTTTGTCATATATATATGTAGTCATTTTATTTAGCCATATCATTACTATGGCCTTGGATTAGCTTAAAGCAGCTTAAATTATATCAGCGCTTCAAACAAAATCTCAAGCAAAAGCTTTCATCTAGTGCTTTCTCTATTTCTCATTGTTTGCACAATTATGGTCTTGCAAGTTATGGAGGGCCAACACTGGACCGTATTGACTCGTCTCGAAGTTCGTTCTTAGAGAGGTTAAGAAAGGTGTTTGGTTAGTAGAGACTCTGAAGTGATAAATAAGATGGACAGAAGGTGTGACTGGCAGTGCACAGGGAAGATGGCAGAAGGTTCCTAGAGTGCCTGAGACCACAGCTCTGGAATTAGGGTTACTTTCTAAGGTTTTCCTCGGTTTAGCTGAAGAAAAAGAAGATAAATCTTTGAATCTGAGAATCTCTATCTCTCTTAGCTGATGTAGATATGCATATATACACACATGTAAGCATCTTGGAGCTTGAGCACCAAGAAATCACTCAACATGCACCAAGTGGCCTACTGATTGAAAATATTCCCTGCTCTACTTTGCCACGCCAGACGTGGCCACGTGGCACTATACCACGAGCTGCTCATGGTACTACACACGTACACCACGACATATCTCACACCCTAGCCAACCAAACCAGGACATGTCCTAATCCTAATACAATGGGGACCACTAGTAATTGTTACCACGATCACTGCCTTGGTCATCCTCCTGATTATCAAGATAGGTCCTCACTAGGTGTTGCCACACGACCCAATGATTGCCTTTCTAATATTCCCACAAGGAGGTTGATTCTCTCTCTCTCTTTTAGTTTAGAAACTCATGTATGGGATAGGGATTCTAGTGTGTGCCATGTCTAGGGAGGGCTGATGGACTCTCAAACTTACTCCTCTTAGACTGGGCATGGGAAGGCCTAATGGTTCTCAGTCCTTTTATCGTCTAGAGGCCCAATCCATTGATCTATCTCTGGCAGTGGAGGAATGCACTCCAAAACTAGCTCAATTATTCATGGACTGAGATGGTAGGTCTCACTTCAAGAACAAATCTAGGCTAGCTCACAAGAGCATTGAACCATGGTTGACCGATGACCTATTTTGACTATCTATATTTTGCCCCTTGCACGTGGAAGGCACATGCACCAGGACTTGTACGTGTAATTGAACCAGTCGAAGGGTTCTCGTCGTCGTTACTCCTGTGCCTAATTCCCCATGTTTCTCCAAAAACTTTCTCATCCCATTGGCTGGAAACTTTTCATTGGTCTAAGAAGTTTAAGTCGTCCTTTTTGACTCTGGGACAGACTTTTTGCCTCCCTTACGCAGTATCTATTAAGTTGCCCCAGGGGTCATTTCACCTTAATGGGCAGCAGTTTCTAGCGCCAGGCCATTAAATGCTGTTACTTTGAATTTTGAAATTCGAACAGCTGGCAGGAGAGGGACAGTTCGTGAATATGAAAGAGATAGAAGAGGAGATGCAGTTGTAACTGTTGCTTACTCCAACACCTCTTTTTCCCTTTTCTTGACTTCTCTCTCTCTCTCTCTCTCTCTCTCTTTTCTACCTTTGCCCTGTCTTTGCTATAGTTCAAAGATATAACCACCATGGTGAGGAAGCTCAGAGCACAGAAGTCCATTGTTGGACACGCTGAGTCCTCTAGTGAGGAATATGTCTCTGGTGGTGAAGACTCCTCTTAGTTGCCTCTAGATGATAACTGGATGAGGGCTCCCAACCTTGGGGGATAGGAGATAAGTTTTAGAAGAGGGTCATTAGCTTTCTTCTTGAGGGCGAAGGACCTTCCGACCTTCTTCTCCCCCGGTCGAAGGCTTCTTTGGAGGACTGCAATATGATTAGATCGGAGTCCGTCTTTTGATTTCGGTTGGAGAGGGGGGATGTTCCCCACTCATTATTTTAGTTTAAGTGTCTTGCTTCTCCTACTTTTAGCTGGCTGGAGTGGGTAGACGACGTCCTAGCCAACAAAGAGTTGACAGCCCGCCTGAAGGCAGTGGGCTTATATGAATCTATTTGTCTCTCTAGGAACTCGGCCATCCGGCGGCATATCCCCAACTTGGACCTCCTGATCTCACGGTGGAGCACTGACTCTGATATTTTTGTTGCTCCTTGGGGGGAGTCAGGGCCTACTTTGGAAGATACCGTGTTATTGATGCGCCTTCCCCTCACCCGATGATCGTGGTGTGGAACTCCATCTTTTGTCTGTGGATGAAAGGGCCACCATAAGGGAGTTAGAGTGAGGGTATCGTGTGACCCAAAACTTTAATTCACTTTTTGACAGTGACAGGAAGCAGTTGGTCGAGAGGGTGCCCACCAACAAGTCCACCTACACTGCCTGGATCTGCTATTTCTTCAGAGATGTCCAACCAAAATCCACTTCATCGAGGGGTGCTTTGAAGTATTTTGAAAGGCTGGGCTATAACTAGTCCAACTACTTTGCTACGTTTATTGCCTTCTTTCTTTTGACTTTCATCCTTCAAGGAGCCTTTGTGGACTCTGTCTCCTCCTTTGTGTATCCCCTTGCTGCGCTACTGTCCATAGAAAAAAATATTGCTCTGGCCCCCCTGTTCCTGGGGAGCTTTTACCAACGTCTGGACCAGCTGAAGTATGATTTGGAGCACTCAGTAGGTCAGTATGACATAGGAAGCTATATCCATACCCAGTTCCTATCGGCTTATCTGGATGAGCCCTTTAGGGGGTTGATTCCTTGTCCGGAAATCCTTTCTGCTGGTGTAACTATGACAACTGTGAACAAGGAAGGTCATGCTATGTTGACCCGGATAGAGGAGAGGGAACCACTTTTGGCGAGGTGGTTTGGGTCATTAGCAGCCAAGACCTCGGTTAATTTTTTGATTATTCGGAGAAGTTCATTATTCATCCTTATATAGATAGGAACACCTGAGCCCATGTTTCTATCACCCATTCTCTGCAAACACGCCACTATGAGTTCTCTTCCACTGCTAAACCTCTTCCTGCTGACATCCATGAGCTACTATTGATGATTATGCCAAGGCTACTTCCATTCTTGAATGAAGATGAAAATGGCATTTTGATATACTGTCCTGATAGGCTCTTGAGGCAGTTCGGCTATGACCAAAGGATAACTCATGCCCCTCCTCCTGTTGCATCCTCCTTTGATGAGTGCATGTAGAAATTTTAGGTGAATGGCACAGAGTCTGACTTTTTGGGCTATCCAGTGATTGACCTCCCACCTCTGGCGTTTGACTTCCCATCGCTCGAGCACGAGGGCCAGGAAAAGGAACTTAGACTCTTTCTCCTTCTGCTCTGGTGACGCGGATCTGGTGAAAGTTGTTCCCATAGGGAAGGGGGATCCCTCCCTTCACTTGACCATAATGAAGAACCAGAAGAGGGACAGGGGAGCTTGTAGTTGCTTTTCTCCTCCCAGCCCTGCCCCTATCAAGGGTGGTAAGAAACAAGCTTTGAAGCCTTTGCTCTATCAATCAAAAGCGAGCATCCCAAATGGAGTTTTGAAGACTTTTACTCCTGTAAAGGCCTCTCCGTCGTCTAGTGTCCGTTTAGGAAAGCAATCTGTACTTGTATCCTCCTTCACCCCTTCTCTGAAGCACGTGCGCAAAGTAAGTGGTGTTTTCTGATTTTTAACCTTCTTTGATGAGTTTAGGTAACGGTTATTAACTATTACCCTTTTGCTTCATTGGGCAGAGCTTGAGGATACAATCATACAGGAAGGGCAAGGGGTTGTCTTTGAAGAAAAATAAAGTAGCAGCTGAGTTTTGGTTTTCTCCTACCCCCCTGTTGCATTTCTTTTTTTGTGCTCATTGAATCGAGCCTGTTTCTCCTTCCTTGAGACAGAGGTGGAAGAGTTGAGCAACGATGAGTCTGAGGTTGAAGAGACCCCTGAGGAGGAGGAGGAAGTTGAGGAAACTCCTGAGGGGAATGAGGGTGATAGCTCAGAGGAAAGTGGCATTGTGAGGGGACATAAGGAAGGAGTAAGTGATGAAAAAGACTATGGAACTCCTATTGGGGAGCAGTTTGAATCTGTTGCAGAGACAGAAGTGTTGAAGGAAGATTTTGGTCATGGGAGGGGTGGGTTAGTAGAAGCTGTGGACTCCTCTGGCCGGTTGGTTTGAAATAAGGTAATCTACTATATCCCACTTTTTTGCTTCTTCTTCATTTGTTCCTCTGTTTTTGTTTGAATGTGGTTGACTATGTGCTGCGCAAACATAGGTGTTTGTGAAGGGTGCAGTTCCTATTGCTACTACTTCGGAGGTTCCTAAGAAGTCTTTAGTTGCCCCAAAGCCTGGAACTGCTGCTGGTGCAAAAGAGAAGAAGACTATTGAATTCTTAGGGTGCCTAATAGATAAAGAACTGCATCCCTTCCTTGAGCATATCAAGAGAGCATATCCCGACACCTTTGCTGGTTTTAAGCTGGTTGGACATCCGATAGGTGTACTGGTGCTGGAGCAATTGGGTACTTGCTTCAAGAGGCTGGCCAAGATGAGGTTGTGTAAAATTAATGAGGAATGCCTTCGCTAGGAATTGAGTAAGGCTTCTAATTTTGAAGCATTGGGCTTTCCTCTAGATTGGCTGAAGGATCGTCTAAACGTCGCTAGCTGTTTGAAGTGACATGAAGAGAACACCATCATTCTGGACTCTTCTGAAGGAAGCCAGGGCCAAGCTGGAGAAGTTGGAGGCCGATTTTTAGCAAGCTAAAGTTGACTTTGAGGCTAGCCTACAAGCTCTTCCCACAACCGAACTGACCCTAGATTCTATAGTCCTTCCTAATGTCCTTGTGCATTAGGAGGAGCCTGCTGGCTAGTTGTTTGATGTGGTCTGCCCCCTTTTATTTTATGTAAATATTGCTTCTTGCTTGAATGAGATGGGAGTTGAATGGAAGAAACTATAGTTCATTTTAATTTGCAATCAGTTGGGCTACAAAGGCTCAATTTTTTTTTTTGACATGATCCCCCTTAGAAGGGACTACTTGTTTTTTCAAACAAAAGGAAGCAAAAAAAGATAAAAGAGACAAGAGACAAGGTTCAAAACAGAAACTCATAGGGGCTGGGAACCAACTTGGATAAGGGGAAGTACTGCTTGATGAATTGGGCATTGATTGGGCTTGTTCTGAATCCATCAGTAGTCCTCTGGAGTTTGTAGTAACCACTGTGATGTCCTTCCTGTACCTTGTAGGGTCCTTCCCATTTAAGAGAGAAGTTAGGGAGATCTAAGTTCCGCATGATTGATTCCACTATTTTCTAGAATAATTCTGCTTCTTTGAAGGTTTTAGGAATCACCAGACGGTTGTATGCCTTGGCCACCACGTTTTGATAATTTTTCACTTTCTGTACTGCTCTATCCCTTCTCTTGTCCAGGGCCTCCAAGTCAGTTCCTTTATCTTCAAGAATCATTCCAGCAGACAGAGCCATTCTAGCTGAAGGGACTGCTATTTCTACAAGTAGGACTGCTTCTGCCCCATACACTAAAGAGTAGGGAGTTGCTTGGGTGGCCCTTTGCTTGGAAGTTCTGTAGGCCCAAAGAGCTTATGGTGTTCCTCCTGATTCATCCATCATCTTGCTCAAAATTTTGATCAAAGGTCTTGTTAGTCGCCTCAGCCTGTCCATTTCCTTTAGGATGGTATGGAATGGATTATGGTGCTTGATGCCATAAGCATGCAATGTTCTTCGGATGTTCTTATTGACAAAAGGACTCCCATTATCAAATAGTATAACCTTTGGTATCCCAAATCTACAAACAATATCCTCCCGGATGAAATTTACGACTATTGCTCCATCAGCCTTCCTCATTGATATGGCTTCCACCTACTTCGTACTTACTTCTGTTACTACCAGAATCCATCTGTGCCCCTTGGAGGGTATAGCAATAGGACCGATCAAGTCTATAGCCCAGGTGTGAAATGACCAATGCGCCTTCAATTAATGGAGATGGGTGACGGGAGCGTGTATAAGATTGCCATACTTCTGGCATGGCTTGCATTTCTTGTCAAAACGCATTGAATCGACATTCATTGACGGCTAATAATAGCCTAAGTGCAACAAATGCTGGAAGAGCTTAGTACCTCCTTGATGTTCCTACTTGTGTGCTTCTTGTAGGACAACTTTTATCTCACTCCTAGCTAAACATCTCAATGGAGTGCCATCTAAACTTCTTCTGAATAGCTGCCCTGGTCAAAAAAACATGCCTACAACTCGCTTTTTGACTCTGGCAGAGTCGAGGCTGTTGCTGGGTAGAGATCCTTCATGGAGGTAGTCGATGTAGACTTGCCTCCAATCTGCAACATCCTCAACAAAATAGCACTCGTCTTCTCTGAAGTAACTCTAGTAGTGGGCACAATTAGACGGAAGCTTCCTGGCATTTCTCTCCATGTCAGGCCAGTAGTACCCACTACAAGAAATTGGTCTTTTAGCGAGGAAACGATTCATCGCTAAAAGTCACATATTCGTTGCTAAAACTTTTTTGCAAGGAAATGTTACTCATCGCCAGGTCGTTGTAAAAAGGGTTGTCTCGGATTCTATTTTGCGACGAACATACGATTCCTTCCCAATAATACATATTTAGTAACAAAATTGGTTTGACACCAAAACTTCTCTATTTTGCGACGCAATCATTCCTCGCCTAAGTTTTGACGCTAAATGTCTTTATTTCATCGCTAAAAGTCTATTATGAAAATTATTTAAGACGAACTTTAGTAGCAAGCTTGTCATCACAAAAGAATATTAGACATTTAGCGACGATGTCTTCTGGTTGCTAGCTTGTCGTCGCAAAAGAATATTAGACATTTAGCGGCGATGTCTTCTAGTTGCTAGCTTGTTGTCGCAAAAGAATATTAGCCGTTTAGCTAGCTTGTCGTCGCAAAAGAATATTAGCCATTTAGTGACCATGAGTTCTGGTTGCTAGCACTCGCAAAAGAATATTAGACATTTAGCGACCATGAGTTCTGGCTGCTAGTATGTCGTCGTAAAAGAATATTAAAAATGTAGTGACAATAGTTTCTGGTTGCTAAATATTAATTTTGGTGACGAATTTTCTCCTTGCTAAAAGACATACAATAAAACCACCATGCATATTTGTGGCATAGTGTTTCGTTGCTAATAGAATTTTTCCTTGCTAAATACACAATATCTAACTTGCAATAATGGTTTATTTCTTGCTAAAAGTGGCTATTGCTACTATTTACTCTGTTAAATTTCCCTTCCTGTACATTCACAACCATACTATATTTCCAAACATACATCTATGAAAAAAAATACAAAGAAGTTCTAAAGAATATCATAAAAATATTAGTGAAGTTTACAAATATTTCCAACATCTAAAGTTAAAACCCACAAAATTATACTTTGAAGTAAATGCATAGAGATAAAATACCCCAAAAAAGATTCAGTTGTGAGCTTCTCTCATCCAAGAAGCACAAAATTGTAACAATAATAATCCATTATCTAAAAGCACAAAAACAAATTCAGAACTTCATCAATGTCTGCCCTACAAAAGGTATCGTAGTTCAAATCAACAATTTACACATAAGACAAGATGTAAGAATTAGAATAAAAATAGGAGTAATGAATAACTAATAAACTAGAAGGTTTGCTACCAAAAAAAAAAAGATAAACTTTGAAAGAGGGAACACTTCATTGATACCATTATCCAAAAAAAAAAAAAAAAACAAATTGTAGGAGCAAAGAGAACAAGAAGTCATGAGCATAGAATCAAATGAGGAACCAAAAAGGGAATAGTCATAAGCATAGCATTTATCAGTATGATTGCATATTGATAACAACCTCCAGTGTTAGGGAACAAGTCAAATTATCCAGTTTGTCAAAACACAATGCAGACCCTATTTTTCAACCCACTTTACATTGAAATCTGAATGTACTGGAAGTTAATTAGCAAGAAAATCTTACATGGTTGGGAAGATATACGAGTCTATTTTCTAACACAAAAATGGAGCATGATTTACTTTACTGTGGAGAGAGATATGACTGTTTTACTAAAGTGTGTCATAGCTGCAGAGCTGGAAATTCAGCAACTTTGTATTTCAGCTGACTTTACATTGAAATATGAATTTATTGGATGTTAATCAGCAATCAAATCTTAGATGGTTGGAAAGATATACGAGTCTATTTTCTAACAAAAAAAAAAAAACGAAGCATGATTTGCTTTACTGTGGAGAGAGATATGGTTGTTTTACTAAAGTGTGTCATAGCTGCCTGCAGAGCTGAAAAATCAGCAACCTACTTGATTTCCTGCATCCTTAATTTTTGGGTCACCATAATTTCTAGACAACATGGTTTTCATCAATACCTCACAAAATCTCCCACGTGAGCAATAAATGTTGCTGCTTTGATGAAGTTGAGACAAACCTAAAACAATACGCAGTAATATGCTATGCTCATTCTCTAAAACAATGCTCTCATAGTCAATTATAGTCTTAAGGCAAAAAATAAAGTACCCATATATCACCAAACTCTACTTGCACTCACAAACCCAATCCGAAATCTATATCATTGAAAATTTCTATGACAAACCCAAATCCCAAATCACATTGAGAGGAAAAATACATCTAACCCAACTCATTAAATAGGGTTACTAAAAGAACTGAAATCAGTAAGCACATTTTAAGCAAAAACTCAAACCCAAATAAACATTAAATGGGGTTCTAAATCTAAAGCCAACAAATTGTAACCTAAAAAATAAGCATCTTCATGCCAACATGCGAAGTAAGAAAATAGGAGGTGGTTAGAAGCATCTCAGTTGTATTCTAATTTTGGGATGACAATGATGTCTCCTCACCGTATGAGC
Organism: Euryodendron excelsum; assembly: GCA_033060915.1. NCBI lineage: Eukaryota > Viridiplantae > Streptophyta > Magnoliopsida > Ericales > Pentaphylacaceae > Euryodendron > Euryodendron excelsum. The sequence goes on from CM065379.1 coordinate 42,193,763, forward strand.
TTAAATGAGATACGTATATACCACAAATGAGTCCCATTCCAAAAGTAGAATTTAATTTGGATGGTGTCCTTTCAGCCAATTAAGGAGAAAAAAAATTAATCTCAAGAAAAAAAAAATTCAGTGTAGATGTGTAGCTGGGCTCGAAGAAAATATCTTGCTAGATTTGCTCCAAGTTCTACCTGCTGATAACAAGGCACATGCTTTTGTTCTAGTGATCAATGCCTAACATGTCCAACCATTTTGGAAATTACTTGACAACCATTTGCTCTTGGGTATTACATTGTTATGGTCGTGTCAGTAGACCAACAACATGGTAATAGGAAGAATGAGGTAAGTTTTCTCCATGACCTTGAAATCTAGGAATACAAGGGCAGGCTAGATGTATAAATAGATATACTTGGTCAAAGGGCGTAAATGTTAAATAGAGATACTTGGCCAATGGGCATAAATGTTTGCAGTTACCATATTTTCTTGCAAACATAATCTGGGTTGATTGTAGTGCACAACCATATATAATCTTTTTGTAATAATTGAAATCTTCATTAATGCATGCACAAAGGAGTTAGAGAAAAAAAATGGCACTCTCTTCATTTAATTGTAGGAGGATATATTGGAAGAAGAAGAAGAAGAAGACGAAGAAGAAGAAGAGGAGAGAGAGAGAGAGAGAGAGAGAGAGAGAGAGAGAGAGAGAGAGAGAGAAAATTCAAAATTGTTGGAGTATATGATTTACTATAAAAGAAAATTCAAAATTGTAAACCATTAAAAATCCATTAATTCTAATTCAATTTCAATCAAGTCAAACCAGTAAATATAAGATTTGGTTGTGCTTGAATATAGATGTGAGTTTTGGCTAAATTATAAGAAATACTGTCTAGTTACAAATTAATAATTTTATAGTCATTTAATTGAGTTTTAGTTGTAGAAGCTAGCTAGATTAGAATATGAAGTGATTCTGCCATGTCTTAGAAAACTTGAATTATGACATCCATAATTTTCTTAGAGTTATCACTTGGCTTTACCCAACAGATGTTGCCAATTAGCATTTTCCTAAAACTCAATTGAAATGGTTGCTAAAACCACTACAAAAAAAAAAAAGAAAAAAAGAAAAAGAAAAATGCATGTCTATCTATGAAGGAAGGTAAATGAAAAAAAAAATGAAAAAAAAAAAAGAAAAGCTTGACATTCAAATAAAAGTATAACTCCCCTATTGAAATGAATAACTAATTTAAATGAGTAGCCTTAGCTTTATCTTTATGAGCCAGCCTTTAATACATGGAAGACCTAATTCATGAGCCTGTTTTTCTCTCTCATCTATTTTGATCTAATTAGAAGCTCACTACATTGATAACTATAATAACTAACCTTATAAATAAACTACTAACTTTTGACACCAAACCAAAACAGAAATAAATAAAGTAAGAGCTAGTTAAATTATTTCCATTAGTTTACCTATGGGATTTAAAAAATTTTGGAGTATATGATTTACTATAAAAAAAAATTCAAAATTTTAAAATATTAAAAATCCATGAATGTCAATTCAATTTCAATCAAGTAAACCAGTAAATAGCAAAAAGACAGATATTGACTAGTAAATCAATCATATATTCAACATATAATTTACTATGTAAGAATCATAACTTCTATGTAGGAATAAATAAAAATAAGCATACATTTCAGATACTCCAATACCACATCTCTAAGCTCATATCTTAACAAAATGTGAACAAATGCCCACAAAAAGGGGAAAAAAAAAACAAAATGACTTCTCACCCTTATATATATACTAAATATTACCCGTGCGTACGGCACTCTTTAACAAAATTGCTAATCAATTCAACTGATTTTGAAAATTTTTGATAGGATTTTGTGATGGCAGCAGTGATTTTAGCCAAGAAAACAACAAATGTGACGAACCAATAAAAAGTAGGACACATAAACATAAATATAAAATTATCAACTAGTTTTGTTGGAGCATGGTAAAAGTTTTCATCCAAAAACAACTCCCATTAACTAAAAAATTTCGTCCAAATTGAAAGAGTGGGGTTGTGGCTTAAACTTGGGGTTTCTTGTTTCACTATGGGTATGATATACGTGTACATACACATGGGCCAAAAAAGGGAATAACCAATCTTCTTGCAGTGAGCACTCCACCCTTCATCATCTTTTTCCTTTCTCCAACAAAGCCCACGGCCATAACACTTCAACACTAAAATTTTTTGCAGTGTTGGATGTCTTCAACACAATTGTGGGTGAAGGCTGATAGAGAGAGTGAGGGAGAGAGTGGTTTGGCCATGGTTGAGGGTGAAGGCTGAGAGAGGTGGCTGGCTAACTGAGAGGAAAAGATGGAAGAGATAGACAATTTGAAAAAACCTGAGTTGAAATGTAAGATAGACGGTTTCAGCAGGTAACAGAAAATTCTTTATATTGACCGAGTTGACGCATCCTAATTTAGCATTATTTAAAAATTAGATTGTCAAAGACACATTTACAATTTCAAAACAGTAAAAATAGGGCACCAACTCAATTCCATTTCAGCTCTAGTTCCAATGACATTCAAATGTGGGATCGATTGCATGCTCTAATTCCATGCTAAGTTCTTAAGCACCAACTCATTTAAAAGTTTAAGTTATTAAGAAATTAACCCAACAATAAACATTATGTGATGCAACTGCTCGAAATAATTTATTTCAAGTTCACAGGCTAAAATAAATTGTCAGGATTAGTTGAAGGTCTGCTGCCAAATTGTTGTTGCAACAAGACTGATTGAGATTGCATGTAAGCCATAGCTTTTGCCTGTTGCACCTCTAATAATTGAAATTTCTCTTGTAGCTCTTCAGTTTTTTGGGTGCCTCTCCTGTGTCCTTTCGAGCCTCTTCTTGACTCATTTGAGTCTCTATAGCATCTACTCTAGCTTGTTCAACATCTCTGATAAGTTGTGAGCGAATGGGGAATTCAGATGATGATGAGCTAGGCTTTGGACCAAGACCTAAGCCAAGTATATATCCTGATCTGGGTCCAAGGACCTTTTGAGAAAACAATTCATCTGACAATGGACCTGATCCTGATGCATAGCTTGTATTGCAAACACCATGTTAAAATTAAGCATACTTACATTTACCTGCAATGAACATGTATAATTGATAAATTTAAACCAAATTTTAAGTTTTTGCCACTTACATATGCAATCTCTGAATTTGCATCCACCCATGCATTTTTCTTTTTACTAAAATGAGTCTCTTCCCACTTTTCAGGGAAGTCAGGATCCACCCTAGTTTGTTTTTTTCCATTATATTAGTATTGTGAGAGCAGTCATATACTTGATATATTATGTATAATATGATAAACTAATCTCGTAAGATAGAAAAAAAAAACATACCAACTCAATTGCAACCTTGTAGTAAGCTTTTGAATGTGTAACATGATGAACCTTTTCCTTCGATTTATTCATTTTATTCTTTTCGCACTTGACCTAAATTTACAACAAACAATTAAGTAATGCAATAAAATCTATATAATAAGCCATAAATCTGGCATTGTCGATATAATTCACATTTATTGACACTATACTATTAACCATAAATCTGACATTTTTCATAAAATTCACATCATCGATCTTAATAAAAAATATATGTTAAATAAATGGATATTGGAGGATCTTAAGACAAGAGTCAATCTCTCTATTTTCTAATTATTCAGAAGCATTCTACGATTGTTTATTGAGAGTAGTTTACTTAAGTTGTTAAAAGTTTGTAGCTTTTTAAAAAAGGAAGTCAACTCTTCATGACTATTCAATAAGTATAAAGAAACAAGAAGTGCAGTACGACCTAAGCTAAGTTAAGCTTCAATCATCAAATATGTTGGAATAAGAAAGGATAAAACACAGAAACCCTAATCTCTTCATCTTCCCTACTTAATTACAAAATGAAAATTTTAATCTGATTGGCAGACTATAAAGTAGCAGGTGCAGCAAAAAGATTAGAGAAAATAACAAATCAAGTGATTGATTGAACTTTAGTGGGGTCCAATATTCTTTTCGAAGTTTCAAATTAGATGGCCCAATTTAAGGACAAGAAAGAATAAAGCTTGATTGCAGTTTGATTGGAATCTCATAAGCATAACATTTAGCAATTTGATTGCATGTTGAAAACAACCTCCAATGTTAGAGAACAAGTCAAATTGTCCAAAAAGAGGGGTTGTCCAGTTTGTCAAAACAGAGTGTAGACCCTGTTTTTCAGCCCACTTTACATTAAAATCTAAATCTACTGGAAGTTAATCAGCAAGCAAATCTTACATGGTTGGAAAGATATACGAGTCTATTTTCTAACAAAAAAAAACGGAGCATGATTTGCTTTACTGTGGAGAGAGATATGATTATTTTACTAAAGCGTGTCATAGTTACAGAGCTAAAAATTCAACAACCCTATTTTTCAGCCGAATTTACATTGAAATTTGAATTTACTGGAAGTTAATTAGCAAGAAAATCTTTGATGGTTGGAAAGATATACGAGTCTATTTTCTAACCAAAAAAAAAAAACGGAGCTGATTTGCTTTACTATGGAGAGAGATATGACTATTTTATTAAAGCGTGTCATAGTTGCAGAGCTAGAAATTTAGCAACTCTGTTTTTCGGCCGATTTTTATATTGAAATCTGAATTTATTGGAAGTTAATCAGCAAGCAAATCTTAGATGTTTGGAAAGATATACAAGTCTATTTTCTAACAAAAAACGGAGCATGATTTGCTTTATTGTGGAGAGAGATATGACTGTTTGACTAAAGCGTGTCATAGCTACAGAGTTGGAAATTCAGCAACCCTGTTATTCAACTGACGTTTCATTGAAATCTGAATTTAGTGGAAGTTAATTAGCAAGCAAATCTTAAATGGTTTGAGAGATATACGAGTCTATTTTCTAACAAAAAAAAAAAAAAACGGAGCATGATTTGCTTTACTGTGAAGAGAGATATGACTATCTTATTAAAGCGTGTCATAGTTGCAGAGCTGGAAATTCAGCAACTCTATTTTTCAGCTAATTTTTACATTGAAATTTGAATTTACTGGAAGTTAATTAGCAAGCAAATCTTAGATGTTTGGAAAGATATACAAGTCTATTTTCTAACAAAAAAACGGAGCATGATTTGCTTTATTGTGGAGAGAGATATGACTGTTTGACTAAAGCGTGTCATAACTGTAGAGTTGGAAATTCAGCAACCCTATTATTTAGTCGACTTTTCATTGAAATCTGAATTTAGTGGAAGTTAATCAGTAAGCAAATCTTAGATCATTCGAGAGTTATACGAGTCTATTTTTTAACAAAAAAAACAGAGCATGATTTGCTTCACTGTGGAGAGAGATATGGCTCTAGAGAGACCTTGTTTTCCTACGTCCTTTAGCCAGCCCACCTCTTTTCATTTTCCTTGTTCTTAGGTGTGTTTTGTCAAGAGTCTCATAAATTTTTTTCATGTTTTTCTTTTCTTCTCCATAAATGGTGATAGTCAAAGATTGATTATCTTTGTAATAAACCAAGTGTGGTTGTGTGTCTGTCAAAATGACTTGCTTTTCCAACAAATCATACAGCAATCAAAGGCATAATGTGAAATTAATGGTTTCAACAGGCATAATCTCAAACTAATGGACATTGGAGGATCTTTAGATTAGAGTCAGTCTATGTTTTCTAATGATTCAGATGCATTCTAGGATTGTTTATTGAGAGTAGTTTACTGAAGTTGTTAAGTTGTATAAGACTCAATCATCAAGTAGCTATAAACTAAGTCAAACATGTATAACTAAGACAATTTCTATTTTTTGACATGTAACCCAAGCAACACATATTTAAAATTTACAATTTCCATTCATACCTGATGATTGGGGTCTTGCCATAAGTCGTATAAATATATCCAATCCTGCTCCTTTATATGTGAGGGTTGGTTGGCGTGCCCTTCTTCCGCTGTTGGGTAAGTCTCAAATTTCTTCTTTAATCGGGAACGATTGTCACTATATCGCGTACCCATGGCTCGTAATATTTCTTCATCTACATAAGATGCTGTAGGAAGTTCAAATTTTTCTTACAATTTTATGAAATTATAATATTAGTGATGTATTTAACATACAAATTTCATGTAAACACTAGTATAGTAGAGTATATAGTACTTACTCGAATGTGTTCAATCAACCTCTCTTTTGCATGATCAGGCACTTTTTCCCATTTCAAAGCCTGCAAAGGAGCAAACTTTCGAACAACAATGCCCAACTCTGTGGTATATCTCGTCAAGTCACCAGTAATTTCACTAGTTGGTTTTCTTGTTGCTCTAGAGAAGCCCAACTTTATCCGGTCCCCACTGCCTCTAACCTTGGCTAGCTCTAGACCTTTTGTTCTTCCTCATCCTTTCTTTGAAGTTGATATGTCTGTTAAATCCATAGACATACATACACTTTATATTAGTAACTAGGGAATAACCCGTGCCTACGACACTCCTAAACAGACATGCAGTCAGTTTAACATATAATTTTTATTTTGAAAATTTATGGATCAAAACTGCGTGAGTACATTCGTAAATTATTCTAAAACCTTTTTAAAGATACACCTGCTCAAAATCCCAACAAAACATTTTTTTTCAATATCAAGCAACCACCTAACCATGCAAGATAGTTTATATTTTGAAAAATTCTGAATAAAAAACAAATAGTTAGTCACCTTGAAAATGCTAAAAACAAAACTAAGCACTAACAAAAAATGAATACAAAGTCAATTAGACATAAATTTTAGTTATTCTCTAAATGAATCAAATAAACTTCTATCCATGAATTAGCCTTAAATGTATTTTCTTTTTAAATGGTCTCACTGGTATGTGACATGTATGTGATGCAAGTCAAAACGGGTGTTGAGTGCAAAACAGTGGGAGGAAAACCACATGAATTTGTGTGCGTGTGAGAGAGAAAAAGAGAGAGTTCAAATACACAGAAATAGGGGAATAGAGGGGAAAAAGAAGAGAAACTCTTAGAGGCTCAGATTCTCGTGATAAAATAACACGGTATCCATCAATTTTGTGCCCTCAAAACTATAATTCAGAAGCAAACTTCTCGCAGAAACCCAACCCCAAATTTCTCCAGCGCTGCTTTTGGTTGTTCTACAAATATTGCATCTTGTTCGTTCAATCAAATGGGTGACAGAAAGATGTTTTGTAAATTGCAAACAACAATAAAGATAAAAGATAAAAGAGAACACATGAAAGAGAACGAAGAAAAATAGTGAGACAGAGAGAGGGTTTCAATGAACAAACAAAAATCAAGTGAAGCAAAATATAATTTTAAGAATATAGAAAAGAAAGCAAATGTCCGAGGGGCACATACACAATCATACACAGATCACAAATCTCATTAAAAGTACAAAAAATGCGGTGGCTAGAGTGATCTATGGAGAGCCCGTTGGGCTTATAAAAAATGCGGTGGCCAGAGTGAAGAGGAAGGCTAGAGATGAGGTGTTTTGAGAGAGAGGAAGATGAGGAATGGAGGGAGCGTGTTCTTGTGAGTGAGAGGTGTTGAGTTCTCTATTGGGTTTTATACCCAGAGAGAGAGAGAGAGAGAGAGAGGAGTGTAGAGAGAAGCAGTTTGAATATATGAAGGGTATAGAGTAAGCTCAGTAGGATGTTTGAAATTTGAAACTTATTTTTCTCTCTACTGTCAACTTACCTTTTACTTCTCCGTAGGCATATCCATAGCCTTTAATGCCTTCACCATTTTTGTGAGAGAGAGAGAAAGAAGGAGCAGAGAAGCCAAAAGAGAAAGAGCCGTTAGGGGTGCGACCACTAACTTTGATGATTTTAAGCGGGAGTTGAAGAGGTAAGTGGTATATGGGATTGATCTCAATTGTTGATTAAAGCAAAGGAAATGTTTCTAGTCATTGGATGAAAATATAAGAGAGACATTTCAAAAAAGAGTGAGCTAAAATGTAAGATAAATGTGTCAAAAAAAAAAAATGCTTTCAATAATTAAAAAGTGGATATTTTTGATCAATTTATGCCATGTAAACATATTCATTATGCTATAACACATACCAGGTGTCATGGATGTGCTTTGTTCCACAGTCTCGGATGACTGTGGATTAATATATGAACTTTCTCTAGATCAGGGGTTGATCTTAACGATCCTACAGGTGCAGGTGCTGATGTAGTCAATCCTCGACCTTGGCCTCGACCTTGACCTCGTCCTCTAGTAGACATCTGTAATAAGTTTTTGTACAACAGCTATAATTAGTTTAACAATAATTGCTTTTATGACAATAAATTTAAGAAAAAAAGCATGATAAGTACACACCTACCTCAAATCAATAAAATTTAAAGAGTAATATGAAAACCACTAATTATTGATACATAACAAGCTACAAAAGTATCACAAGACCAAAAAGCTTTCACCAATATCGATCCATTTAATTTTAGTGAATTGGAAAAGACATATTTGCAAAAATTTAAGTAATTTACTACTACTCAGTGTCACTATCTGTTGATATATTATCTCTCTCTATAGTATCATCAGTAGAGGACTCAACATCATGCATTTCACTATCATCGTCTATAAAAGAATCTTCATCCTTTTCTCTCTCCTCATCACTTGGTATGGTATTGATGTCAACATGTACCAACTCCATGTCATCTCCGTGCACCATTACGGGTTGATCAATAACCTCAACTGTATTGCCAAATCCATATGACTCATCCTCTTGGTATGGTTCATGCTCCTCGTCCTCTTCTTCTTCTTGTTCTAGAATGTCATATACTGCTTGAGGAAATATCTTATGTACAACTTGCCAATTAGCACCATTCCTTGTGTCACTCAAATAGAAAACTTGTTCTGTCTGAGATGCTAGCACAAAAGGTTCATCTGCATACCAAGTTTTTGTTATGTTTACACTAATAAAGTTGTGATCATGCACAAGTACACCAGATGCCCTGCTGTCGCGCCCAGATTTTTCGCACTTGAGGAATACTCACACAAGCGGGAAAAATATTGTACTCTCTCGTTAGAACTCATCCTCCTAGAAGAATGAGTGCAACTATGTTTGAATTGAAAATTGATTTGAATTAAGGGCTTTTGGAAAAAGTTTGGAGTCGCCACCTAACTTGATTAAGGTGAGTTAGGTCACCTAAAAACTAAGTATAATCTAGAGACTACACTTAGGGTTTTTAGAAAAGGTTTTTGAAAACACCACCTCAAGAGAGGGTTTTTAGGAAAACGGGTTGTTTGGCAACCTTTGGAAAACATTTAAGCCCTTTTTAAAAAATAACTCCGTTTTGGTCTTTGAAAATAGTGATCCTAGGTTCGGAGGTTGGTTATACGTGTAGGGAAGACGCACTAAGCCATCACCCTACCCCACCCTTTCGGTACCTACATGTCAATATATCCTAAATTCACCTATGAGAGTCTTCAATTAACTATAGTTCAATCCTATCCACTTTAGAAAGAGAACGTTTAAAAAGACATAATGCATGATATGTAAATGCAATAGAAAGAGAGAGTTAGAAAATATATTTAGAAATAGATTTAAAAAGAAATTGATTTGATTTTAGAAAAGATTTGAAAAGATAGATTTGAGATTGGAAAGTTTTAGAATTTGGAAATTGAGATTTGAAAATAGATTTTTGGAATTGAAAATTGAAAATAGAACATAGAATTGGAAACTTGAAGAAAATTGTAGAATCGGAGATTCGAAAGAAGTTGTGGAATTAGAAATTTGAAAAATGTTATGAAATTTGAAATTTGAAAAATGTGGAGACCGCACCCATGAGGGTTGCCTACGTATCCCTTTGGAGGAATCAGGTCAGTTATAGTTCGGACCAGAGTTCGATTGAAAATAGAAGAGTTGATTTGGAAAAGAGTTGAAATTGGAATTTGGATTGGAATTGAAAGAGTAGGGAAATTTGGACTTTGATTGGAAGATTTGAAAAGATTGGTTTTGAAAGACTTGGTTTTAGGAAATCTAGACTTAGGAACTTAGAAAAGAAAAATTGAATTTGACTTGGAAAGATTTTAGAAGAGAATTGACTTGAATATTGGACTTGGAAGATTAGGAAACTTGGAATTAGGAAAAGTTCAAATTAGGAAAGTTTCAATTTAGGAAAGTTTCGATTTGAAAAGTTCCGCTTTAGGAAAGTTTTCGGATTAGAAAAGTTTCAACTTAAGAAAGATTTCAATTTAGGAAAGATGTCAATTTAGGAAAATTTCAACTTAGGAAAGTTTTGGAATTGGGAGAGTTTCAACTTAGGAAAGTTTTATTTTAAGAAAGGTTTTGAAATAGAAAAGTGTTAAATTTAGAAATGTTTTGAATTAAGAAAAGTTTAGTTTAAGAAAGGTTTAGAATTTGGAAAGTTTCGAATTTGGAAAGCTTAAAATTTTAGAAAAACTTTAAATTTAGAAAATTTTGAATTTAGAAAGCTTTAGGGTTTAGAAAGTTTTAGATTTGGAAAGATTTGAAGTTTAAGAAAATTTAGAACTTAGAAAGTTTTAGAGTTTGAAAGCTTCGAATTTAGGAAGTTTAGGATTTAGAAAGTTTTAAAGTTTGAGTTTTAGAAAATTTTGAGATTAGGAAAGCTTTGAGTTTAGGAAAGATTTGAAAATTAAATTTTAGAATTTTAGGAAAGATTTTTATGTTCAAGTTTTGAAAACTTAAGATTTAGGAAAGTAGAAAATTAGGAAGGAGTTGAATTAGGAAAGATTTGGATTAGGAAGGGATTGGATTTTGTTTCTAAAAGAGAAAATTTGATATTGTTTCAAAAAATAGAGGATTGGATGTAGTTTCCTAAACGGGAAGATTGGATTTGGCATGGATTTGGGCAGAGAAGTTTTTAGAAACCCTAGATTTGGAAAACTATAGTTTTGACGTAGAAAATAGGTTTTGGAAATGTGTATAGTTTTGATGTAGAAAACAAGAGATTTGGAAACCTAGGTTTTAAGGCAAGTTTGAAAATCATGTTTTTGGAAAGAAAATTAGGGTTTCCTAATCGTGGCTCTAGGGCTTGACTTGGGCTCTAAGAAAAGGGATTTTTGGAAAGTGAGTTTTTGGAAAGGAGGTTTTGGGAAGGAAATCCTAGGGAGAAATTTCTAGAAGGTGAGATTTGAAGAGAGAGTTTTTGGAAAGAAATCCTAGTGAGGAGTTTTTAGAAAGTGAATTTGAAAAGAGTTTTAGGAAGAAAGTTTTTGGAAAGTAAAACTTTGATAGAGTTTTGGAAACAAAATTTTGGAAGAAGCTTTTAGGAAAAATTTTTAGGGAAGCGAATTTTGAGGAGAGTGTTTTGGAAAGGAGTTTGAAAAGAGAAGTTTTGAAAAATAAATTTTTGGAGAGAGTTTTTAAAAAATAATTTTGGAAAGAAGAGTTTTTAGAAAACAATTTTGGAAAGAAGAGTTTTTAGAAAGCATATTGAAAAAGAGGGTTTTAGAAAGAAAGACTTTTGAAAAGAGAGTTTTTGGAAAGTATGAAAACGTCTCACTTTCCTAAAGCGATTCTAATCATAAGAAGGCTAGAACCACTTTTAAGAAAGTGGTTTTGAAAACTACAAGGAGTTGAAAATATGGACCATGCTAGTCACTTTAAATATAGCACTTTCCTAAAGTAACCCTAGCTATGGAAAGGCTAGAATCACCCTAGGATTGTGATTTTGAAAACAAGTTTTGAAAAAGAAGATTTTGATACAACTTTGAAAACAAGTTTGAAAACGATTTTGAAAACAACTTTGAAAATGACTTTTGGAAGAATGCAAGAATCATGATATGCACAATGCAAATTTGGGGTCGTGAACATACAAGGTTAAGGCTTCACCACATAATCAAGGGGGCCGAACCCACGTGGTCTCCGGTTAGACTAAAAGAAAGCCCCCGATACGGTGACCCTCCAATAGTCTAATCTCACACATGGATCGGGAATCTCCTTGTTTCAAGTATGTAAAGAAAGGGGGGCAAAGAGATGGGGATTAAAATAGAGAAAACTCAAGTGGGTTAGGAGAGAGAAGAGAGAGGGGGAAGTGAGAAAATTTAAATAAGAAGCCTACCTTGTGTCTTCTTTATTTTGTTTAGCTTTGCGCGCTTTGCTTTGCTTGTCTTGCTTCAATCTTCACTTTAATCTTCAAGAGTTCGTCTTCAATCTTCAAACCTTCAGATTGCAGCCCTTCAAGTCTTCAAAGGAAGGTTGGAGACTAGTGTATAAGTGTATGAGAGTATAGGAGTGTATAGGAGGCTAGGGTTTAGCTAGGGTTTGGAAAACCTAGGAAAGCTAGGGTTTTGGGAGTATACGAGCTCTGTATATCGAGAATTAAGGTTTTTAGATTGATTTTGCAGACCTCTTTCATGCTGAAAGAGGCTTTGTATTTATAGAGATGGGATAGACCTGGCACCTGTTGCAGTGGCGCCAGGCCATTTCTTGGCTTGGCGCCACTGCTAGTGGCGCTAGCCAGTTAGGAAAGTTTTAAGGTCGGCATGCAACGTATCTTTGGAAGAATTGGGCGCCTGTACTAGTGACTACCATGCAATTTTTAGCCTGGCTTCACTAGGAGTAACTCCGGAAAGTCCGGGGATGAATTGAAGAGGCTGGGAATGACCCGGAGAGCCGGATAAGGGCAGAAACACTTAGAATAGTGTCTCGAAGGTATTTGACTTGAAAATGAGGATAGGATGTGTTAGAAGGATTGACCGGGCCATTAGGGGCAAAACGGTCAACCGGGCAGAAAAGTTGCCCGGACGGACCCGGAATGTCCCGGAAAAAGACTTGAGATTTGAAAACATTATTCAGAATGTTCCCAAAGGCTTGCCGGTTTGATACCTAGAGCCGTTGTGGTTGGAAAAGGCGACCGGCCCTCCAGGGGCAAAATAATCATTTTGCACCGGGTTTGCTGGAACTGACTCGGAATGATCCGGAAAGATAAAGAAAGGTTGAGAACACTATAAGAAGCATTCTCAGGAGGCTATCAGTTTGATACCCAGGGCCGGTGTGGTTCCCGGGGCATTCGAATGCCTATAAGCAAAATGGTCATCTTGACTGAAAAGTCTCGGAATTGGCCCGAAACTGATTAGAAGGCACCTAATCATGCTAGATTGCCTTTAAGACAATCTTGGAAGGTTGGACTTACCGTTCTGAGGACTCAAATGTGTTCTCGAGAAAAGTGCCAAAAAATAGCCCTAGGGGCAGTTTGGTTATTTTTCACTGAAGTGGGCTAGCAGGCACTAGTGTTGACCTGAGTTTTGAGTGTTTCCGCCACTCTGACGGCGGTCGCGTGATACAGGGGTTTGTTGGCAATTCCCTATATCGACCTGTTTGCGAGTATTTCTGCTACTCTGACGGTTTGCGATCATTCCCGAGACTACCTGATCTCGGGAAGTTGCTAAAGGGACTTAGCGCTTGAGAATTAACTTTCTCAGAAAGCATGCCTAAATGGACATTTTTACATTGGCGGGCTAGCAGGCGCCAAAGGTGGACCGTTATACCATCTAGGGGACTTGGGGTCTTATCCCAGTCGATAGGTTTAAAGGGACTTATCGTTCTGAAGAGATTTTTTTTGGAAAACGTGTCGAACCGTCTCGAGGAATCAACTGTCTCGAGAGAGGGATTGAAATTGGAATTAGAATTAGAAAGGGGACCTACCGTCTTCGAAAAGACGCGCTTGTCGGAATTGGAAAGGGGACTTACCGTCTTCGGAAGGACGTGCCTGATTTGAAATTGGAAAGGAGACTTACCATCTTCGGAAAGACGTGCCTGATTTGGAATTGAAAAGGGGACTTACCATCTTCGAAAAGGCGTGCCTGATTTGGAATGAGACTGAACAATGCCCCCAAGGGCATTTTGGTCTTTTTGCCTCTATTTGGGCCCGGTAGGGCCCACGAAGCAATGAATTGGCAGGATTAGACTTAGAAAGTTAATTTGGATTGAAATATGCCCACAATGACTTGAACACAAGTCTGGACGGAGTAGAGACCGTCGAGCGGTCAAAAATGGGGTGCTTACAGCTGCCAACATCCCACCAATGACATCTGAAAAGGGTAACTTGGTTTCTACCTAAATATGACAACTCAATAACATCTGTAACAATACCGTAAAAATCAATACTCTGCCTTTGATGGTCACCCTTCACAATTAGACCACAATTTTGGGTATTACAGTGATTCTCGAGTTCTTGAGTATGAAACCGAAGCTCATTAATTATATAACCACTATATCGTGCCACTTCAGGATCAGGACCTCGAGCCAAATTTAGAAGTTGATGGCCTACACCTTCATAACCTTCTTTCCATTGTTGTGTCACCTGGTTTCATATGTGAATAAGATTAACGTACAAAAATATATATCATTAAACTATGGCATATAATGGGAGGGTAACTAAAATGCACTGAAATGCTTCACATAACTTATAATCCTTACCCATTCTAGAAACCATGTTTGAAAATTCTCTTGATGCCTCTTTTCTATGTTTTGGTTGCTTTATCCCTTGAGCTCTTTCTTATGTTTCTTATAAAACATGACTTGCACTTAGATAGGATATGAATTTTGGAAATGAAACTCAAAAACTGAAACTAAATCCAAAGTTTTATTAGTAATTAACTCACTCTATATAGGGGTATACTTCCTCATAGTTGTTCAGCACATATGATTAAACTTTGGCTAGATCTTCTAAATTAAGCTCCTCACAACATGCAGCTCCCAATCCACGAGAAGTTTGGGCAAATATAGGCAATCCTTTAGCTTGCTCAACCAATGGATCTCCTTCGTAGTTTCGCTCTGTTCTGTTAAATCTCATTTCAATCCCTTCAAAGTACATGGAACAGAAGTTCATGCATTCCATATTAATGTAACCTTCAGCAATGGATCCTTTAGGATGAGCTTTGTTACGCACATACTCCTTTAGAATTTTCATGTAACTATTAATAAACATATCAATACATACAATCAGCCCACTACACTTTCAAGAGGAATAGTAAGCTGCAAAAATTTTAGAAGTATTTGTTAATTGTGATAAATACCTTTCAAAGGGGTACATCCATTGATATTGCACTGGTCTAGCAAGTAGTGCCTCATCTGTTAGGTGAATTGTTAGGTGGATCATTACATCAAAAAAACTTGGTGGGAATATTTTTTCCAACTTGCATAAGACAAAAACAATGTCATTCTTCAGTCGTTGTAACATATTTATATTCAATGTCTTCGATGTCAACTCTTTGAAAAATAAACCCATCTCAATTAATGTCTTAGACACATTCTTTTGTAAATATCCACAAAGTGCAACAGGAAGAAGTCATTGTAATAGGACATGACAATCATGACTTTTAAGTCCTGTTATACGACAATTGCTGACACTCACACATCGAGAAATGTTTGGGGCATAGCCATCTGGAAATTTTACTGAACTTAGGAATTCTCAAAACCCCTCTTTTTGGCCGGGGAGAAAGTGTAATATGCAGAAGGAATGTATATTATGTCATTCACATGCTTTGGATGTAGCTCAGGCCGTATCCCCATATCCTTCATATCAAGTCGAGCCTTATATGTGTCCTTTGTTTTTCCCTGAATGTTCAATAAAGTTCCGATGATACTATCACACACATTCTTCACAATATGTATGACATTGAGATTGTGGCAAATCTTGAAGGTTTTCCAATAAGGTAATTCAAAGAAAACGCTCTGCTTTGACCAATTCAAGTAAGTAGGAGACCGTTTTCTTGTCTTTCCATGTTCATCTACCTTCCTATATGTTGGCTGCACCACATTTTTCAATTATTTTATCACATCTTCTCCAGATAACAGTTTTGGTCTCGCCCTACATTCTACCTTACCATCAAAAGAATGCTTACTTTCCCGTAAATGGTGATCTGTCGATAAGAATCGACTATGTCCCATATAACAAGTCTTTCTCCTATGATGTAAGTATTGATGAGATGCATCTTTGTTGCATGTCGGCCAAGCTAATTTCCATTTAGTGCTCCAACCAGACAACATTGCATATGCAGGGAAGTCATGAATAGTCCATACCAATGCAGCATGTAACTCAAAATTTTGTTCACTAGATGCATCATAAGTCTCAACACCTGTTTTCCAAAGTTCTTTTAACTCATCTATCAACGACCGTAAAAACACATCGATGTCAATTCCAGGAATAAGAAGAGTCATCATGAAAAATGGATCCTTCGTACATTTCCATGTTGGCAAATTATATGGGACAAGAATTACTGGCCACATACTGTATGAGGTACTCATGTTTCCGAATGGATTGAAACCATCACTTGCCAACCTAAGCCTAACATTGCGAGGATCACTAGCAAATGAATTGTGTTTTTTGTCAAAGTCTTTCCATGCTTCAGAGTCAGCAGGATGACGCAATACTCTATTTTTCTCGATTTGCTTGTCCTTATGCCATCTCATATCTGCAGCTATCTTCCTTGAGGCAAACAATCTCTTTAGCCTTGGTATCAAAGGAAAATATCTCAATACTTTATGAGGAACCTGCTTACCTTTTCCCTTTTTAAATTTGTACCTAGGTGCTTTACATGAGGGACACTTTTCTTCAGATTTATACTCCTTCTAGAATAGTACATAGTCATTCTTACATACATGTATCTTTTTATAGCCAAAGCCTAGGTCTCAAATAACTTTCTCAGCCTCATCATGGTTTTTTGGGATTTTTGCCCCAGAAGGAAATGCATCCTTCATAACATTGTTAATGACTTGTCACTCCACTTATTAATTAACTTTATATGAAGCAACTTTACAATAAAAGACAATTTAGAGAACTTCTGAAAACCTCTGTAAAGTTCTTGCTCCGCATCTCTCATTAACTTGAAAAATTTATTCCTTTCTCCATTGGATCCACTAGGTATATGAAGACCATGGCTCTCAGAAGTCACCCCTGGCCAATTATTTGTGAATTTTTCACAATGCACATCATCTAGTATTTCTTGCATGTCATCCACACCAGTGCCCTCTTCTTCAACAACATGATCATTATCATTGTCATTACATTCATGACCATACATTTTCCCATGATGAACCCATCGACTATACCCAACTACCACCCTCCATGCAAACATATGCTCCTCAACTTCATCTGGAGTCATCTCATCAATATTGTTGCACTTAATACATGGACATGGTATCGTAGTCTCCCCAGGTTCGATATAATCAGTTGCAAATTTGAGAAACTCTCTTACTCCTTTAATATACTGAGGGTGCCTTCTATTATGAATCTTTATCCAACTTTTATCCATCTTGAAATCCATATCATGTCAACATATCGTTACATAAATGAATGAAACACATTACTATTAATGATGTATATGTGTTATTTATAATAAAAACGATAAGAGAGAAACAAGGGAAATGAAATAAATTAAATATTTAGAGCATGGTACTCAGACAATAAAAATTAGAGAATAAATGGTTTGTACACATAAATCATTAATTTTGTTCATGTTATTATATTTAGTGATCACAACAAATGGTACCCAAGTAGATGAGATATACAACTTTAAGAAGTAGTCGTAATGAAAACTACAGTCAATGATTAATATTTTACTCAATAAATTCAATCAAATAATTTACTTGTTACGTTTTTCCATGTAAAGCAGTTAAACCTATCTTGTCAGCTATGGTATCTTAACACAACAAAAATGTCTTGTAAATTAGTAATGGAGAACGAAATGAAAAAAGTAAATACCAATACGAAGTCTGATACAATAGCAGGGATCATGTGCCCAACCAACATGGGACACCATGTGAATGGACAACTCCACATGCCTTGGTGGTGTCCAGTAGAGCTCCAGGAGGAGTGAGTGTTGGGCAAGCCATAGATTTGTTGGATTTTGAACTAATTATATTAAATTTAAGGAAGATCATAAGACCAGGTGGGTATGAGATTTCAAAATTGGTGTAGGATTAGCTACCAGATCAAAAGAGATTACTAATTTTCTGTGACATTATCTTTGTATAATTCATGACTAAAAATTTATATCACTTCCTTTTAATATGCCATTCACAGAACAAAATTTGTCTTTGTTCTCTAGGATAAGCAAGCCTAAAGATTTTTCTTCACCCAGTTGACATGGATATAGATAAATAAACAAGGTACTATTTGTGCTCAGAAACCTATATATATGTGTGTTATAATCACAAATGATACACTTAATTTGATGGACATCATATGTTACTAGAAGCGTCATCTTCCTAGAGTCCAAATAAAATTAAAAACACCACATACATTTCACCACTTCTCACATCTAGACCAATTCAATTGCAAAAAGCATATAAAGCAGAAAAAATACTAAAGAAAAGGGGAAACTGTGCTCGTTACTAGGATAGCAAAGTATATAAAAATTACAAAAAAACTCCAACACCCCAACCATGTGATTTTAATTAGTAAATCTACAAGGAAATATGAAGCAGGTAATCATTTACAAAAGAAAGAGAATGTGAAATGAATGGGTTCAGTTGCATTCCGATTCTAAATCATAAATCATTGGATTCAATTAAAAATTGTAAAATATGATAAAGCATATAATATACCGGGATAAGAAAACAATAATATTATCGATGTTAAACTTATCGCAATTCATGAATGAATCAATAAAGCATTACCAGTGAAGCCAACCAATTTTCACAAGATCATTGAGAGGAAAAAAACAAGCAAAATATGGGCCTACAATAACTAATAATCAGGGTGTAGGCATTACGTTCCAATTTAGAGAGTAATTTATAAGAAATTACCTTTTGTTGAACATATGACATTACCTATCTTCAGTCAGCACATATACTCTTAGAAATATCAGTAGTAGGCATGAACAAAAGAATAAAATGAAAAAGTAACAAAGAAACCTCAAAACCTAGAACCTTCCACCACGACTACAACCCACAACACACATCACAAATCTCATTAAGAAGATGAAAAGGGAAAAAATTTGTGAAACTCAAAAGCTTTACTTTTTATCTTACAATCTCCATTAAATCTTTGGCTTTGGACATGATCGAGAGCCAACCTAGCCTTGGTTGAAAATGGGTCGTTCGGCTCTATTGATGGGACAGTGACCAAAGCTCTCTTCATCGACATCAACCGACCCAGCGAACAAGGACAGGATCGAGAGCCAATATGCACCACCACTACAACCCTCCCCTCCACCAACACCCTCCTCCCCTCAATGGCCCTCCCTACCACCCCAAAACTCGAGTCACGAAAAGCCAACACCCAAATACAGGGAGATAAAAAAAAATGAAATACAGATAGAGTGAAGCACTTACGGTATAGAGATCGGTGGTGGGGGAATTGTTGACTTCTCTGGTGGTGGATGAGAGAGAGTGTGAGAGATAGGCAGCGAGAGAGAGTGGTTGCAGGGAGAGAGCGCAGAAAATTTCTAAGATATAGGCAGAGAATGAGAGGGAGATCAGTTTATACGGTGGTGGCAGCCGCATGTGCAAGAAAAATGAAATTCAAGAATATAATAACATTTTGAAATTGAATAAAAAAAACCCTACAAAAACAAATAACCCAATTTAATTTAGTCATTGTTTGGAACCATGTATTTTTGTCAATTGGATTTCAAAATAGCAAAGAAAAGGGTTTCTAAGATAATCCCCTTTTTTGTGTTTGGCATTAATTTACAGGAATTAAAAGAAATAATTTTAATTCTTCTTAATTGTTTAATAAGGAATCGAAAAGCAAAATATTTTGATGACAGCAGTGCCCCTATATTAGGCTAGTCAGATAATTAAAAAAAAAAAAGAAAAGAAAGAGAGGGCAAGGTTGTAACTATTTACCAATTAAGAATTAATTATTTCCAATTCACATGTAATCTGACTAATTGCCAAAGGAATTCAAGAATTTTCATTTTTCTTTTTCAAATCCCACCGAATTAATCCTATTTTAAATTTTATTCATTCAAAACATATGAAAGTGGATCATTCCAATTGTAGAATCGACCGGTTAGGTTGACTCGCAAACAACTCAAATGGATTGGTTGTTTAATAGTTACTTTTTTTACTTTTTTTTTTAAGCTGACACTTAAAGTAGTTTGGTTTTATGGGTTTAGACTAGCGGTGTTCATGGGTCGGGTTGGGTAGTGACCCACTATCTGAACTGCCAATCTCAAGTTAAAAAATAATGTAACCCATTTCGACTTAGTTTGGTTCGGGTTGGGTTCAGGAATGGCCCTAGGGGTGTGCATGGGTGGGTTTGGTTCGGGTTGGTGGCTAACCCATAACCGAGCCAATCTTCATCGGTTCCAACATTGGTTTGTGTCGATTCCTCGGTTTTGTCAAAGCCGGGTTGGGTTGGTTATGCCTGTTCAGCTGTGAGTTAATCCAGTATGGATACAAAATTTTCCAAAGAGATGCAGCAGAGTCTCATAATGGATTAGACATTTTCATAAGATTGTACAGTCTTACCTCCCGTGTATGAACATGTTGTTTCCATGTTGTGAACATATGACTCGAAATTGCAATAAAACAATTAATCACGTAAAATGAATGTCCAAGTGGGTTGAGATGCCTGCCTCTCGCACCAATGACCCCCTTGTTATGGTGAAGTTCCTTAAGGAAAACATATTTTCACATTTTGACATGCCCCATGCCATCATTAGTGAGGTGGTCAGGATTTTTGCAACAAGCCCGTTGGGATTTTGATGCACAAAGACGGGGTTTTGCACAAAGTTGGTACCCCATATCACCCCTAAATTAGTGGTCAAGGGGAATTGGCCAATAGAGAGATCAAGCAAACCTTACAGAAAACCGTGAACCCCACACGTAAAGATTGGTCTCTATGACTAGTTAATGTGCTTTGGGCACACCGAATAGTGTACAAAACGCAATTAGGAATGTCTCCCTACCGGCTTATCTATGGCAAACCTTGTCACCTCCCAGTTGAGGTTGAACATAAAGCTTATTGGGCCATTAGACAGTTCAACAAGAGTTTAGCTGACACCGGAACCCTTTAAAAACTCTAGTTTTCTTAATTAGAGGAATTGCAAAATGATGTGTTTGAAAATGCCCACATTGCTAAGGCTAAAATAAAGACCTTGCACGACCAGCACATCCTACAAAAGACCTTCCATGTCGGTCAAAAGGTCCTCTTATATAACACTCGTTTGCATCTCTTTCTGGGTAAGCTCCGTAGCAAACGGACTGGTCCTCTTCTTGTACGTGATGTTGCTTCCCATGGGGCCATCACTGTTTATAATTCTGATACAGGCTCTGAATTCAAGATCAATGGCCATCGCCTGAAACCCTATCTTGAGGGTTTTGTGAGATAAGTGGAGAGTCTAGCTCTTTATGACCCACCCCCTTACGAGTAATCCCTGCCTATTTCCTCTTTTTGTTGTATTAGAGTAGGGTTTCGCATTTGTTTTTTTCCCTTCATTTTACTATTGTTATTTTATTTTTTTTGGTGTGTCATGCTGCATCTATCCTTTGTTGCTTGTCTTTCCACCTGATGGTCCGTGCTCGGTTCCAGTTTTTTTTTTTTGGGGGGGGGGGGGGGGGGGGGGGGGGGGAGGGGGAGGGGTTTTATTTTTTTATTGCATTTTTTCTTCTTCTCTTCCTTTCTTTCAGTCCTTTTCACCTTAGAGTTAGTTTTACTCTCAGATCATCAGGATGCCCATGTGTCTCGTCCTGACGAACCGAGAGCTATGCCTAGAACAGCTCTTTGTTGGTCGAAGCGTCGGGACGCCCAAGTATCTTGTCCTAACGAGCCGAGAGCTATGCCTAGACCATTTCTTTGTTGGTCGAAGCATCGGGACGCCCAAGTATCTCGTCTTCGCAAGCCGAGAGCTATGCCCAGGATAACTCTTTGTTACTTGAAGCGTTGAGACACCCAATTGTCTCGTCCTGACAAGCCGAGAACTGTGCTCCCATTATTTGGCCTAGCATCAAGACATGATTCAAAACCGTCTTGACGACCTGTGGGCTCTTCGTCTTGACGTTTTAGCATCAGGACTGACTTTACCATCGTCTTGACGATCGTGCCCTTATTTGAACAGATTGGGGCTTTGTTTTCTTTTGTCACCTGACATTCATTCGAGGGAGGGTGAGGGTTGCTGCGTCTTTGAGGACTCTAGTGCCGCGATTCAACCTTGAATCTTCTCCAGGTGTCTCGAAGCCTCCATCTAGATAATTCCTCTTCGCATTCTAGTTTCATTTCTTAGTCCTTTTCTTCGACAACTCACACTCGGATTTCGCTAGGTAGCCTTTGATCGAATTAGGGTTTCCTTGTGGTGTTTCATATGGGTTGATTGGGTTGTTTTAATTCATTCTCAAATGGGTGATGTGGGGTCTTGGCTTCAACTTGAACCTTAGAAATGGATGATCGATGTGGGTGATGTGGGGTGTTGGTATTAGAAATAGAATGGAATGGAATGAGATGATAATAACAAGTTGAACTTGGGTAAGGAATTGAGAATTTGTTGTTTATGTTGAAGGACATAATATGGTGATATTAGTGATCAGTACTTTATGTATGTTGTGATCTGTATTTCTTATTTCATAATAGGGATTACCCATGCCTACGGCACTCTCTGATAAATTTTAAATGACATTGATAAATAATTATATATTAAAATAAGCTTTAGGAGTTCATACTTTAAAATTGAAAACTTAAAATGAAAAACCAAAGATAAGTTACAAAAGATTTGTATATATAAAGTATATGCATGTGCAATATGCCGAAGGATGCATAAGCATCTCTTGCACATGAATATATAAAAGCATCCAATGCTTGCTTTCAATATGAAGCTCCAATTCTAAAGTGACTATTGAGAAAGGATGCTCATCCACCGGCATTTTAATTTCTGAAATCCTCATCATCATTAGTGAATCCATTTCTCAACCAACGATAAAAACCCATCAACTTTAGAGAACCATACCCCACTTCCCAATACAGTTTCAGCAAGGGAAGTCCACAGTTGATACAAACTGCACTATTGCATTCCATTAGAAAATGGACAAAACCCAAATAATAATTAACCTTAAATATGTCCTAATTTATTTACTTTAGGGATTAATTCGTCAAATCGTATCAATTACACACTATGAAATGAAATGAAAACAAATTGAAACTTCAACTTGAACCAAATATTAAATTAAATGAAAAATGAATCATTGGTGAACCGAGACCCACTTCTTATGAGTGAAAACAACAATCAAAGTCAAAGTAGATATTAGACGGATCTAGTGAAACAAAACAATTTAACTATGTCAGTCAGAAAAAACAAAGTTGTATTTACATTAAGGGTAGACTTGTGGTTCCTGGTGGCTCGCTCTTCCAACAAGTTTTTCCTTGCCTTTTTGATGTGTCAACAAAATAAATATTAAGCAAATTTGATTACATCCTCATATTTTTTAAGGTCCAATATAACATATGCACTCCCACTGTTGCTTCTAATACTAGAAGCTGAAAACAACAAAAAACGACAAAGAAAGCCTTAAAGATGAGCAGAACTTAAAGAATGAGAAGAAGATAAAGATAGTGATAGTTGAGTTCCAAAATAGCCAAATCTATACTGTTATAAACTTCAGATAGTACAAAGAACTCTTAAAAAGCTTAAACTTTTTCAGGGATCAGCAAAAGGATTCTCATTGTAGTCTTCCTACAAACAATCTTAAGATAAACCAATGAAATACTTATCATGAAATATATCATGTAGGAATCAATTAAAAGAAACATGAGGTCTAAATATCCCAATGGCACATCTCTAAGCTCATATCTCAACCAAATGTGAACATCTAATTAAAAACATTAAAAAAAGAAAGGAAGAAAAAGAAAACTGGCTGCAACAAAGCTACAAAATTACTTATCACTTTTTTTCTCTTGCTTCTTTTTCTTATGGCATGGGACATAGGTACCATCTGCTTTACGGACACAATTTGACCTAGTTTTTGCATATTGGATACACTGTTTCAAATCATTGACATAGTGGGTAACTCTTACTTAATTTTTTATTGACACTTAAACTGAAAATGCCCCTTCAATGTCCTCTTCTTCACCTTCTGCTTCAAGTTTCCCTTGTCTTCATTTTTGCTCAATCTGCTTCACGCAATAAAGTTAGATCAAACCAAATAAATCCCAAAAGTTCTAAACTATCCACATTACAGAACCATAAAATAAAATTAAAGGGCCAAGTCAAATCACAGAATCACATCATTGTAGTTGGTATTAAAGTTTGCATTTTTAAGCAACTAAAAGCAAGATAAATATTTTCATTACAATAATTTAAAATACTTTCATTACAATAAATATTTTCAAAATGCTAACAAAACATAATCTTTAGCAATAGAAAAAGAAGAAAGCCTCATATTTTCACCTCATTAGTGGCTGCCTCCACTTACCAGAAATTTACTTACATACCTATGTATGTAGAACCATACAAACTTTCTTTTTAAACAATATTACTATGTAATAAAATTATTTGTTTTCATATATATGTAGAGAGAGAGAGAGAGAGAGAGAGAGAGAGAGAGAGAGAGAGAGAGAGGACTAATAATTGGTGTCTCTTTGAATATAAGAGTCATTGTTGCTCATATGCATTGATTCAGTTTTGCACTCAAAACCCATAGCAGCCTCCTCACATTCGACCATTGTAGGAATAGGATGACGAATGGAGCCCTACAGAGCTGGCCCTATTCTGTCCAGCTTGGGCCCTTCCATCAACGTTGGCATTGATGGATCCTGGAGGTGCGGCGGTGGCAACGATGTTGTTACTGGTTTGTAAGGGGAGTTTTTAGTTCATGATCACAATGGATTAAAAAAAAAAAAACAGAGATGTGAACGTCTTTGTTGTAGAGGGATATAGATAGCGAGAGAAATGGGTGAAATGAGGAAGGAGAGTGAAGAAGGTAGAGTTTGTGTTGGAAGCCGAGAGGGGTCTAACGTTCGAATAGTGGGCCCTCTAATTATGACAGATTTGAGGGGAAAGAAAAGTGAAAAGAGAAGATAAAACTTCATCACAACCGTAGAATCAATTTCAAAGTAAATTTCGGCCATTGGATCAAAAACATTTTATGTCATGTAGGACAAATGCTCCATCAAAATTTAAAAAATGTTATGGTTTATTATATAGATATAGAGGCGCTATAGTTTTTGTGTCAAATGCCATAATTTTGCATGTAATCCTTTATGTGCTTAATCTTGATCTTGTCCTAACACGTCTTCATCAATGATAGTTTTTTTCTATATTCAAAATCATGATATTGTGATGGGCATGTCATAGAGAAACCCTGAGACTCAGGTGGAACCTGGTAGGATAGGATTCTGGGAAACTACGCACAAGAAACTTACAGGCACATGGGTTTGTCCACGTGCTCAAGAGATTTATGTAAGAAGTTGGGTTTATTCTTTGATTCAGTTTTTTTTTCCCAAGTTTTTTATTTCACACATGGTCGATAACATCTTTATGAGCTGATGCATTATACTTGTCAAATATAGGAGGAGTTCATTAAGTTCCAATCGCAGCCCACACCAGAGGGAGCTAAGCCGATGACGGAAGATGAGATATGTGATAAGGTCCTTGGCACGAGGCCAGGATATGTTATTGGTCTCGGGTATGGTGAGAGGCTTACCTCACCCTCCAAATTAAGGCCTTATGGTCGGTCACAAATAGAGGAAGCTTCTAAGAGGGCTGAATAAGTTGAGAAACATGTAGAGCAGGCTGAGAGTGGGGCTGAGCAAGCTAAAACTTGTGCTAAACAGGCCGAGAGTCGGGCTGAGCAGTTGGCTAATTCTGTTGATGAGATGAAGACAAGGCTAGTCTAAAATCATTGGTACATTCACTTATCACGCAAATACAGCCTAGAGGGAACACACCTACGCCTCTTTCTTGGTAATTTACATGTGCTAATTTTTAAACCTTTCTGTAAGTTTAACAAGTTATATGCACATTCCACCTCTATTTTCATGCTAAGTTTGTTAGTAGTGAAGTTTAGCCATAAATGACAACTAATTGTCTACATTGGAGAAATGCATCTAGATTTGATAGAAGGCTTTTGACTAGGGAATGCTATACTTGGTAGAGTATTCTAAGTACAACCAAAAAAAAAAAAAAAATAGTATAGCTACAGCCAAATGTGCAGCCATATAAATTTTGAGGAAGTTCTTATTTGGTTTCTTTTTTATATCAGTGATTGCTTGACCAGAATTCTAGATTTCAGAGTTTAAATTGAATACGTAGCTATATCAGACGAGACAACAGCTAGTGTAGTTTTCTATAAGAAAATATGATTTATGGTTGTAAATTAGATGATATGTGAAAATTACCATGCACGCATTTTCAGATGCCTTGTTTTATCTTCTTTTTTTTTTTTTTTTCTAGGGTATTGATAAGACTTAGGGAAAAAAAAAAGGAATAAACAAAAGAACTGAATAACTTCAGAATTAGCATCCATATTGAATGTTACATTATCGTGTTTGCTTAGTTGAGATTAGGGTGTTTGCTTGTTAAGTTTTAAGGGTGTTTTTCAATGAAATGATTATGTAGGAATCTATTCTCATCAAAATGTAGATTAATGGTGTGCTTGGGTGTGGAATTTGTTCAAACTTTAAGACCAAGAAGTTATTTGAGGATCTTAATTTCACAAAAACTTTTGTTTAAATTAAAAAAATTATCAAAATCCTACAATTTCTCTCCGAGATAATAACAAGGGACTTTGGGGCCACCATTTATGTAGATGAGGTCTCGAAACATGTATTATTTTAAAATTCTTAAGATTGTAAATAGGAAAAATAAAGGCTCTTGACCACTGCTAAGATTAGCTCACCCTAACTATTGCTCTAGTTGCCACCATCATATTGCTACCATGGTCTCACTGACTGCCATCATCACCACCACATGCTACCAACGCCTTTGCTACTTTCTGTTTCTATCAATACTAAAAGCACCACCATCACCACCACCACCACCCCTACTGCTGAATTTGATCATAATGATATGGTTATTTCAACATTGGCATTACTACATATGACTATCAACAGCTTCTTACTTCTAATGTTTGGCGGCATGTTAAAAATAATTTGGAAAGGAAGGGATTTTTCATCCTCAGGTCCTGTTTTAATTTTGTAGGTACTTCTAGATTATTCATGTTGAAGCACCTTAAGTCTCTTCACTTTTGTTTGTTTACCATGAAGCACTTCCACTGGAAGAAGTGGCATCTAACAAGCCATTAAGGAGTTTTTAAGGAGGGGTAAATACCTTAAACTAGGTAAAGATGGATGGTATATGTTGAAAGACACGTGCAACAAAATTACAAAGAGTTAGTTGTAAATTCATTTGTGAACTTTTAATTTTCATTGAAATGTCTCCTCAAGCACAGGATTATGTTGTAATATGGAGGTATCTGCCACAGAGTTGTAGAGTGACAGGGAGAGCTGTGTGGGTTAGGGATGTGGTGAAGTTCTGTGACGAAGGAGAGAGGGTGAGTGGGTTTCGGCCATGTCGGGGAATCCTCTATTGCAGTTAGTTATTTTGTTGTTATAGTTAGTTGTTTTGGGTAGTCATGTGTGTTGTTCTCTTGGCCAAACGTACTACTACCATCACAAAAAATTATCCAAAACTATCAAAACAGTTGAATTGATTAGCAATTTTGTTAAGGAATGCTGTATGTAGGCATGTGTCATATCTAGTGCAGGTAAATTACAAAGAAAATAGGAAACCAAGAATTTAAGTGGTTTTTCTTTAGAGTTTTTTTTACGTGGATCGAAATTGGGCATTCTTATATTAGTGAGGAGGATAATCATATTCTGTCAAGTCTTATTTCTGATCAGGAGATCAGACAAAATGTCAAGAGTATAAAAGCCCTCAAAAGCTCCTGGGAGAGATGGTATGTAAGCTTTATTTTATTACAAGTATTGGGACATCATTGTCCTTCAATGTCCAAGTTAGTTAGAGACTGTTTTCACACGGGAAAGCTTCATAAAGAAATACATAGAACTCTAATTGCTCTGAACCCTAAAATTGAGAATCTTGAAACATCAAACAATTTAGGCCTATTAGCCTCCATATTGTTTCTTATAAAATTCTCACCAAATTGCTTGTAGGTAGAATCAAACTCCTCCTTAACCAGCTTATAAGCCCTTAGCTGAGTAGCTTCATTCCTGGAAAGTATACCAGGAATAACATTATCATAACTCATGAAATCTTATACACTTTAAGAAGTAAAAAAGGTAAAGATGGTATTATGATCTTTAAAATTGACCTTGAAAAAGCCTATAACAGGATTTCCTAGTAATTCCTTAGAAATACTCTTGAATTTTTCAATTTGAATAGCACTTGGATCAATCTTATTATGAATTGTGTCTGTACTAATAAAATTTATACACTTTGAAATGGTAAGACTTTACTTGAATTCTCCTTTGGAAAAGGGCTTAGACAGGGCAACTCTCTTTCCCCCTATCTTTTTGTGTTTTGTATGGAGAGATTTTCAATCATGATCAATGCTAAAGTTGCCTCCAAAACCTAGAAAAGTATCAAAGCTACTAGAAATAATCTTGTGATTTCTCACTTATTCTTTGCTGATGACCTTTTACTTTTTTTGAAAGCTATTACAGCTAGTTGTGAGGTGATTATGGAAATTTTGGATGAGTTTTATGCCATTTTTGGGCAAAAGGTTAATCTGACCAAATCCAAATTTATTCAATAAGACTTCCTATAAAATTTGGCAATCTACCTCCTAGGAACCAAGACCATGTGAGGTTTTGGTGTTATATAATCAAGAGAATGTTTGATTTGCCTAGCTGGGCCTATTAGGTTTTTAACTCTTGGAGAGAGAGAGAGAGAGAATGGGCTCATTCTAATGATTTTCTTTAAAAGGACATGCACATACTTCAGCTGTCACTTGGCTTTAAATCATTCACCTTTGCTTATTTCTTTAGGATTTAAGCAAAAGCAACCAGCATGGATGGAAGTCCAACAAGGTTTGTCTCATCAAAATCCTAAGACAAGGAAGCAAAGTATTTACTTTGCTGGACCATTGTCACCCTAAGTGTGCTTGGACACCTTTTGCTCTCTCTCTCTCTTTCTCCACATCCCTGGATGTCAATGTGCATGATCAAATTTCAAGATATGTTCTTTCGTTATATTATGTTTAATTAAATTCAGTTTGCAAATTAACTACCACTGACCTTCTATTTGTTTCTGTCTTTAAACAATAGATAAAGAAAGCTATATTACTGAAAGTAACATGGAATCATCTTATAGAAAAACTTATCAACATAGAAACTCCTTAAGAAATTGAGATAATTTCGTAGAGAATTCTCTATCTTCCACCTAATCCAAGCTTTTTGTCTAATTTTTTTTGCTTGGAGTAAAACAAAAAGAATGTCACCAGAATACCAACTCTAGAATTTTGTATGAAATAAGAAGATGATTAATGAGATATATCTTCCTTTCCTTATCGCAACAACTAACCAATGGTTTGAGTTATCAAGCAGCAGAGATAGAGGCAGGAAGAAAGATAAATGGAGAATTTTGGATAAGTTTTGTAGTGCATGAGTTTGTATTGATCTAAAATATATAGTTGATTTCTATATTTTGGCTAAAAAAAAACCACAAGTCTGATTTTGCATATTTCGGCACTAAGTATCATTGCTTTTGGTGATTGAAACAAATGCACTAGTTTCCATACTAAAACTACAACTCCGTGAAAAATTTCATCTTAAGGCAAAATGATCATGATGATCCTTTACATGAAGAAATAGAATTAGTAGTAAAAGTCTTAAGAAGCATTGAAGGTAACAGTGTGTTTTTATATGAAAGTCTTATTGACATGGATATTGTCTTCTATTATGTTTCTTTCTTTTTATTTTATTTTTGCTATAACTTTATGGAAAATGCATATTGACAACCATTGTGCAATTTTATGCTTTATTAAATTTTTGATATAGAATCTAATTGTAGTTCATCTTCTTCTATTTGTAGACTTCGTATTGGTGTGGACAAGTGCTTTGACATTGTGATGGTCATTCTAATATTTTGCAAACTTCGTATTGATATTGACAAATGCTTTTGACATTTTGATGGCCATTCTAATATTTTGTAGACTTCGTATCGATATTGACAAATGCTTTTGACATTTTGATGGCCATTTAATACTTTGCGGACTTCTAGCTATTGGTGTTAACTTCTGTTTTGATATTTTGATGCAATCTAGTTAGCAGTTGATGGATGAACTTCTAATGTAAATTTTGTGAATGGTGTTCATATCTAGTTGGAAACATTGGTTTCGATAGCGTGTCTAATGTAAAAACATTGGTTTTTGGTGTACCAATGAAACAAAAATTTCATTAGAATATGA
Source organism: Euryodendron excelsum (assembly GCA_033060915.1). NCBI lineage: Eukaryota > Viridiplantae > Streptophyta > Magnoliopsida > Ericales > Pentaphylacaceae > Euryodendron > Euryodendron excelsum. Next base: position 42,224,049 of record CM065379.1, read on the forward strand.
ATTCTTATTTTGTAAGGTTGTGTGTATTTAATTAATAGCTTAGTTTTAATAGATGATGTAATACTGTGGACCATATATTAGGTAACAATGATTATTGCGCATGGGGCTACTGCATAAACAGGGACTTGAGGACCATTACCCATTTATTTGTAGCTAAATCAAATTTATATTTAGCTACCAATCAATTTTGTAGCCAATGTTGGTCACAAACACCAACTGGCTTTTGCGATGAATGGTTTGGTCATAAATGGGTAACTTTTTGGTCTCTACGACTCTTTCTCAGATGAAAAATGTTGGTCACAAAAAGTAAGTGCCAGCTATTGGAGACAAAACTCATTGGTAACAAATGGGTCAGCTTAACACATTGGTGACCACAATATGTTGTCACCAGAGACCATTCACAAGCCCTTTTGCGACAGAAGATTTGGTCACAAAAAGAGGCCATGAATCTTTTTCCTAATATTAAATTGGACTCTAGGGTGACAAAAAAGTGTTTTTTGCGACCACTTTTTTTTTCGTATTGAGACCTGAATTGGTTGCAAGAAAGTATCCTTTTGAGACGACTTAAAGTTCATAGCTAAATACCTCACATTTTTGCAACCAAAATATTAATTCATTGCTAATACTATTTGAGACCGGCATACTGCCACGACGGGGCGATGACTCTATTTTCATCACAAAAGGTATTTGTGACGAATTTTAAACATTTAGTGATGATTTGTGTCGTAGCAAATAATGTTGTTTATTGTAGTGGTCCTAGCGAAAGGCAGACTATGCCTCTCCAAGAAACTAGACCAAGGAAGACAGATGATGTGGCACTCAGGCAACATTGAGCGGGAGATGCTGAGCAGACCGATGCTGAACAAATCAATGCTGATTAGATTAATACCGAGCGGGTAATGCTAGGCAGAAAGATGCCGACCATCCCACTTGCCCAGCCTGTGGGAACCACAACTACAAGTAACCCTCTAGTAACTAATACTAGGGCTGGTAGCACGACTTCAAAAGGACCACGCGTTGAGGGACAACCATCTTCTCCACCAGGCTAACATCATCCTGGCAAACTCCGAAGGAGGCGTCACGTGTGGGGGGGGACAACCACGTCCGTCATTACCCTGCCAAGGTCTTGATCACCCAACAATACGTTGCCATGTGGAAAGGTTACCATTTCCACTACTTGCCTGCAGATAATCCCGGAACCACTCCAAAACTATGCCAATATAAAAGGCAACCTAAGCCTTCCTCCCCAAGGTATGTATTTAGAACTCTAGCTGAAACTCTGCAAGATTATCCTTCTAAAACCTAACTTTGGCATCGGAGAGTCCTTGACAGACACCACACTGATGTTCTTTAACCTAGCCTCTCTTCGCAGTTAATCAGAGATGTTCATCGTGATCTGGGAGCAGACCTTACAAGTTTACTAATCTATCACTTTATATCATTTCCATGCCTACCCTTGAATATATACACAAATCTATTCTTTTTTTATTTTTTTGTTTTGAAATGCAAAAGAGATTATATTGATAAAAACACACCAGTACAAGGAGTCCACAAGTCAATCGTACTTATTATTTTTCTTTATATGAAGATCGTGACCTTCGGTATTAATAAAAAGATATGTACTGAAATTATATACGAAAAAGTAGTTTCAATCAAATTGCAAAACAAGTGAGAAATAGACGCATTTTTACACAATAAATAACTTTGATTTTTATGTAACATCTGATTTTAATCTTCGAATTCATTTACGTGTAAATGTGATGTAATGTGCTTATGCTGGTTTGAACACTAAAGTGCATCCATTCTTGAGTGCCACTCATAACAAAAAAACAAAAAAAAAACAATGTATATGTAATTTCTAATTGGAAAAATGACTATGATATTGATATTGATATTGTAATTCCTCGCAGTGTCATATTGATATTAATTGTTCATTTTTAGAATGCAGGCCCCTAAGTTTATGAGCAACCAAGTGTGAAATCCTATAAAGAATCACTATAAGAATAGTGTTTTGCTTTTTTAAATCAGAAGCACTATTAGTTCACTTCCTCCCAAAAAAAAACAAAAAAGGACCATTAGCTCAAAACCAGCCCCGTTCACATATGTTAGAATGCGAGATTAACTCAAATCGTTAAACTTCGACCAAGCTATGAAGAATGCATAGATAAATTAAAGATCTTACTTAAGAACAAATCATACGCGCGTCTGACTGACCAATTCCGATAGAATTTTCAGTTTCACTTGAACAGCCTAACAAAAGTGCACTTTCGTTATCTTGGATGCTTCTCAAAAAACAAAGTAGAACGATTAAATTAATCAACATGAATACAACAAGAAAACATTATGTTAATGACTTGATTAAGAAACCTGCTAAAGGCCAAATGGAATAAGGTTTGCCGTGGATTGAAGTACAAGGTGGGAATGCCAACCGCTGGCTCTTATTAGGGTTTTTGAGAATCCCAAAAGCTAGACAGCTTGCATGCAATGTTGGTAGGGAAGAGGTTTAGGCTTTCCTGCATTTGTCAAAGAGATAATTATGTAATGTTGGTGTGCCTATTTTAGTTTGTGAAGGCATACTTAGCAACAAAGAAAAGAAAAAAGAAATGAACGAGAGGGCAAAGAAGCCCATCCATTGATCGAAGCTGTAAGGAAACAGCCATTGCATACACTCAATTGTTCAAAAAGCCCTAAAGGTTTCTTTTGACTATGTTTTTCACCCTATATATATATATATATAGATTTATTCCTTCTCTACTATTCTTTTCATAAAATAGTGTCCCTATGGACTTTTTAGACTTAAAAGGGGAAAGAAAACTTGACTTGCATGCTTAATAATAGTTCATATATAAATGTTGATATTTGCGTATGGCATTTGGTGAGTTAGGTACAATTTGAACATACAATCTGTCAAAATCTACTCAAATTTACAATTTGCTACTATTACATGTCTTTATATATGAGGTTTCAGTACTGATTGCGTCACTTACCGAATAAGATCAAAGATGAAAAACCTAATTACTGCAAATTATGATACAGTCCTTATAACTTACTAGAATAGAAGCGTGCTCGTCATGACCATTACTTCAATATTAATGTATTTGCTAACCATCATTGGTTGTCAATGCTAAGAGAGAATCGTGCTATTAATAAATAGTCTATTCTAGAAAGAGTTCCATGTTCTAATCCCCTTCAATAATTGATTAAGAACATGTTAATAATTCTAATCCGAGTTAATTTTCATGTTGGTAAGAGCATGTTGTAGTGATACTAGCAGATCCATGTTTAGCAAACTTTTAATGGCAAACAATATTTATGAATGCTTTTAACAGATCGATACCACACAGGGTCGTGGTAATTTTCCTCTCACGATTTGCAAGCCACAAAATGATTTTAATCATCGCATTATAATCAATTATAAATATGCTCATGATTTCGTGCTAAAATAACCAAGGATACATATATGGCAGTTGCTTGATTTTCATGAAATCATTAGTAAAAGAATAAGCTAGCTCTCTTGCCCGAATTTGGGTTGGTGTCATATATACGACAATATTAGACTTCACAACCAGATGATACAAAACCCACTAGAAGAGATGACAAAAATTAGTTTCTGACTAACTAGCAAATTAAAATGATTCCAACAAAAGATTGATACAGAAAAATGCAACCAAATTAAGTAAAATTATTGGCATGGTTGGCCTGTAATTATGTGTAAGGGTACTTTTGCCTATATAATTGAACGGTTGTAGTTTTTTTTTTATGGAAACCATAGGTGAATTAAGTGGCCCCTACAGAAAATATCAGTGAAGAACAATTATAGAAGACAATGGGTAATGATTTTTGAAGTGAGAAGAAAGAGTGCAAGGAAAAGACCAGAAAGTTGGTCATTGAAACTCCACCAAGCCATGTTTGGGTCAAATTTGAAAGTAGCGGTTCACACTTCACAACCCTTCTGCTTTGCCAATGTTATTTACCAACGTGTAGTCATTTCATTTGTTCAGAGCCATACGTATCAATTAACGGTACTGTTGAATTCTCTGGATTCTCTCCACTCCTTGAATCACCCCAAACAAAGGGTACCTCTCCCTCCCTCCTAGCTACCACTATAAATTCAAGTCCTCTTCATTGCCATTGGAAACACAAGAGAGTACACTACAACCACTTCTCCCCCCCCCCCCCTCTCTCTCTCTCTCTCGCTCTCTCGGCATGGGAGGAAACAATCGGCAGAAGAAGTCCTCTGGTCTTTTTTCCATTTTCAACATCTTCAAAGCTAAGGGGTCTCGGAAAGGTGAAGACTCATGGGATGACTCGGTCAAGTCTTACAAAGTGTGGCCTAGTGATGAAGATAGAGGTCGCTGGGTGGCTGAGCCTAGTATTGACAGGAAAGCTACTGCTTACATTGCCAAGAGACGCGCTGAGCATGAACGCCAAGGAACTCCGGCTTCCAACTAGAATCCTGCAATTTCAACCCATATGAATCCGCTTCTACATTCGTTATGTCTCGTATAGTGTAATTTGATTTACAGTTTGGTTTCTAGTTTGTGAAATGTGAAATAAGAATATAATGAAATAAATAATAGGAAGATTTATTTATACTTGAGCCTTTATCATCTCCTTTTTTTTTCAAGCAGTCTATTTAATTCAGCCATATTAATACTATGGCCTTGGATTGGTTTAAAGCTTAAACTATAACAGGACTTCAAATAAAACCTTGAGCAGAACTTTCATCCAGTGCTGGCTCTATTTCTCATTATTTCCCAATTATGGTCTTGAAAGTTATAGAAGTGCCATGAAAGCAAGCTTGATTAAATAGTTTCAACAAGACTTTGCAAAACCAGTGTGGGAAGTTCTTAGAGTGAATGGAAGTGTAGTCACTGTAGTGTTTAGGTCTTCAGCAAGAAGGGCATGGCTGCATCTATAGTTTGGACTGTTGTTAAGCCAATAACATATTCAGATTTTCTCGTGGCATGCATAAGATTCTTCTTAGAAAAACATCAAATTAAGTTGCTTCTGATTATGGCATACTCAACATATTCCCATGAAGAAGGGTGGTTGTTTCTTAGTTGAGCATTATCATTTGTTCGTAGCCTTTTTACTTTTGGAATTTTTTTGAGTGCCCAACAATCCTCCCTCTCACCGCTTTTCTCCTTTTCCTCTTGAACTTCTTATTCCTTCTTTGCACGGTCATTCTCTTCGCAGAGAGTTCGCAGAATTGTTGGTGCAATAACAAAGGAAATTCTAGGAAAAGAAGAAAGTAATAATCCTAGAGCATGTACAGAGTTTCATACACTTTCGAAGGCTGATTGGAAACTTAATCATTCCACAAGCTTGGATTTGACAAGCACACATAAAAGTGGCATTTATTCCTGAAAACATCATGAAAATAATTGAAGAACAAATCAATCAATTAAAGTCTGTTGGCGGGGGATGTTTTGAACCACATAGATAATATCAGTAGATACCAACTCGTGAAAAAGAATGTGCATTTTGCAGCCTTGTCTCGAATATGAGATGTGAGAGGCTCCTTCCCTTCTATTTGGGCACAAGATGAATCATACTGTAATTGTGAATATTTTGTGCGTAAATTAAGACCTGTACTTCACAAATTTTGTTCAAAATGCAATGTGCTTAGTACTGTTATATATGGTATGGTTTATTTGATCAGTAAGAAATTCGAGCCAGCTGTTGGCAACTCACAACGATGAAAACGCCACCAATGACTTACCCAAAAGTGAAATGTGAAAGCATTAGATGAAATTAGAAAACCCTATACACTAACTTTTGTAACAGTTTGGATTCTCTCTTGTCTTTCGCTCCTCTTTTCCTTCAATGGCTTAACTTCTTTATACATTGATGGAGAAACATGTATAGTGGTTAGTGGGGGAGGTCATTAGCCATGCCAGACTAAAAGTGACAGATGTGTTAGGTTTTGTTTGCCTTTTGTATAGCCGTACTACTCAAGGATAATGGCCATCTAAACTTTGTAAAGGGTTCTCCTTTAACAACTGATGGTTTTAAGCCCACCAAATTCTCCCTTTCTACTCCACCATGTAATGGGTCTGTTGGCTTTTCTCAATTTTCACATTATTCTTTAACCTCTGTATGAAGCCATTATTGAAAGTATTGTGACAGAGAAAAGAGGTATAAGAATAATGTCAAGAGTTTAAACTTTTGTTAAATTCAGATCGTTCCTTTAAATTGGTCCCACGCCAAGAACCATTAAGCAACAACAACGGCCCCTTCCTTTTAGCGAGCAATTATTGTGGATACATATTCTAGCACTTTAATGTGTATCAAACAGATTACAGTGGAGAAATATCTAAGTTTTGCTTGTCAGAGAAGAAACTCTGGAGATTTGGACCTTTCATAATTAAGGGTCCTTAATTAAAAATATAATCAGTATATAATCACGTTGTTAATTTTTTATGTGATGACCAGTTTCATGTTCACTGCAGATAAATATTCAAGTAAACCTCAAAAAGCTGATAATTTTATTTTTATTTTTATTTTTTATAAATGCTGTTCAATTGGCTGGGACACTGGACCACCTACTTTTGAAGCACTACTTTGGTATCTAAGACACAACCCATTTTACTGTTTGTAAGTTAATAGGAATTATGCTCTTCTCCTTTTGTTCAACAGGAAATAGAAGCAATGGAAGTTAGTGATAAGCACAAAGCGACAAACTAAAATTTCAACAACCCCTCTTTTGCTAGCTGCTCAACTGTGACCTCTTGTTGAAAGCCAATTTGCATATGGGGATTCTTCATTTGAATTCAAACTCCCTACAATTCAAGTTCCCTACAGAACTTCATAGGAGAATCCAGTCAAGACTAATCCTACACCGTACAATTCCCTGCATGAATTAATTAAGTATTAGCAATATCAATATCTTTTCACACTTGCTATCTATATCTAGCAAATGAAGTTCCTCTTTGTGAAATTGAAATTTTCATTAATCTTTTCATGTTACCATGATGAATCTTTTTAATTTCTAAAATACTCATGATGCTGATGTTTGACCAATGTGTGAAGTTCATCCCTTCTACGAAGAGATTTTTGTGCCTTTATAAGGGGATTATTTTAGTTTACACAGCTCATTACTTTAGTTTTGTACACCATACATTTCTTAGGGCAAACTGTTGCTTGAAAGCAAAGCTGAATCATGAGATTGGGATTTTGACCTAGTGAAATCAACACACAGCTTCAATGGTTTCAAGAATTCATGTTTATGGAATTAACTACCTTTCTAGATTAATATTAAAAGCTTTGCAGATTTGGAAAATGACTTACCCGAATTATGTCAGTAACTTATTTTTTGTTATATTTACTTTAAAGTACTCTAGGGGGAAAGATTTTCAGTAATATTAATTGTAACCAAATGCGGGAAAAATTCAAAAAATTTAACATCGAAACAAATGGAGGGCATATGTTATATAAATAAAAATTATATGTTTTTTTTTTTGCTTTTTTTGGATAATTGATAGAAGTTATATCGCGTTGATGCAACAGTAAAATTATTTTAGTATGATGTAAATGTCATGGGTCCGGACATGAAAACAGCCTTTTCACACCTGGTGGGGCCTCCAATGTACCACACTTGTGACATATATATGGTAAGATGACTGCTATGATATCAAAGCAAAAGATGCACATGTAATTTTACATGACTTAGGAATTCCTTTTGTCAAATGTTATGATAGTAGTAAATAATGATCACTACCATTTTCACTTTCATTTTTTTCAGAGCTATGTGATTTGTTAATGCATACATGTAATATAAAGAAGTGCAAGGAAAAAGATGAAGAAGGCCAGAATGTTGGTCATTCAACTCCCTACCGAGCACTGTTTGGGTCAGTTTTGAAAGTAGTGGTGCACAACATATGTGCTTTGCCAATGTTTTACCAACATCCACTGTCAATTAAAGCTGTTGAATTCTCTAGATTCCCAACAAAGGGTACCTGCTACTACTATAAATTGAAGTCTGCCTCATTTCCATTGGAAACAATAAGAGATCTAGTGCAGTAAAACTACTCTCTTCTCTCTCTCTCTAGGCTAGAAAAAGAAAAAATCAGCCATGGGAGGCAACAACAGGCTGAAGATGCATGGGATGACTTTGTGAAGGCTTACAATGTGTGGCCTAGCGATGAAGATAGAGGTCGTTGGGTGGCTGAGCTGGTATTGACAGGAAACCTTCTATTTACATTGCCAAGGTCCACGCTGCAACTCAATACGCAGAGCATGAACACCAACCGACTCTAGTTTTCAACTTGATTCTGTGATTTCAACCATATTAGTCCGCATCTACATTCGTCATGTCTCATACATTGTAATTTGTTGTACAGTTTGGTTTCTAGATTGTGCGATATGAGTTACCAACAATGAAGTAAATAATAGGAAATTTTGTTTGCACTTGATCCTTTATCAATCATCTCCTTTTTTTCATATATATGTAGTCATTTTAATTAGCCATATCATTACTGATGCAGCGGGATTTACAAGAACAAGATAATCAATCCTAACCTGTTGATTCACCACGAATACCGGATTAAAATCCTTCCTCCAACCTGTTGATTCATCACGAAAACTAGGTTCAAGGGTATCAAACGTTCGTTGATTCATAAAAAATATCGAACGATTGGAAAAAGGTACAAACTCGCACACAAACTAAATTAATCTCAAAAACTGTGAAAAAAGTCTTGAACAAGAGAATAAATATGCGGCACGAAACCCTAGGGCTCGGGACAAACCGGGTTAAAAGAAAAACTGATGAAAACCCAAAACAATATAAGCCCAAAACACTAAACGGGCCAAAAAACGTACTTAGAAGCATTTTTTCACCCTTTCTCCGGCTCGTTACTAGTTTTTCAAAAACATATTATAATAAGAAAACGGAGTTATGGAGCAAAAGTTATGATCGATTAAAGTTTATCGACTATCGGTCCACGTGCCGCAAGGACATAACGACGCCCCCGGATCTCCAAGTAGTCTTCTGCTATGCTATCCGCATCAATTATTATGGCCTTGGATTAGCTTAAAGCAGCTTAAATTATATCAGCGATTCAAACAAAATCTCAAGCAGAAGCTTTCATCTAGTGCTTTCTCTATTTCTCATTGTTTGCATAATTATGGTCTTGCAAATCATAGAAGTGCCATAGAAGCCAGCTTGAGTGCATAGTTTTAACAAGAATTTGTAGAACAACAGTATGGAAATTCTTAAGACTTTGCCTCTGATTATGGAATACTTGACATATTCCCATGAGGAAGGGTGGTTATTTCTTCAGTGAGCATTATTGTACCTTGTACATTCATTTGTTCTTTAGCCATTTCACTTTTGGGATTTTGAGTGTCCAACAATCCTCCATCCCACCCTTTTTTCCTTTTCTTCTTTAAATTCTTATTCCTTTTTCAGACTTCCATTTCCTTTGCAGAAAGTTCGAAGAATTACTGGTATGATAACGGATGAAAATACTAGGAAAAGAAGTAATAAGCCTACAACATGTATAGACTTTCATACCCTTTCCCAGACTGACTGGAAACCTAATTATTCCCTATAGGTACCCAGTCAGCGAGCATCACGTGGCACTCTACCTATCCACTTGGTAGACCACGTGAGTTCCTTGGGTACCTCAAAGTCAAATATGGGTCAAACCATACCTGGACAAACTGGCGACGCACCATCGCCCTCGCAGCAGGCTCAACGCTCCACTATTTAGACTCGTTTAAACAACTCCAAGAGCTTCACTTAAGTTAGGCCCCATGCCTGCATGGCTCTGGCCAAAACGAGCACCTGTGGAAGACAAGCTTCACTCCTAGCATGCCTCAAAGCCTCGCGCCTCACCATTTAACAAGCTTAGGCCCCTAACTTCCTAACTTACCCTCGCTTGGGATCCTTCTCCATGAGCAGTGGAATGGATGCTAGAACTAAAGGGATAATTGAGCCGCGCGCCTCATGAGTGCTGGGGACCAGTCCCATCAACCAGCTAAGAGAGAGAGAGATCTACCCTTAGAACCACTCAAATACCATATCTTAAGCATTAAATGTTGACCCGACACACATTTAATACAATAGACACGTGGCGAGCCATGGTTGAACAAGTGCCTGACGTCATAGCAGAGTGTACATCCAATCGCCCTCTGCGGCCCTAACATGACCTCTCCAGGTCATGATGGTGGGGCTCAAGCCTGTCTAGTCGGGAGGCGCCACGTGTCCATATAGTGTCAATCACTACTCACTATAAATACTCTCAGCACATTTATGATAAGCAAGGACAACTTAATCACATTTATTACAGAAACTACCACAAGCTCGTGAATCTCTCTCTCTCTTGTTCGCTCTTGGTTCTCGCCCCTCCACAGTTGGAAGACTCGAGTAAGCCATCTTCAATGACTGCTAGGACTCCCAGGCAGGCCCACTCCCTGTCAACCCTAGGCTCTCAGTTCACGCATACAAACATTCCCCAAGCTTGGATTTAACAAGTAAGATTTATTTGAGAAAACGTTTCATGAAAATATAAGCAACGTAATGTGTAATTTAAAGAACAAATTGATCAATTACAATCAGTTGATGGGGGTTGTTTCGAACCAATTTGACAATATCAGTAGATATCAATTCATGAAAAATAACGTGCATTGGGCATCCTTGTCGAATATGTGATGTAAGAGGCTCCTTTCGTCATATTTGGGGTCAAGATGAATCATGCTCTAATTATAAATATTCTTTGTAGTTTAAGTCATGTACTTCACAAGTTTGGCTCATATACAATGTGCTTAGTACTCTTATGGTGTGATTTACTTGAGTAAGAAATTTGTGCCAACTATTGGCAACTCACAACGACGAAAATGGCGCCAATGACTCACCAAAGTGAAATGTGAAAGTACTAGATAAAACCTAAACACCAACTTTTGTAGTAGTTGGGATTCTCTCTTGTCTTACATGTAAGAATATATTATGATCATATATGATTAACTACAGAAGCAAAAATGTACCCGCTTGTCCACAGTAGCTTGAGAACTTGAAGTATGGTACAAACTTCTGTATGAATACTAAGGCTAGTTCTTTCTCTCTTTCTCTGATAACAGCATCACAGTTATCAATGGGAATAAAGCCTAGAGAAAGACTGGATTGGGACGTAGCCATATATAATATATTCTATTGGGCCTTCTTATAAAACGCTCACAACAGACTCAAAGTGGCCCACACTGCCTTCTAACCATATTATCAAATATTAGGTGTACATATAGGTCCAATAACCAAATCACAACACAAAAAAGCATTTAATATGCATGTCTCATAACCCAATTAAATCCAAACCACTTTTAATAAAACAAAACCCAATTAATAGAAGCTCGCGCTTTAAAAAAAATTCCAACATTACACTCTTCTTTTCAATTCAGTTGCTTAACCTATTTAAAAATTGATGCAGAAACACGTAGAGTGGTCTTAGTGGAGGAGCTAGGTCATTGGCCATGCCAGACTAAAAGTAACTGATAGTTGCCTTTTGTTTAGATGTACTACTGAAGGATGGCCATCTAAAAGTTGCAAAGGGCTCTCCTTTCTTGTACAACTGATAGTTTTAAGCCCACCAAATGCCCTCTTTCTACTTCACTATGTAATGGGGTCTAGATCTGTTGGCTTTTCTCAAGTTTCTAATTTTTCTTTTACAATACTTGAAGCCATTTCTGCATTTTATTTAAAATTAGTGTGACAGAGAAAAGAGGTACAAGAATAATGTCGTGGTTTAAACCTTTTTTTTTTTTTTAATTCACTGTTGAATGTTCCTTTAAATTGGCCCCATCCCTTTTCTTTTTGCTATCAATTACTATGGATACATATTCTTGCACTTTAATGGGTCCTAATTATAAACAGATTTTAGTGAAGTCTGGAAAAACATATAACTTGCTTGTTAGCTAAGGATCTCTTGAAATTTGCAACAGTTAATGTGGTCCTTAAATAAAGATACAATCTGTAATCACATTGTCGATATAGGAGAAAAATCTAACATTGGTAATTGCATGGCTTGAACTGAATCTATATTTTCACATAACTCTGATTTCGAAAAGCTGATGATTTTTTACTTTTTAGTTTTATAAATGCCGTTCAAACTAGGACACTAATCCTCTATTTTTTAAGCTCTACCTTTGTCTTTAAGAATATCTTCAACTCAGAACCTTTAAATTCATATTTATTTTGGCATCTTCTTCAAATTTGAAGTTTATGGGTCTCACTTTTTTATATTGTTACTCCAACCCACTCAACTTTCATTTTCACTATTCATTCTTCAAATCACTATTCTTTTATATAAAAAAGGTAAAAAAAATCACATATTGTGCTCCTATTTTATTGAAAATGTAATTATTTATTATCATATTTTAATCTAAATTGTGATTATTTACCACATATTTAATTAAAATTAAATTATGTAATATTTTTTGAACTAATGATCTACCAATGAAATTGCAAATTAAATTACATTAAACAATTTAAAAAAATAAAAACCCCATTACAAACTAATGAAATACATTTAACAAAAATTAAAGCACAATAAGGAACAAATAAAACATATTAAATGAGACTTAAAAAAATTAAAATTACAACACTAATAAGGTGGCAAGTCAGTTCCTCCATACCTACTTTCATGGTGGCTAAAGCTACTAATGAAAACACATTCAATAGATGTTGAAACTTTAATTGTTATTGGAATCGGATAAAGATAGATTGATTAATTCTTAAATTTGTAAAAAAAAAAAATCAAAATTAAAAGGTTGAGTAGCAAGATAAAAAAAAGAATTTATTGATTCAATAGATTAAAATAATTTTAGTATAAATAAATAATCAGTAAAATAAAAAAATTGTTAATTTCATATATAAATAATAATTTCAAGGTAGATAAAAACAAGTAAAATATAAATAATTTATTTATTCTACATATAAAAAATCTCAAATTAAATAAATATTAATAAAGTAAAAAAAAACATTGATGAATTATTGAAAATTTAAATTACATATTTATTAACATAATATTTATATATATTAAAGAATACATTATTTAGGCTTAAAATAATGATTAGTATAAGGCTATATTTGGTATAAAAAAATAGAATGAAATGGAATGAGAATATAATGGAATGGGAATGGAATGGAATAGTCATTCTCATTCTTTTGTTTAGTAAGACCAATGAACAATGCTAGAATAGAATAGAATGAAATTTGTGTATGATATGAAAATTTAATATTATGTCTATACAAAATATTAGTAATATATATTTTTTAATTATTAAATATTATTAAGCATTTGTAATGGTGGTGGTGGTGGCGTCAGCAGTGGTGGTTTAATTATTAAATATTTTTATGAATTTTCAACCTTTTAAATTTTTTAAAATTTTAAATTTTAAATTTTAAAATTTTAAAATAAAAAAATAATTACCAAACATGTTTTATATTTTTTAAAAGAAATTTGACAACAAAAATCTTATTAAGTTTTGTTTTATGTTGTTTTATGTGAGAATGGAGTGACCATTCTCACTTTTGAAATAGAAAATGATCATTCTATGGGAATGGTCATTCCACCTTTAAATAGTGGTACCAAACAAGAGAATAAGAATGAAAGTAAGAATGATCATTCTATTCCATTCTCTTGTACTAAATATAGTATAAGAGTCTCACATAATTAGTACTTTGACCATACATGAATAGTACAATGAAGGGCATTCAAAATTTTTGAAGGACCTTCAAATTTGAAGATAGTAAATGAAAGCCATCTTCATTTTTTTAAAAATTTTAAAAAATAAAGATGGGTTAGAGAACAAAATTTGAAACTCACCTTTAAATTTAAATATTTGATGGTGGGTTAGAGATGCGCTAAGACAGCACCCGTTTTACTATTGATAAGTTAACAAAAACTATATTTGCTCTTCTCTATTTTAATTCATTCTTAATTGGTGCATCCACCTTCATACAAATAGTCTAAGCAGGTTTCGTTCTCTGACCGTATTGTTCAACGGAAAATAGAAACAATGGATGTTAGTGATACGCACAAAGCCATTAATGTTTCGGTGATAGGATATAAGATAGCATATCATACATATTTATATATATATATATATATATATATATATGTGTGTGTGTGTGTATAACTTTTGATTTGTTGCTATGCTGCTCGCCAATAGCTCATTCACACAATAAAGTTCTATCAATCTTTTTTTTTTTTTGTACATGGTAACAGCTAGGAAAAGATTGACATTGAAGTCTATTTATGGAGAGGGATATCTGCATGTGACCTTCCTGGTTTATGTGGCCAACTATGCAACACCACAAATGAAAGAATATGGATATGGTAAAAGTATATGTACCTGAACAATGGCTTGTCCCTAGCTAGCTTATGGGATGAGTTAAGTGGTAAAGATAGGCCTTGGAATGAAAACACCTTGCTTGGCATGTAAATCTGTTTCATAATCATATGAAGTGTTCAGTTTGATACAATGATATTCTAATGATTAATATTTAAAACACTTATATGGGTAATTGCGTATCATTGATCATTGTATCACATTAACATGATAACTGATATAATGATTGTAATCAACATTCTTGCTATACAGAGATTGTTATAAAGACTAGTTATTCGGAATCCATTGCATTTTGAAAAACGGGCCAACCCACATTGTGGCGGAGGAAAAATTGCCCAAGAAAATTGACCTTTTTACTGGGCTGGGTTAGGCCTGCAAAAGATCTTATGCCCAAACTTCTGTAATCCGTTTCTCTAATTGGGCGAAAAAGGCAATAAAAGGCCTACCTAGTTCAAAATTCCGAATCTTCTCCCGTCGGCTTCAAAATTCAAACGAAACTTCACAACGGCACTGGTCCCGAGGCCTTCACCCTCAATCCAGTCTCAAGATCCCTCCCAGCGGGAACGTCGCTCTCTCTTTCTCGCTGGAGTTCACTTCCAAACCCTAGCCCTGATGCTAAGCTGGCCAATCCTATTGATTCTGGTAGTGTTTACAAACGGTTGGTTAATATGCTAAACGGAGCTGAGGTTAGATTTCTATTTTTAAATAAATCTACTTGCTGATTATATCAGTTAATATAAGACAATTTTGTGCTTCAATTTTGGCAAGGTTGGGTTATTGTTTTGAATTAGATGTATGTAATCTGTCGTTGTGTGGTTGGGTTCCATTCTTTTTTTACCCAATTGATCCAAATCTAAACATAATTTTTTCTTATTTTTTCTTTGGCTCGCTATATGTTCGACGATATGTGCGGGTTGGTAGGCTTTTGCGGTCCTTGAGGTTTAGTGTAAACAGTTTGCGGGACTTTTGAACTAGAAAATAAGTGTGTCTGGTACTATGGAGGGGCGGAAATCATTTGTAAAAATTTATTTAAATTGGAATTTTACCAAACTAATATAAAAAATTGTAAAAAGACAAAATTAAAGTTAGTGTGAAATTTTTGAATAGTTTTTTGAATTGAATTGGAGTTGATAACATTGTAAAAATAAATTTACTCTCAAAAATTATTATTGAATTTTAAGTGAATTGCTTAATTTGAGTTATCTTAGTGTATACTTATGTATTTACTTAACTGATCTTAATGTGAGTCTTTTGTCAAATGAATTTGAAATTGTTATTTTGTAAAATTGCTAAAAAGTAGAAAAAAGAAAAAATATTAGCTTTTATTATAAGGTTAAAAGATATTAGAGTTCTTTTTATAGGTTTTTTTAGTTTTAAAAGGTGCATTTTAAAATTACATGATGGCTTTTTTTTTTTTAAAAAAAAATTTGAATTGTACTTTATTATAACTTTTTTAAGATTGAATTTTTAATATAATGGGTATCTATATATGAAAATAGTGAGCTAATACTTAGTCCTGAGAGAAAGCACTAAGTTTAGAAATAAGTACCTATATATTAGGGTAAATAATTAATTCTAGTAAATTATAATAGTTTTCTAACAAAATATTTTTTCTATGAATGATATTAAAATGTTATTTGGAAAATTAAGTTTGAGAGAATATCAAATAGAGAATTATTTAAAAAAAAAACGTTATTTTGAAGGGGCAAAAAAAAAAAAAAAAACTCGGGGCTGTCTGTCTGATGTAAGGAGAGAGAAAATTTCGTACTTTTGGCTCAAACTTGTTTTGTTTTATTTGAGAACCGGTACTTTTAGGGTGAATGATCATTCCTTCTTGTTATAATACACGTGTTACAGAACGGTGGCCCAAACACGACAGCTTACACGGCTATGGCCCAAACACGACTTAGCATTCCTCTGTTGGAATTGGGTACACTTATTCTATTTATTCTGGGTTTGTGGGCATGGCCGCGTGGGTGCTGGGTGTGGTGTGGGTGTTTGGATGCACGTGTTATGTGGACAAGTTAGATAATTTGCTTACACGTTTTATGGGCTACTCGTAGTAAGTCCATGATCAGCTAGGTCCAGCCCGCCCGTTTATTATTGCCGTTGAAAGTGCCCGTTAATGTTAAGCACATTGAGGGCTCGTAAACTCAATTTATGTCTATAAATTCGTTTAATTTCATCCAGTGAAACCCATTCAAGTTTATAAATAAGTGTTATTGGATTACATCATCCAAGTAAATTAAAAGTGAATTAAAATGAGTTGGATATAAGTACCTATTGAATTTGCTAAAACAATTATAAAACAAAATGTCACTCACAAAAAAAGTGTGGTTTTAAAATTTATTGCATTTATCGTTAAAATAAATCTTGCTTCTTCTCCTCATGCAGACACAGCACATGGAATCACACCCCAACCCTACCTCTTCTCTCTCTTCCTTCTTCACTGCTGTTTCCCTCTCTCCATCCACAAGTGGTCCCACAACAGCCCATACCCTTTAATCCTAGTCTTTCTTTTAGACTCTTCTGCCTCTCAATTCGATCAACACCGTCCGTTATATCACTCAAGAATTCTGCAAACCCAAAGCTACTATTTTACCGAATTGACTCATACTCGCATACACCTACGAAACAAAACATAGTCATAAAATATACAATACACAAATACACGTACAATACATATATACATACACACATACATATATGTATAAACATGATAGAAGGAATTGAAGAGAAGATAAATACTTCGGTTGTTTGGCTTAGTATGAGAGAAATTTTTTAAAAAATTCTCTCTAAAATTATCTTCATTATGTAAAAAAATTTTGAAGAAAAAATTTTAATTTAAATTTATCTACAACATTTAAAGCTCAACGTAAAAAAAATACAAAAAAAATTTCATTAACTTTATCTCTACTTTCTTCTCAACCAAACAACAAAAAGTGAATAAAATAAGCCTAAAAGTATTATAATAAATCACATAAATTTAGACAATAAATAAACGGATCATATTTAAGTTCATAGATTTAAATTGACTCGTATATTACTTTTTTATGTTTAACCCACTTGCTAATTAGACGAGTTTAGGTTGAATCCATTTAACCTATCTAAACTCGCCCATTTGTCACCCTTTCTTGTAACATAAGTTGTATTCATAATAATACTTTATGTACTGCCTAAAACAATACTTTGAAAAGCAAGGAATGCGCATTAAAAATGGTAACCCAACCTTACTCCAATAGAACACTCACGAACGCAAGTGCTAAAATATATTCGCTCTGTTAGAAAGCATCTTCATAAGAGAATGACTAATTTTATAAATGCCGCTAAAAGGGCCAATCAATGTCAAGCACATTTCTTGTATCATACAATTGTATTTATATTAATACTTAACCTACCTAAAGGTATTTCTTTATCATCAATACTTTGAAAAGCTAAGGAATACGCATTCAAAACGTTAACCTGAGAATAACTTTTAGGATAAAATACACTTCACACTATTACATTTTACATTGAATCTCACTTTAAAACTTTTAATTTCAACTATAATAATTAAGTCCCTATACTTTTAATTTGTTATAATGTCACTTTTCAGTAAGTTTCTGTTAGTGCAAATTAAATGTCAAAAGGTATGTGCATATCATGTGATCCATTTTCAAGAATAAAAATATATTCTCATACCATTTTGGCACCCAAAAGCCCTCAACCGTCCCTCACTTGAGATGATTTAAGGTATTTTGCAATACTAATTTTGTTTTATACATAGAATGACTGTAACATGTTTAGGTGGGATCGGTGAGAAATTACTATAAAAAAGTTTATAAACTAAATAATTGGGATAAAATAACATCATTTAGCGGGTGAATATATTTTTGGCCTTCTAAAGGGTCACGTGAGATGTACAAGACTTTTGGTCATCAATTGCATAAACGAAAAATTTACAAAAGGATGACGTTGCAACAAATTAAAAGTATATAGACTTAATTGTTATAATTAAAAGTGTAGGTCTTGAAGTAAAATTCAGTGTGAAGTGCAATAGTATAAAGTGTATTTTACCTCTATTTTTATGGATACCGACTAACACATCTGATGTCTTAGAAAGCATTTTCAAAGGAGAATGACTTTTAATATCCATTTAACCAAACAGTAGCGCTAACATACGCTATGTCTTTGGAGGGAAGCGAATGAGTGTGCTAATCAATTGGCCCAAGATAAAATGAGCAGTTCTAGTTGGCAAAATGACTATAATATTGATATTGATGTTGTAATTTCGAGTAGTGTCATATTGATATTAATTGTTCATCTTTAAGAATGCATGCCCCTAACTTTCTGAGCAACTAAGTGTGAAATTCCATAAAGAAGCACTACAAGAATACTGTTTTGCTTTTTGAAGTCAAAAGCACCATCAGTCTAATTCCTCCCAAAAGAAAAGGGACCATTAGTTCAAAACCAAACCCATTCACAAATGGTTGAATGCGAGATTGAATCGAATCGTTAATGTTGGACCAAGCTATGAAGAATGCGTAGTAACTTACAAATCTTACTTATTAAGAACTAACCATACGCGTGCTTGACTGATCAACTCCGATAGAATTTTAGTTCTACTTGAACAGCCTAACAAAAGTGCACTTTCAATATCTAGGATGCTTCTCATAAAACAAAGTAGAACGATTAAATTAATCAACGTGAATACAGCAAGAAAACATTATGTTAATGACTTGATTAAGAAATATGCTAAAGGCAAAATGGAATAAGTTTACCGTGGTTTGAAGTACAAGGTGGGCATGCCAACCTCTGGCTCTTATTAGGGTTTTTGAGAATCCTAAAAGCTAGACAGCTTGCATGCAATGTTGGTAGGGAAGAAGTTTAGGCTTTCCTGCAATTGTCTCATAATGAACGAGATAATTATATAATGTTTGTTTGTTAATATATAATTAACGACAAAGAAAAGAAAAAATCAATGAAAGAGAGGGCAAAGAAGCGTATCCATTAGTTAAAACTGTAACCGAAATAGCCAATGCATGCACTCAATTGTTCAAAAAGCCCTAAAGGTTTCTTTTGACTATGTTTTTCACCCTAAATATATATATATATATAGATATTCCTTCTCTACTATTGTTTTCATAAAATAGTGTCCCTATGGACTTTTTAGACTTAAAAGGGAAAGAAAACTTGACTTGCATGCTTAATAATAGTTCATATATAAATGTTGATATTTGTGTATGGCATTTGGTGAGTTAGATACAATTTGAACATACAATCTGTCAAAATCTACTCAATTTTACAATTTGCTACTATTACATGTCTTTATGTATGAGGTTTCCAGTACTGATTGCGACACTTACCAAATAAGATCAAAGATGAAGAGCCTAATTACTGCAAATTATGATACAGTGCTTTTTAGAATAAAAGCGTGCTCGTCATGACCATTACTTCAATATTAATGTATTTGCTAACCATCGTTGGTTGTCAATGCTAGAAGAGAATCGGGCTATTAGTAAATAGAGTCCACTCTAGAAAGAGTTCCAAGTTCTAATCCCCTTCAATAAATCTAATCCAAAGTTAATTTTCATGTTGGTAAGAGCATGTTGTAGTGATACTAGCAGATCGATGTTTACAAAAATTTTAATGCCAAACAATATTTACAAAGTGTTCTTAAAAGATCGATACCACACGGGGTCGTGGTAATTTTCCTCTCACGGTATGCAAACCACAAAATGATTTTAATTCTTGCAATATAATAAGTTATAAATATGCTCATAATTCCCTGCTAAAATAACCAAGGATGTATTGTAATCACTTGATTTTCATGGAATCGTAAATAAGAGAATTAGCTAGCACTTGCCCGAGTTTGGACTTGTGTCATATAGCCATGTTAGATATCACAACAAATGGTAAAAAACCCACTAGAAGAGATGACAAAAACTAGTTTCTGAGTGAGTAGCAAATTAAAATGATTATGGGAAAATATTAAAGCTAAAAAATTCAACAAAATTAAGTAACATTTATGGTCGGTTGGCATGTAATTTTATGTAAGGGCACTTTTGCCTCTATAATTGAACGGTCTTTGTTATTTCGTGTGGAAACCATAGGTGTATTAAGTGGCCCCCACAGCAAATATCAGTGAAATATCCCGTGCTTCTACAAGGAAAATTTACTTACAAGAATCATCAGTTATAGAAGGAGGGCAATGATTTTTGGGGTGACAAGAAAGTGCAAGGAAAAGACCAGAAAGTTGATCATTGAAATTCCACCAAGCCATGTTTGGGTCAAATTTGAAAGTAGCGGTTCACACTTCACAACCTTTCTGCTTTGCCAATGTTATTTACCAACGTGTAGTCATTTCATTTCTTCAGAGCCATACGTATCAATTAACGGTACTGTTGAATTCTCTAGATTCTCTCCACCCTTGAATCACCCCAAACAAAGGGTACCTCTCCTCTCCGTCTTCCTAGCTACCACTATAAATTCAAGTCCTCCTCATTGCAATTGGAAACACAAGAGAGTACACTACAACTACTTTCCTCTCTCTCTCTCTCTCTCTCTCTCTCTCTCTCTCTAAGACATGGGTGGCAACAATAGGCAGAAGAAGTCCTCTGGTCTACTTTCCATTTTCAACATCTTCAAAGCTAAGGGGTCTCGGAAAGGAGAAGACTCATGGGACGACTCGGTGAAGTCTTACAAAGTGTGGCCTAGTGATGAAGATAAAGATTGCTGGGTGGCTGAGCCTGGTATTGACAGAAAAGCTACTGCTTACATTGCCAAGAGACGCGCTGAGCATGAGCGCCAAGGAACTCCGGCTTTCAACTAGAATCCTGCGATTTCAACCCATATGAATCCGCTTCTACATTCGTTATGTCTTGTATAGTGTAATTTGATTTACAGTTTGGTTTCTAGTTTGTGAAATGTGAAATAAGAATATTGAAATAAATAATAGGAAGATTTATTTATACTAGAGCCTTTATCATCTCCCTTTTTTTTTTTTTTTTAAAAGCAGTCTATTGAATTCAGCCATATTGATACTATGGCCTTGGATTGGTTTAAAGCTTAAATTATAACAGGACTTCGAACAAAAGCTTGAGCAGAACTTTCATCTAGTGATTGCTCTGTTTTTTATCATTTCCCAATTATGGTCTTGCAAGTTATAGAAGTGCCATGAAAGCAAGCTTGATTAAATAGTTTCAACAAGACTTTGCAAAACCAGTGGGGGAAGTTCTTAGTGTGAATGGAAGTGTAGTGTTCAGGTCTTCAACAAGAAGGGCATGGCTGCATCTATGATTTGGCACTGTTGTTAAGCCAATAACATATTCAGATTTTCTCGTGGCACGCGTAAGATTCTTCTTAGAAAAACATCAAATTAAGTCTTCTGATTATGGAATACTCAACATATTCCCATGAAGAAGGGTGGTTGTTTCCTCAGCGAGCGTTATTGTACCTTGTACATTCATTTGTTCCTAGCCTTTTTTACTTTTGGGATTTTTTTTGGGTGTCCAACAATCCTCCCTCTCAGCCCTTTTGTCCTTTTCCTCTTGAACTTCTTATCCCTTCTTTACATGGTCATTCTCTTCTCAGAGAGTTCGAAGAATTGTTGGTGCAATAACAAAGGAAAATACTAGGAAAACAAGAAAGCAATAATCCTAGAGCATGTATAGACTTTCATACCCTTTCCCAGACTGATTGGAAACATAATTATTCCACAAGCTTGGATTTAACAAGCACACATAAAAGTGGCATTTATTCCTGAAAACATCATGAAAATACTTGAAGAACATATCGATCAATTAAAGTCTTTTGGCGGGGGATATTTTGAACCACATAGATAATATCTGTAGATACCAACTCATGAAAAAGAACTTGCATTTTGCAGCCTTGTCTCGAATATGTGACATAAGCAGCTCCTTCCCTTCTATTTGGGCACAAGATGAATCATACTCTAATTGTAAATATTCTGTGTAAATTAAGACCTGCACTTCACAAGTTTGGTTCAAAATGCAATGTGCTTAGTACTGTTATATATGGTATGGTTTATTTGATCAGTAAGAAATTCGAGCCAGCTGTTGGCAACTCACAACGATGAAAACGCCACCAATGACTTACCCAAAGTGACATGTGAAAGCATGCATTAGATGAAAGTAGAAAACCCTATACACTAACTTTTGTAACAGTTGGGATTCTCTCTTGTCTTTCACTCCTCTTTTCCTTCAATGGCTTGCCCTCGTCAAACATTGATAGAGAAATATGTATAGTGGTTAGTGTAGGAGGTCATTAGCCATGCCAGACTAAAAGTAACTGATTTGTTAGGTTTTGTTTGCCCTTTGTATAGCTGTACTACTCAAGGATAATGGCCATCTAAACTTTGTAAAGGGTTCTCCTTTCTTGAACAACTGATGGTTTTAAGCCCACCAAATTCTCCCTTTCTACTCCACTATGTAAATGTAATGGGTCTATTGGATTTTCTCAATTTTCACATTATTCTTTAACCTCTGTATGAAGCCATTATTGAAAGTATTGTGACAGAGAAAAGAGGTATAAGCATAATGTTAAGAGTTTAAACTTTTGTTAAATTCAGATTGTTCCTTTAAATTGGTCCCACACCAAGAACCATTCAGCAACAACGACTTCCCCTTTCTTTTAGCAAGTAATGATTATGGATACATATTCCAGCACTTCAATGCGTATCAAACAGATTGCAGTGGAGAAATATCTAGAAGAAACTCTGGAGATTTGGAACCTTTCATAATTATTTGTCCTTAATTAAAAATATAATCAGTATATGATCACGTTGTTAATTTTTTATGCGATGACCAGTTTCATGTTCACTGCACATAGATATTCAAGTAAACCTCAAAAAGCTGATGATTTTATTTTTATTTTTTATAAATGCTGCTCAATTGGCTGGGATACTAGACCTTCTACTTTTCAAGCTCTACTTTGGTATATAAGACACAACCCATTTTACTGTTGGTAAGTTAATAGAAATTATGCTCTTCTCTATTTTAGTTCATTCTTAATTTGTGCATCCATGTTTATGCCGATAGTCTTAGAATTTAGTGATTATAAGCACAGAGCCACAAACTAAAATTTCAACAACCCTTCTTTTGCTGCGTTACTGCGGCCTCTTGTTGAAAACCAATTTGCATATGGGGATTTTTCATTTGAATTCAAGCTCCCCACAATTCGAGTTCCCTACAGAACTTCATAGGAGAATCCAGTCAAAACTAATCCTACGCCGTACAATTCCCTTCATGAATTAATTAAGTATTAGCAATATCAATATCTTTTCACACTAGCTATCTATATCAAGCAAATGAAGTTCCTCTTTGTGAAATTGACGTCTTTATTAATCTTTCCATCTTTTTATGTTACCATGATGAAGATCTTTTTAATTTCTAAAATACTCATGATGTTGATGTTTGACCAATGTGTGAAGTTCATCCATTCTACGAAGAGATTTTTGTGCCTTTATAAGGGGATTATTTTAGTTACGGTTCATTACTTTGGTTTTGTACACCATACATTTCTTAGGGAAAACTGTTGCTTGAAAGCAAAGCTGAATCATGAGATTGGGATTTTGACCTAGTGAAATCAACCCACAGCTTCAATGGTTTCAAGAATTCTTGTTTATGGTATTAACTACCTTTCCAGATTAATAGTAAAAGCTTTACAGATTTGGAAAATGACTTGACCCGAATTATGTCAGTAACTTATTTTCTGTTATACATGCTTTAAAGTACTTTACAGGGATAAATTTTCAGTAATATTAATTGTAACCAAATGCGGAAAAAATTCAAAAAATATAAGGTACAAAATTTAACGTTGAAACAAATGGCGGGCATTTGTTATTTAAATAAAAATTATATGTTTTTTTTTTTGTTGCTCTTTTTGGATAATTGATAGAAGTTATATATCTTTGATGCAACAGTAAGATTATTTTAGTATGATGTAAACGTCACGGTCCAGACATGAAAATAGTCTTTTCACACCTGGTGGGGCCTCCAACGTATTGTTAGAAAAATATGGGTGTTAATCCATTACTTTGTCCATCTTTGAACCAATATAAGAGTGAGACCTATACTTCTGTTGTGACGAATCCTTGGTGCGTTGGATTTACTTTAGTGAGGAGATGAATCTTGATTATTTACTTACTTAAATACGGGTAGAATTGAATAAATTATTGGCCTTTAAAGTCACCTCCTTGAATATGAGTTATGTAGTTGAAAGTGAGTTATCCCTTATTAATTTCTTATGAAAAATATGTTGTGCATATACAATCCAAGTTTGGAGTAAGGTTTGGGTCCCAAGGGGCACCTCACTTTTGTGGAAGGGGGAGGACCTATGGAACCCATGGGTTGACCCAATACTCCACGCACTCCGCTGTCGCCCACCTGTCCGGGTCAGGGCGTGATTCGGTTCGACCCTTATCTTTTTGGGACAAAGTTGGATATAAATTAATAAATTAATTTTATTTTTTACCGTTGACTGAACATGCGTGTCCGTTGACTGGTGCCGTTTCGGCGAATAGTTATGTCTCTCCGTTTCTAGCAAAGCGATGTGTCCCTTCGGTAAGGGACTGTTTAGCTACTGGTACTTGTTAGAATTGATGCAATGAACAGACATCTGAGCTCTATAAATAGAGCCAAATCTTGCATTTATAATAACCAATTTTTGGGAAATTGCATTGCATAGATTTTTTTGCACTGCATCTTTTTTCTCTTCCCATTTTCCTCCAAGAGGGTGTAGAATCATTTGGTTTCCGCCGAGCAGATTTTATTGAAGTGCTACTTAAAATCTGCTAACATCATTTCATCCTAAGAGGCAAACACCCATCCTCCCATAAGCACCGATTGTGAGGGGTGCATCTGTCTTTAAGGAGAGAGTCTCACACATTCGAGTCGATCTAACTTTCAATTCTTCGATCTTCTGTTCATCTTCAAGATTTCTGATTTAAATATGACAACCAGGTATGTTGTTTAATTTTGTATTGTTATTTTTGGAATTGCTTTTAGTTGCCTTCTAGTTGCTCGTTTCTTTAATTGATTAGAACACTTATTATGTACACAGTTTAATAGGAAAACATTATTTCCAACAATCTTAAAGACATAAGCTATTTATATTTTAACTGTGTTAATTAGTGTCGTGTTATATTGTTTCTGCATTAGTGCTCAACTTTTGTATAAAATTGTTTAATTTAGAAATGGCTAATATTACTCCTACTCCTACACCTACTGTGATTGCGACACCTGTGCCGACATTGACTGTGCCGATGAATCACAGAGAAATGCTAGAGAAGTTCAATGGAACTGATTTCAAAAGGTGACAATAGAAGATTTTGTTCTACCTGATGACTATAAACTTGGCAAAATTTCTTCTTAAAGATGTTCCTACTCTAAAAGAGGATGAGTTCGACCAACAAGTAATTGTGGCGGTGGAAGCATAGAAACATGTCGACTTTCTATGTAAGAACTACATCCTCAATAGGCTGGATAATACACTCTACAATGTGTATTGTGCCATGCAAATGGCGAAAGAACTGCTGGAATCTCTAGACAAGAAGTATAAGACGGAAGACGCCGGCTCAAAGAAATTTGTAATTGGTAAGTTCCTAAATTATAAAATGTTTGATTCTAAAACAGTTATTAGCCAGGTCCAAGATCTCCAAGTTATACTTTATGACATCCACGCCGAAGGCATGGTACTGATTAAATTTTTCCAAGTGGCTGCGATAATTAAAAAATTGCCGCTGTCCTGGAAAGAATTCAAAAACTATCTAAAGCATAAGCACAAAGAGATGACGCTTGAGGAATTCATTGTCAGGCCAAGAATTGAGAAAGACAATCGTGTTTTTGAGAAGAAGTTTGTCAACACCTCTATGGTATCAAAGGCAAACGTGATGGAGTAAGCCAAACCTAAGAACAAGAACTAAAAGCATGATGGCCAAGGATCCAATTGACGTTCTAATAGTGGCGATTTCAAAAGGTTCAAAGGCAAATGCTACGTCTGCAGCAAGATTGGTCATATAGCCAAGGATTGTTGCAAGCGTAAGGATCTTGAGAAAAATGATGAAGAGAACCACAAGAAGGAATCTGCTTAAGCCAATGTAACCGAGGATCTTTATGCCAATGTGGAGGACCAAAATCTCTCTGCCGTAGTTTCTGATGTGAACTTGGTTGGCAATACTAAATAATAGTGGGTTAACACTGGGGCCATTGGTCACATTTGTGCCAACAAGTGGATGTTCACATCTAACTAATCAGTGGTCGGTGAACAACTCTACATGGGCAACTCGGCAACCTCAAAGATTGAAGATCAACAGAAGATCATTCTGAAAATGACTTTCGGCAAAGAACTTACTCTTAATGAGGTCTTCCATATGCCAGACGATCGCAAGAATTTAGTCTCTGGTTCATTGTTAAGTAAGAAGGGCTTTATATTGGTGTTTGAAAGTGATAAGTTTGTACTTACTAAAGGAGGAATGTTTGTGAGAAAGGGTTATCTGAGCTATGGGCTCTTCAAACGTAATGTAATGACTGTGGCTTCTAAGCCTTCTAGTAATAATATTATATCTTCTATTTACTTGCTTGAGTCTTCAAGTGTATGGCATGGTAGATGAGGTCATGTTAACTTTGATACTATGCGTAGATTAGTTAATTTAGAGTTTTTGCCTAAACTTGATTTTAATGCCAATCATAAATGTCCAACTTGCGTTGAGGCAAAGTTGACTAGAATTTCATTTAAATTAGTTGAAAGAAGTACTGAACCACTTGAACTAATTTATAGTGACTTTTGTGACTTGAAATATGTCCAAACTCGAGGTGGGAAAAAGTACTTCATAATTTTCATTGATGATTGCACGCGCTACTATCAAGTCTACTTAATGAGAAGTAAAGGTAAAGCAATAGACATGTTTATACAATACAAGAGTGAAGTTGAGAATCAACTTAACAAAAAAAATTAAGGTGTTAAGAAGTGATAGAGGTGGTGAATATGAAGGACCATTTGTACAACTATGTGTTGAACATGGTATCATACATAAAACTATTGCACCTTATTTACCTCAGTAAAATGAAGTTGCTGAGCGGAAGAATCACACTATGAAAGAGATGATGAATGCTATGTTGATAAGTTCTGGGGCACCCCAGTAGTTGTGGGGGGAAGTTTTGCTATCTGCCAACTATGTTCTCAACAAGATACCCCATAAGAAACTTAGCAAAACCCATTATGATTTATGGAAAGGTCGAGAGCCTTCCTATAAATACTTGAAAGTATGGGATTGTTTGGCTAAGGTAGATATTCCTTTACCTAAAAAGGTAAAATTAGGATTACAGACAGTTGATTGTATATTGATTGGCTATGTCGAGCATAGTAGTGCATATCGGTTTTTGGTTCACAAGTCTGAAATAACAGACATTCATGTGAATACAATAATGGAGTCTAGGAATGTATCCTTCTTTGAGGAGGAGTTTTTGTATAAATCTACACACAAATGAAGTTCACTTAAATGAACTCATGATACTATTGTAGATCAAGACCATGGGTCTGTGGATAAAGGAAATGACATTGAACTTAGACGAGGTAAAAGGACAAAGGTTGCAAAATCTTTCGGTCTTGACTTTCTAACATTTTTGTTAAAGAATGAATCTCAGAGTTACAAAGAAGCAATGTCCTCTCCAGAAGCCCCTTTGTGGAAAGTGGCTATTTATAGTGAAGTTGAATCAATTCTGCAAAATCATATATGAGAACTAGTGGATCTACCACCTGGTAACAAACCCCTTGGATACAAGTAGATATTCAAGAGGAAGATGAAAGCAAATGATTCAATTGATAAGTATAAGGCAAGATTTGTAGTAAAAGATTACAAACAGACCGAAGGAGTGGATTACTTCGGTACATATTCTCTTGTAACCAGAATAACGTCCATAGGTATTCTGATAGCCGTTGCAGCTTTACATAGTCTTGATATACATCAAATGAATGTTAAGACAACATTCTTAAATGGAGATTTGAATAAGGAGATTTATATGGAGCAACTTGAAGGGTTCACTGTTCCTGACAAAGAGAAACAGGTATGCAAACTTGTTAAGTCTCTGTATGGACTAAAACAAACTCCTAAACAATGGCATGAGAAGTTTGACAATGCTATGCTATCAAACGGCTTCAAGATAAATGAATGCGATGAGTGTGTCTATGTGAAGAACACTTCTAATAGTTATGTCATTGTTTGTCTTTATGTAGATGATATGATTATCATTGTAGCAATAATGATGTCATTAAAGCTACTAAGAAACTGTTGAATAATAAGTTTGAAATGAAGAATCTAGGTGTTGCAGATGTTATACTTGGTATTAAGATTACTAAAACATTTGAGGGATATGCGTTATCACAGACCCATTATGTCGAGAAGATACTTGATAAGTTTAGTAAGTCTAATAACAATCTAGCGAGCACATCCATAGATGGTCATCTACATCTATACAAGAACGATGAGGAAGGTATATCTCAATTAGAATACTCACGGATAATTGATAGTTTAATGTATCTCATGAATTGCATATGTCCAAATATTGCTTATATAGTAAACAGATTGAGTAAATATATATACGAGTAACGGAGGGTCAAATCACTGGAAGGCTATAATTAAGGTTCTCAGGTATCTGAAATTCACCTTGAATTATGGGCTACACTATACAAAATATCCAGCTGTTATAGAAGGCTACACAGACGCAAATTGGATATCTAACACTAAAGACTCCAAATTCATAAGTGGATATATGTTTACTTTAGGAGGCGCAATAATATCTTAGAAATCCTCGAAACAAATTTGCATAACTAGATCCACCATGGAATTTGAGTTTATTGTTTTAGACAAAGCAGGAGAAGAAGCAAAATGGCTTTAGAATTTTTTTGAGGATATTCCCTTATGGCCTAAACTTATCTCTGCTATCTATATACATTGCGATAGTCAATGTGCAATTGTAAGAGCACAAAATCACATGTATAATGGGAAGTCACGACATTTACGTTGACGACACAACACTATAAGGTAAATACTTTCGAATGGAATTATATCCATCGATTACATCAAGTCTAAGGACAATATTGTTGATCCGCTTACAAAAGGCTTGACAAAAGATCAAGTAGAGAATTCATTGAAGGGAATGGGCTTTAAGCCTATGACTTAAAAAGTCGCCATAATGGCAACCCAACCTAGCTAACTAGAGATCCCAATATCTAAATTCAACGGGACAACCAAATTATGCGTGACTTAGGACAAATCACTGAGGAACTCATTCCATTGTCCATTTATTTGATAAAATAGTGAAAACATATAGATAGTGCCCAGGATGAGCTTAACTCTTAATGATTCTTATACCTTAGGAATTCCAAGCAGAGTATAACAGGATATTCTTAATAAGAGATCACCTATATGAGTATGAAGGGGTCGCTTCTATGAGAAATTTTTAAGGCTAATTTCACTAGAGTACCATTGAATCTACCAGGCATTGTTTAGGGCCAAAATGAATACAACTGAATGGATCATTAGATGATCGGAAAGGAACCGTGTGAGTACTATTGTCTTGGTTTACACAAACGGTTGAACAGTTCAAGACATCATATTCACTGGTTAGCCAAACAAATCCGATGGTATTTCACTAGGGAAGGTTCAAAGCCAAAAGCCACCTTTCCCGATGTGGCAACTTTCCACCTGTACTATCTATCTCTCTGTTGAGTCCACATTCTTATTTGCATTTTTCATTTCTAGCCAATCTCATTCATGTGGGGGATTGTTAGAAAAACATAGGTGTTAACCCATTGTTTTGTCCATTTTTAAACCAATATGAGAGTGGGACCTATATTTCCGTTGTGTTGAGTCCTTGGTGCGTTGGATTCAGCTCCATGAGGAGATGAATCTTAACTATTTACTTGCTCAAATCTGTGTAGAATTGAATGAGTTATTGGCCTCCAATGTCACCCCCTTGAATATGGGTTATATAGTTGAAAGTGAGTTATCCCATATTGATTTCTTATGGGAAACATGTTGTGCATATATAATCTAAGTTTGGAGCAAGGTTTGGGCCCCAAGGGGCACCCCACTTTTGTGGAAGAGGGAGGACCTATGGAACCCATGGGTTGACCCAATACTCCACACATGTGGGCACGTCACTACCTGCCCGTCTGGTTTGGTCGAGGTGTGGGTGTGGTTTAGTTCGACCCTTATCTTTTTAGGCTAGAGTTGGGTATAAATTAATGAATTAATTTTATTTCTGACCGTTGATTGAACAAGTGTGTTCATTGACTGGTGCTGTCCAGCGAAGAGTTATATCTCTCCGTTTTTGGCAAAGTGATATGTCCCTCCCGTAAGGGACTAGTTGGTTGTTGGTACCTATTTAAATCGGTGCAATGAACAGGCACCTGAGCTCTATAAATAGAGCTGAATCCTGCATTCATAGTAACGAATTTTTGTCAAAATTACATTGCATAGATTTTTCTATACTACATCTTCTTCCTCCTCCCATTATCCTTCGAGAGAGCGCAAAATCATCTGGTTTTAGCCGAGCAGATTTTATTGAAGTGCTACTTAGAATCTGCTGAGATTATTTCATCTTGGGAAGCAGACACCCATCTTCCCATGAGCACTGATTGTGGGGGGCGTATCTGTCTTTAAGGAGAGAGTGTCATACACTCGAGTCAATCTAACTTTCAATTATTCGATCTTCTATTCATCTTCAAGATTTTTGATTTAGATATGACAACCAGGTACGTTGTTTAAGTTTTGTATTGTTATTTCAGAATTGCTTCTAATTACCTTCTAGTTGTTAGAGTCTTTAATTGGTTAAAACACTTATTATACACACAATTTAATAGGGAAACATTATTTCCAACATGTACCACACTTGTGACATATATGTGGTAAGATGATGCTATGATATCAAAGCAAAAGATGCACATGTAATTTTACATGACTTACGAATTCCTTTTGTGAAATGTTATGATAGTAGTAAATAATGATCACTACCATTTTCACTTTATTTTTTTTCAGAGCTATGTGATTTGTTAATGCATATATGCAATATAAAGAAGTGTAAGGAAAAAGATGAAGAAGGCTAGAAAGTTGGTCATTGAACTCCGTACCAAGCACGATTTAGGTCAATTTTGAAGTAGTGGTGCACAATATATGTGCTTTGCCAATGTTTTACCGATATCCACTGTCAATTAAAGCTGTTGAATTCTCTATATTCCCAACAAAGGGTACCTGCTATTACCATAAATTGAAGTTTGCCTCATTTCTATTGGACACAATAAGAGATCTAGTGCAGTTAAACTACTCTTCTCTCTCTCTCTCTCTCTCTCTCTCTCTCTCTCTCTCTCTCTCTAGGCTAGAAAAAGAAAAGATCAGCCATGGGAGGCAACAACAGGCAGAAGAAGTCTTTTAGTCTTTTTGCTATTTTCAACATCTTCAAAGCTACAAGGTCTGGCAAAGGAAAAGATGCATGGGATGACTCTGTGAAGGCTTACAAAGTGTGGCATAGCAATGAAGATAGAGATTGTTAGGTGGTTGAGCCCGGTATTGACAGGAAACCTTTTATTTACATTGCCAAGGTCCACGCTGCAACTCAATATGTAGAGCATGAACACTATCCTACTCTAGTTTTCAACTAGATTCTATGATTCCAACCATATTAGTCTGCATTTACATCCCAAATGTCTCATACAATGTGATTTGTTTTACAATTTGGTTTTTAGATTGTGCAGTATGAGTTACCAATAGTGAAGTAAATAGTAGGAAATTTTGTTTCCACTTGATCCTTTATCAATCATCTCCTTTTTGTCATGTATATGCAGTCATTTTAATTAGCCATATCAATACTATGGCCTTGGATTAGCTTAAAGCAGCTTAAATTATATCAGCGCTTCAAACAAAATCTCAAGCTAAAGCTTTCATCTAGTGCTTTCTCTATTTATCATTGTTTGCACAATTATGGTCTTGCAAGTTATAAAGGGCCAACATTGGATTGTATTGACTCGTCTCGAAGTTCGTTCTTAGAGAGGTTAAGAAAGGTGTTTAGTCTGTAGGGACTCATAAGTGATAAATAAGATGGACAGAAGGTGTGACTGGCAGTGCACAGGGAAGATGGCAGGAGGTTCCCAGAGCACCTTGAGATCGCAGCTCTGGAATTAGGGTTACTGGTTCTAGGGTTTTCCTCAATTTAGCTGGAGAAGAAGAAGATAAATCTTTGAATCTAAGAATCTCTATCTCTCTTAGCTGATGTAAATATGCATATATACACACATGTAAGCATCTTGGTACTTGAGCACCAAGAAATCACTCAATATATGCCAAGTGGCCTAATGATTGCAAATATTCCCTACTCTACTTTGCCACGCCAGACGTGGCACTATACCAAGAGCTGCTCATAGTACTGCACATGTACACCACAACATATCTCACACCCTAGCCAACCAAACCAGGACATATCCTAATCCCAGTACAATGGGGACCACCAGTAATCATTACCATGATCACTGCCTTGGTCATCCTCCTGATTGTCAAGATAGGTCCTCACCAGGTGTTGCCACACCGCCCAATGATTCCCTTTCTGACATTCCCACAAGGAGGTTGATCTCTTACCTTCGAAACTCATGTATAGGATAGGGATTCTGGTGTGTGCCATGTCTAGGGAGGGCTGATGGACTCTCAGACCTACTACTCTTGGACTGGGCTTGGGAAGGCTTGATGGTTCTCAGTGCTTTTGTCGTCTAGAGGCCCAATCCATTGATCTATCTCTGGCAGTGGAGGAATGCACTCCAAAATCGGTTCAATTATCCATGGACTGAGACGGTGGGTCTTACTCCAGGAACAAATCTAGGCTAGCTCATAAGACCATTGAACCATGGTTGACCGATGACCTATTTTGACTATTTACATTTTGCCCCTTGCACGTGAAAGGCACATGCACCAGGACTTGTACGTGTAATCGAACCAGTTGAAAGGTTCTCGTCGTTGTTACTCTTATGCCTAATTCCCCATGTTTCTCCAAAGACTTTCTCATCCCATTGGCTGGGAACTTTTCATTGGTCTAAGCAGTTTAGGTCGTCCTTTTTTACTCTGGGACAGACTTTCCGCCTCCCTTACGTAATGTCTATTTCGCTGCCCCAGGGGTCATTTCACCTTAATGGGCAACAGTTTCTGGTGCCAGGCCATTTACTGCTGTTACTTTGAATTTTGAGATTCAAACAGCTGGCGGGAGAGGGACGGTTCATGAATATGAAAGGGATAGAAAAGGAGATGTAGTTGTAACTGTTGCTTACTCCAACACCTCTTCTTCCCTTTTCTTGACTTCTCTCTCTCTCTCTCTCTCTCTCTCTCTCTTTCTTTCTCTTTCTCTCTTTTCTACCTTTGCCCTGTCTTTGCTATAGTTTGAAGATACAACCACTATGGTGAGGAAGCGCAGAGCACAGAAGTCCATTGTTGGACACGCTGAGTCCTCTAGTAAGGAATATGTCTCTAGTAGTGAAGACTCCTCTTAGTTGCCTCCAGATGATAACTGGATGAGGGCTCCCAACCTTGGGGGACAGTAGATAAGTTTTAGAAGAGGGTTATCAACTTTCTTCCTAAGGGCGAAGGAACTTTCGACCTTCTTCTTCCCCGGTCGAAGGCTTTTTTGGAGGACTGCGATATGATCAGATCGGAGTCCATCTTTCAATTTCGGTTGGAGAGGGAGGATGTTCCCCACTTATTATTTTAGTTTAAGTGCCTCTCATCTCCTACTTAAGGCTGGCTGGAGTGGGTGGACGACATCCTAGCTAAGGAAGAGTTGACGGCCCGCCTGAAGACAGTAGGCTTGTATGAATCTATTTGTCTCTCTAGGAACTCGGCCATCCGGTGGCATATCCCTAACCTGGACCTCCTAATCTCAAGGTGGAGCACTGATTCCGATACTTTTGTGGCTCCTTGGGGGGAGTCAGGGCCTACTTTGGAAGATACTGTGTCGTTGATGCGCTTTCCCCTCACCCAATGATCATGATGTGGAACTCCATCTTTTGTCTATGGATGAAAAGGCCACTATAAGGGAGTTAGAGTGAGGGTATCATGCGACCTAAAACTTTAATTCGCTTTTTAACAATAACGAGAAGCAGTTGGTCGAGAGGGTGCCCACCAACAAGTCCACCTACGTTGCCTGGATTTGCTATTTCTTCAGAGATGTCCAACCAAAATCCACTTCATCGAGGGGTGCTCTGAAGTATTTTGAAAGGCTGGGCTATAACCAGTCCAACTACTTTCTTGCCTTTTTTCTTTCGACCTTCATCCCTCAGGGAGCCCTTGTGGACTCTGTCTCCTCCTTTGTGTATCCCCTTGCTGTGCTGCTATCCAAAGGAAAAAATATTACTTTAGCCCCCCTGTTCCCGGGGAACCTTTACCAATGTCTGGACCAGTTGAAGTATGACCTGGAGCACTCGGTAGGTCAGTATGACATAAGAAGCTATATCCATACCCAGTTCCTATCGACTTATCTGAATGAGCCCTTTAGGGGGTTGATTCCTTGTCCGAAAATCCTTTCTGCTGGTGTAACTGTGACAATTGTGAACAAGGAGGGTCATGCTATGTTGACCCGGATAGAGGAGAGGGAACCATTTATGTGTCGCGCCCAGATTTTTTGCACTCGAGGAATACACACACAAGCGGGAAAAATATAGTACTCTCTTGTTTGAACTCATCATCCTAGAAGAATGAGTGCGACTAGATTTGAATTGAAAACTGATTTGAATAAAGGGCATTTGGAAAACAATTGGAGTCGCCACCTAACTTGATTAAGGTGAGTTAGGTCACCTAAAACTAAGCACAATCCGAAGACCACACTTAGGGTTTTTAAAAAAATAATTTTGAAAATACCTCCTCAAGCGAGGGTTTTTAGGAAAACAGTTTGTTTGGCAACTTTTAGAAAACTTTTAAGCCCTTTTTTAAAAATAACTTGATTTGGTCTTTTGAAAACAGTGATCCTAGGTTCGGAGGTTGGTTACATGTAGGGATGACGCACTAAGCCATCACCCTACCCCGCCTTTGCGGTACCTACATGTCTATTCACCCTAGATTCATTTATTAGAGTCTTCAATTAATCTATGTCCAAACTATCCACTTTAGAAAAGAATTTTGAAAAGAAATGCTGCATGATATGCAAGTGCAAGGAAAGATTTGATTTGGAAATAGATTTGAAAAGACCTTGATTTGATTTTAGAAGAGAGATTTGAAAAGATAGAACTGAAATTGGAAAGTTTTAGAAATTTGAGAATAGATTTTTTGAATTGGAAACTTGAAATAGATTATGAAATTGGAAGTTGGAAAAAAGTTGTGACTGCACTGTTAGGGTTGCCTACGTATCTTTTTGGCGGAATCAGGTCAGCCGTAGTTTGGACAAGAGTCCGATAGAAAATAAAAGATTTTGATTTGAAAAGGAGATTTTGATTTGAACTTAGAATGGAAGATTGGAAATTAGAATTTTGAATTGAAAAAATTGGACTTTGATTTGGAAAGATTGAGGTTTAGGAAACCCAGCCTTAAGAAAGATAGGATTTAGGAAGGACTTGAGATTTAGAAAGATTTGACTCGAATGTTTGACTTGGAAGATTTAGGAAAGATTCGGATTAGGAAAGGTTCTATTTTAGGAAAGTTTTGTTTTAGAAAAGTTTCATTTTAGGAAAGGTTCGATTTAGCAAAGTTTTGAATTAGGAAAGGTTTTGAAATTGGAAAGTTTTGAATTTAGAATGTTTCAGAATTGGAATGTTTTTGAAATAGGAAAGTTTAAAATTTAGGAAAGAGTTGATTTTGGAAAGATTAGGAAAAGTTTGATTTAAGAAAGATTTAAAATTTTAGAAAGTTTAGGATTAAGAAAGTTTCAACTAAAGAAAGTTCCGAAATTTAGAAAGTTTAGAATTTTGGAAGTTTCAACTTAAGAAAGTTTCAAATTTAGAAAATTTTGGATTTGGAAAGATCTGAAATTTAGAAAGATTTGAATTTAAAAAGATTCAAAGTTTGAGTTTTAGAAATTCTTGAAATTAGAAAAGGTTTGAGCTTAAGAAAGATTTGAAAATTTTAGATTTGGAAAGTTGAAATTTGGAAAGGTATGGAATTAAGAAAATGTTGGAATTAGGAAAGATTTAGAAGCTCAAAGTTTAAGGAAAGATTTAAAAGTTCAAGTTTTGGAAACTTAAGATTTAGGAAAGTAGAAGATTAGGAAGGATTTAAATTAGGAAAGATTTAGACTTTGTTTCTAAGAAGAAGTGTTTTGATTTTGTTTCCAAAAAAACGGAGGATTGGATTTGGTTTCCTAAAATGGAGGATTAAATTTTGGCATGAAATTGGAAAGATGAAGTTTTGGAAATCGTAGATTTTGAAGACTATAGTTTTGATGTAGAAAATAGGATTTGAAAACCTAAAGTTTGAGGCCAAAATAGGGAATTGGAAATCATGTTTTTAGGAAGGAAAATTAGGGTTTCCTAATTGTTGGCTCTAAGGCTTGACTTAGGTTCTAAAGAAAGAGGCTTTGGAAAGTAGAAATTTTGGAAATGAAGATTTTTAGAAGGAAATCTAAAAAAGAGTTTTTGGAAACAAAGATTTTTGGAAAGAGATCCTAAAAAGGAGTTTTTAGAAAGGGATTTTGAAAAGAGTTTTTAGGAAAGAGATTTTAGGAGTTTTGAAAAATAGATTTTTAAAGGGAGTTTTAGAAAACAATTTTGACAAGGAATTTTGAAAAGGAGATTGAATAGAGTTTTTAGAAAGTATGTTGGAAAAGAGATATTTAGAAAGAGAGATTTGAAAAGAGAGTTTTTGAAAAATCGATAAAAATATCTCACTTTCCTAAAACCATTCTAACCATAAGAAGTTAGAACCACTTTAAGATAATGGTTTTAAAAATAATAATGATTTGAAAATATGAACCATATTGGTCACTTTAAATGTAACACTTTCCTAAAGTAACCCTAGCCATGGGAAGACTAGAATCACCTTAGGATTATGATTTTGAAAACAAGTTTTGGAAAAGAAAATTTAATGCAAGTTTTGAAAACGATTTTGATGAGAGCTTTTTGAAAACAAGTTTGAAAATGAATTTTGGAGGAATGCAAGATCATGATATGCACAATGCAAGCTTAGGTCGTGAACATACAAGGTTAAAGGCTTCACCACATAATCAAGGGGGCCGAACCCACATGATCTCCGATTAGACTAAAAGAAAGCCCTCGACACGACGACTTCCAATAGCCTAATCCTACACATGAACCGAGAAGTCCCTTGTTTCAAGCATGCAAGAAAGGGGGGGAAGAAAATGGGGGATCAAAATAGAAGAAAACCCATGTGGGTTCGGAGGGAAAAGAGAGAGGGGGATGATGCATAAACTTAAATAGAGAGCCTACCTTATATCTTCTTTATTTTGCTATACTTTGCGCACTTTGTTTTTCTTGCTTTGCTTTGATCTTCACTTAAATTTTCGTCTTGATCTTCGAGAGTTTTGGGTTGCAGCACTTCAAGTCTTCAATGGAGATTTTGGAGGCTAGTGTATGAGTGTATATGAGTGTATGGGAGTATATATGAGCTAGGCTTTGTGTATGGAGGCTAGGGTTTCAAAAAACCTAAAGAAGACTAGCATTTAGGGAGGCTACAAGCTCTGTATATTGAAGAGGAGAGTTTTTGGACTAAGTTTGCGGACCTCCTTCACGTTGGAAAAGGCTTTGTATTTATAGAAAGAAGAATGATCTAGCGCCTGTTGCAGTGGCGCTAGACAAAAGATCCTTCTAACGCCACTAGTAGTGGCGTCAGCCACTTAGGAAAGTTTTAAGGTCGGCAAACAACGTATCTTCAGAAGATTTGAGCGCCTATACTAGTGACTATCATGCAATTTTCAACCTGGCTTCACTAGGAATGACTCCAGAAGGTCCGGGAATGATTTGAAGGGGCTGGGAATGATCTGAAAGGCCGGAAAGGGACATGAACCCTTAGAATAGTGTCTCGGAGATAATGGACTTGAAAAATGATGTCAAGATTTGTTGGAAGGGTTGACCGGGCTATTAAGGGCAAAACGGTCAATGGGGCCAGAAAGCTACCAGGACGGACTTAGAATGTTCCGAAAAAAGACTCAAGGTTTGAAAACACTATTTAGAATGTTCCCAAAGGTTAATGGTTTGATACCCAGAGCCTATGTGATTGGAAAAGGCGACCGGCCCACTAGGGGCAAAACGATCATTTTGCACCGAGTTTGACGAAATTGACTTTAAATGATCCAGAAAGATAATGAAAGGTCGGGAATACTATAAAAAGCATTCTCGGTAGGTTACCGTTTTGATACCTAGAGCTAGTGTAGTTCCCGGGGCGCTCGGATGCCTAGGGGCAAAATGGACATTTTGACTGGAAAGTCTCAGAATTGGCCTGAAACTGGCTAGAAGGCACCTAATCATGCCGAATTGCCTTTAAGACAATCTTGGAAAGGTGGACTTACCATTCTGAGGACTTAGGTACCTTTTTGAGAAACGTGTCGAAAATGGCCCTATGGGCAGTTTGGTCATTTTTCACCGAAGTCGACTAGCAGGCACTAGTGTTAACCTGGGTTTTGAGTGTTTTCGCCACTCTGACGGCGGTCCTGTGATACAGGTGTTTTTTAGCAATTCTCTATATCGACTTGTTTACGAGTGTTTCCGCCACTTTGACGATTGCGATGTTTACGAGTACTTCCGCTACTCTGACTATTCACGATCATTCCCAAGACTGCCTAATCTCGGAAAGCTACTAGATGGACTTAGCGCCCGAGGAATTAACTTTCTCTGAAGGCTCGCTGAAATGGACATTTTTACATTAGTGGGCTATCAGGCGCCAAAGGTGGACCGTTCTGCCATCTTGAGGACTAGGGGTCTCATCCCAGTCGACAAGTTTGAAGGGACTTACTGTTCTAAAGAGTTCACTCGAAAATGTGCCAGATTGGATGGTCTTACCACCTCGAGGAATCAACTTTCTCAAAAGGTGTGCTGGATTTAATTGGAATTGGAATTGGAATTAGAAAGGGAACTTACCGTCTTTGAAAAGATGTGCCTATTGGAATTGGACCGAACAATGCCCCCAAGGGCATTTTGGTGATTTTGCTTCTATTTGGGCCTAAAGGGCCGCGAAGCGATTTAGATTAGAATATGTCCATATTGACTCAAATACAAGTCTAGACAGAATGGAGACTGCCAAACAGGCAAAAATGGGGTGCTTACATTATGGTGAGGTGGTTTGGGTCATCAACAGCCAGGACCTGGGTTAGTTTTTTTATAATTCAGAGAAGTTCATTATTCATCCTTATATAGACAGGAACACCAGAGCCCATGTTTCTATTGTCCATTCTCTGCAAACACGCCACTATGAGTTCTCTTCCAGTGTTGAACCTCTTCCTGCTGACATTCATGAGCTGCTGTTGATGATTATACCAAGGCTACTTCCATTCTTGAACGAAGATGGAAATGGCATTTTGATATACTATCCTGATAGGCTTTTGAGGCAGTTCGACAATGACCAAGGGATAGCTCATGCCCCTTCTCCTATTGCATCCTCCTTTGATGAGCGCATACAGAAATTTTGGGTGAATGCCACAGAGTCTGACTTTTTGGGCTATCCAGTGATTGACCTCCCTCCTCTGGCGCTTGACTTCCCATCGCTCGAGCGCGAGGGCCATTTTACCCTTCATCATAAGTTGTATTGGAGAAGAAACTTAGACTCCTTCTCCTTCTGCTCTAGGGACGCGGAACGGGTGAAAGTTGTTCCCATAGGGAAGGGGGATCCCTCCCCTCACTTGACCATAACGAAGAACCAGAAAAGGGACAGGGGAGCTTGTAGTTGCTTTACTCCTCCCAGCCCTACCCCTATCAAGGGTGGTAAGAGACAGGCTTTGAAGCCTTTGCTCTATCAATCAAAATTGAGCATCCCAAAAGGAGTTTTGAAGACTTTTACTCCTGTAAAGGCCTCTTCGTCATCTAGTGTCCATTTGGGAAAGCAATCTGTACTTGTATCCTCCTTCACCCCTTCCCCGAAGCACGTGTGCAGTGTAAGTGGTGTTTTCTGATTTTTTACCTTCTTTGATGAGTTTAGGTAACAATTATTAACTATTACCCTTTTGCTTTATTGGGCAGAGCTTGAGGATACAATCATATAGGAAGGGCAAGGGGTTATCTTTGAAGAAAAATAAAGTAGCAGGTGAGTTTTGGTTTTCTCCTACCCCCTTGTTGCATTTCGTTTTTTGTGCTCACTGAATCGAGCCTATTTCTCCATCCTTGAGACAGAGGTGGAAGAGTTAAGCGGCGATGAATTTGAGGTTGAAGAGACCCCTGAGGAGGAGGAGGAAGTTGAGGAGACTCCTGAGGGGAATGAGAGTGATAACTTAGAGGAAAGTGGCATTGTGAGGGGACATGCGGAAGGAGCAAGTGATGAAGAAGACTATAGAACTCCTATTGGGGAATAGTTTGAATCTATTGCAGAGACAGAAGTGTTGAAGAAAGATTTTGGTCATGGGAGGGGTGGGTTAGCAGAAGATGTGGACTCCTCTGGCCGGTTGGTCTGAAATAAAGTAATCTGCTTGATTACACTCTAAAAAGTGTAATCTAAAGTCCCTAAATAGTTGTTGTTAGTCCAATTAGGTTGTATATATGTTCTATTTTAGCATAATAAATGTCTTCATGGGTGACTGTGGGTTTTGTGCAGGAAAATAGGCGAAAAGTGGAGCAAAAAGGCCAAGTTGTGCAATTACCGTACGTACGGTAGGAGACACCGTACGTACGGTAGGAGACACCGTACGTACGGTGGTCCAATTGTACGTACGGTATCTCACACCGTACGCACGCCCCAGTTCTAGATCCAAACTTCAGAGGAGGGTATTTGGCGTAAGCTTCACCGTACGTACGGTGGTCTAACCGTACGTACGGTATATCCCACTGTACGTATGCCTGCACCAGAGGAACTAAACTTCAGAAGCTTTGTTTTAACGTATGCCTTACTGTACGTACGGTACGTTCATCGTACGTACGGTGAACAGTACCGTACGTACGGTACCGGCTGTGTCTGCGCGAATTTTGTTGCATTATCACTTAAAAGAGGACGCGATTTGTGTATCTATCATCAGATATAGCTTAAATTTTCTGTTAGGATTAGATATAGAGAGAGAAAGTGGGTTAGATATAGTTTTTCTTGTCTTTTCCTTGCATTTTCTCGCACTTTCTTTGTATCCAAACATCATTTCCTTCAACAATTAATGAGAAATCTTCAACTCTTCATGTTTTCTTCTATGGAATCAAGTAGCTTAACATCTCTTGGATGTAATTGTGGAGATCTACCAAGGATTTGCATGGGCTTCAATGGAGGTATATGAATTCCAATGATTTATCCTATGTTTTCTC
Source organism: Euryodendron excelsum (assembly GCA_033060915.1). Taxonomy (NCBI): domain Eukaryota; kingdom Viridiplantae; phylum Streptophyta; class Magnoliopsida; order Ericales; family Pentaphylacaceae; genus Euryodendron; species Euryodendron excelsum. The sequence goes on from CM065379.1 coordinate 42,265,806, forward strand.
TAATTCTTGCTTCAATTGAGTTGTAGACACATAAAACACTTAGATTCATAATCTAGGTTGGTAATTGCTATGCACAATCTTGTAATTGGTATAGGAATTGCACAATTGAGGATTTGTCTCTAAGATTCCTACAATGAACCAACAATCTACACTCAATTGGACTTGATTTCAAGTGTTTATGGTCGAAATCATCCGGGTCAAGGGTCCATGGAGTGAACCTTGGCTTGAGTTAAACAAAACTCCATTGAAGGCCTTTTAGAGATTTGGTAGATTGAAGCAATTGCATCCAAGCCCTTCCTTAATTGTTACAAATTTAGTATAATTGCTTTCAATTTCAATCCTCACAAGTTTAATTTAGCAAATCACAACCTCTCATCATTAATTGATTTTTGGTCTTATTTTTAGAATAGTTTCAATTTGCTAAGTAATTCACTAATTCATTCCATTTGTTATTTGTTTCGACTTGTGCCACACCTATATTTGGCTCGATCCTTTGGGAGAACGATACCGGTCATTGCCAGTTTTTACTTCGATCGACACCCGTACTCTTGCAGGGAAAGCTCAAAATCAACGTGCATTTGATAGCGAATCACTGCTATATCCCACTTTTTTGCTTCTTCTTCATTTGTTCCTCTGTTTTTGTTTGAATGTGGCTGACTATGTGCTACACAAACATAGGTGTTTATGAAGGGTGCAGTTCCTGTTACTACTACTTCGGAGGTTCCTAAGAAGCCTTTAGCTGCCCCAAAGCCTGGAACTGTTACTGGAGCAAAAGAGAAGAAGACTACTGAATTCTTAGGGTGCCTGATAGATAAAGAACTGCATCCCTTCCTTGAGCGTATCAAAGGAGCATATCTCGACACCTTTGTTGGTTTCAAGCTGGTCGGACATCCGATGGGTGTACTAGTGTTGGAACAATTGGGTACTTGCTTCAAGAGGCTGGCCAAGATGAGGGTGTGTAAAATTAATGAGGAGTGCCTTCACTACGAATTGAGTGAGGCTTCTGATTTTGAAGCATTGGGCTTTCCTCTAGACTAACTGAAGTATCGTCTGAACGTTGCTAGCTGTTTGAAGTGACATGAAGAGAACACCATCATTCTGGACTCCTTTGAAGGAAGCCAGGACCAAGCTGGAGAATTTGGAGGCCAATTTTCTATAAGCTAAAGCTGACTTTGAGGCTAGCCTACAAGCTCTTCCCACAACTGAATTGACCCTGGATTCCATAGTCCTTCCTAATCTCCTTGCGTAGTAGGAGGAGCCTGCTAGCTAGTTGTTTGATGTGGTTCTGCCTACTTTTGTTTTGTGTAAATAATGCTTCTTGCTTGAATGAGATTGGAGTTGAATGGAAGAAACTATAGTTCATTTTAATTTGCAATCAGTTGGGCTACAAAGGCTCAATTTTTTTTTTAACATGATCCTCCCTAGAAGGGACTACTTTTTTTTCCAAAGAAAAGGAAGGAAAAAAAGATAAAAGAGACAAGAGACAAGGTTCAAAACAGAAACTTATAGGGGCTGGGAACCAACTTGGATAAGGGGAAGTACTTCTTGATGAACTGGGCATTGATTGGGCTTGTTCTGAATCCATCAGTAGTTCTCTGGAGTTTGTAGTAACCACGGTGATGTCCTTCTAGTACCTTGACTCGCCCCCAAATGCGGTATTCTTACAAATGGAGTTAGTACCCCGCAAGAGTATGGGGGTCGCGGTAAAGTATAAACCGATAGATCCGGTATCGTTCTCTCCCAAGGGACCTAGCCAAATATAGGCTCTAACACTCACCTCACTCGAACCTAACTTAGGATTGAATTGCAATAAAAGGGGAATTGGATCTAAAATAAAAAGGAAAATAAAAAGACCGACAATGTTTTGGATTTTTGATGATGGTTTTGAATTACTAACCTAATGCAATAGAAATTAAAGCAATTAACATTAGAAAATTAAAGTAAAGCAAAGTGAAAATAGAATTAAAGCAATTAAAAGGGAATTGGGCTCAAATGATCCAATCACTCAATTTTATCCAAGGTTTTCAATGGGATTTATAACTCAAATCAAACACAACATTTAAGTGTGTTTGATTCGGAAGATTTAACTTTGAAAACTGATAATTCTCAAGCAATTGAAATTAGATACGTGTTCAATGGGGAATCAAAGGTCAATACCATCGATTCAACTTAGTCAATACCAAATTTGTGGTTTGTGCATTGATTAGTCAAACATAATCAATAACATAGGTTTTCTAAGGCATCTTCAATCAATTGTTGGGAATGAATTTCTAGCAATTGTGGAGTATTTTTCTAGTCAAGAGTCCTAAATTAATACAATTGATTTGGGTGATAAAAATCTCCAAACTTAATCAATAATTTAAATTTTTTAAAATTCCACACCTAATTACTAGAAATTTGAATTCTAAGAAAATATGGCAATTAATCCATGAGATACCTCCAATTAAATTCCTTCAATTATTTGGGTGATTTTTACATTTAAACCTAATGCAAATTCTAGCTACTTAAATACATCATAAAAAAAACATGTACAAATGTAACAAAAGCATGTAGAGACTTAAATCTAAAATTTACTTGAATATTAAAGATGTTTGGTTACAAAGAAAATGCAAGAAAATGAAAGAAAGTGCAAGAAAGTGAAAGAAAATACAATACAATGAAAGAAAACTACAATTTTTACACATATATTACAATTACAAAGCTAAATGTAAGCTAAAAATGAAGAAAAATGAAAAAAACCAACCTTGGAGGAGCTCTCCCGCCGCCTTCTTGCTCAAAACTAACCCTAACTACTAAAAAACTATAAAAAAAAACCCTAAAAAACGCAGCTTCGGATGCAAAAAATGCATTCTAGATTAACAATAATTGTCCGAATACCATCCGGACGGTGCGTCTAACGGCCGTTTGAAGTGCGTCCAAATGGGTACTATTCATCACTGTTCGATCTCAAAAACTTCAAAGCTTGATTTGACTACCCTAGAGTTCGATTTAGCCGATGTACATTAGGCACCAAGTTGTAGAGCTTGAAGTATTCTTTCCAATGACACAAAAACCAGCTCAATTGGACATTGGAGTAAAAAGTTATGGCCAAAATATCGAGACAGGTCTAAATTTTCATAAACAAATTATTCGCCTTGAACCCGCTTTGATTATTCTTGCTTTCTTTTTGCCTTTATTAGCTTATATAACCTACAGAATACATAGAAAACATACTCAAACAAACATCTAACTAAAATAAGATAATTAATTACAATATAAGTCTAACAAAGTATAAATTAAGGGCTTATGATTACACTTTTAGGGTGTAATCACAACCCCCAACTTACATTTTGCTAGTCCCTAGCAAAAACTATCAAAAACATTAAGGATAATCTACACTTTCGTAGGAGTCACGAGTGCATTTAGCTTATGCATCAAGCCTTTAAACCCCTAGGTTACTCCTAGTGGACGAGTGGTGTCTCGTGAAGGTTTTCAGTGATGATACCCACAAATATCCTTTTGTGAATTGCCTATTAAGATAAGAATAAAGAATGAATGCATAATCCTACTCAAGTTAACATTGATGCCACTCCAAACTCCAACACTTGCATTAATATGCAACAACTAATACAAAAGAGAGGTTCATGTGTGTGGGTGGAGAATCATGCTAAACAACACAAATGAAACTCATTTAAGCAAATCCACCCCTTTTACGCTTTGATTCAACCCGCACAAGGCATACACTCTCAATTAAAGTTCCACTTGGTTCTCACAATGATATGCCCAACAATGGAGTAAATGTAAAGAGACAAAACAAGTGAGCATACTAATTACAAAAACCGAAAAGATAGAAGTGTATCGACATTAGCATAGCTCCATGAAAGAATGTTCAAAGTTAAGCATTGATTCAAAGAAATTGACAAAATAAAGCTTATACTCTATTGAAAACTTCAATCAAGCACTATTTGGATCAACTATGCCATGTAGAGGTGAAGAGGGTAATATGGAAGAGATAAAAGGTAATGGTAAAGAGATGAAGTAAATGATCATATCATTTGTGATCAAGGCATGAAATGATGAATGCAAAACAATTACGACTCTCCCTTTTCAACATTTAGTACACTTTTCTCCAAACTCACTCTTCTCTTTAAATATTTTCAACTTTTGAAGTCCTCTTTCACTCTTTTCTTCCTCTTATTCTCTTTTTCTTTTTTTTTTTCTTTTCTTGCTTGTTCTTTCTTCTTCTTTTTTTCTTTTCTTACTTCTCCCTTTTTGTTTCCATCCTTTTATCATCCCCTTTAGAATCAACAATTGCTTCTCATATTTCACTATACTCTTTTTGCATTGAATTTCCCAAATCAATCTCCTCTATTTTTTCAAGTAGAAGATCAATAAGGGTTCAGGAAAAATGAACGGTTTGGTAACGGGAAACTTATGACTATGAAGAAAAAAATGGCATAAAATCATATCCAAAGTTGTACAACTGAAACATTTTATGGAGTACATGTGTCAATAACAAGATCAAAACTCAACTCATGAACCAAAAACAAGCATAATGAAGCTATTGAATGAAGTGAGGGTGAAGAAACTATCCTTAATTAAATGTAAAGGCTCCAAAAGGCAACAAATGCTCTAAAGCTCACAAGCTAATAATCTCCACTAATGTAAGGGTGAAAGTGCCAAGACTAGTAACAAATTGTGTTAAAAAGCATGATTGTGTACAATGACGTAATTCCCTCTACAAATGTATGAATTAAGTAATCTCCACAACATATTGGGTATGAGGAGTGATTCAACATCATCTTAAGTAAAGATACATGCAAAAATTCCTATCTTCTAATCTCAAAAGGTACTTTCACAAGTAGAAAAAGATTATAGGGTGCAAAACAAAGAAACAAAAACATAATAATAGAGACAAAGTTTTTTTTTTATAAGGTGAAAAATAAACAAACAAAAACAAAACAATAGAGGCAAAGCCTCTACCCCACCCCCAACTTAAAGTGATGCATTGTCCTCAATGCATGAGAACAAAGTATTAAATGTAATTCAATGGTGGAAAAAGAGAAAAATAGAGTGCAAAAGGCACCCCCAACTTATAATGCAAGATAAACTAAGAAAATAAAGAAACTAAACAACTTAAAACACCCTCAACTTAAAATGAGAAAATAAACTAAAAAAAAAAACAAATGTGCCAATGATGTCCATACCATGAAGTGCTTGACCCTCCCCTTCTTTTGGTTGGTCGGCCATGTGAATGATATTTGGTTCAAGTGTTGGGACATAGAGCTCCAAAGGCTCTGGTAAAATAGGACTAGATGCTAGAGGCATAGAAGGAGGGATCTCATGATCCCTAGACATGGTAAGAATGGCCTTTAGACCATTAACATCCTCATTGATTTGCACATTCCCAACATCAAATAAACCAAAATCATTATTAAGGGTAGTCTCATCACAACCCTTCTTTTCTTGTTTGGAGTCCCCAATTTCGGACTCCACTCTCTCAAAATTTTCATCCCGAAATATATTTTCAATAATTGCCTCACTTTCCTTAGGAAGGTCTTCCTTAGACTCAAAGTCTTGGGGAAGGGTGTCTTGATCAATGATTTCCTCATTCATATGGTTAGTGATGAGATGAGTGGGTTCACTTGGACACCCTTGGTTAGGAGGAATGATTAGAGGTGATACAAGGGACTTGTCCTTCGTTCGGACAACCAAGGTTTGCATTAAAAGAGTCAATTGACTCTTTATCTCATTAAGGCCCTCTTTTATTCGAGAGTTCACTTCTCCTTGAAATTTTATAGCTTATTGAAGTGTGTCCTCTAGTGTATCCTCTATGGTGTCTGTTTGTGTGTCAATGTGAGGAGTGTGATATTTCTCATAGGGTAAAAATTGGGCTTGGGGGTATTCACAATGTGGATTTTGGTAGGGTGGAGATGGTGCATGGTAATAGTCAAAGGGCTCTTGAGAAGGGTGAGGCTCAAAATAATGATGTGAATATGTGCTCTCATATCCCCTACCAAGGTTAAATTGGTCACACCCCCCAAGAGTGGGAGGTGGTCGTGGAGACTCCCTTTGGCCATTAGCTCTAAAGTGTTCCCTAAAAGACATATTGGGTGATGGAAGGTGTGAAAATCTACCACTAAACATAATGAAATGCACAATGAAATATGAATGCAATGCACAAACACAAGTAGCGCACCGTGCCTCAACACATCATCCACAACAATGCTCAATAATGTTCCATCCAAGCCTCCAATCTCCACATAAAAATTTCACCAATTTAATCAAGTTCAGTCCAGCCAAACCTCCAATCTCTACAAGTTATATACCACCAATTTGCAATATACACAATCCCTAATTACAATAAAACATTAAAATAAAGATAACGAGCCTAAAATAAAGAGAAAAAGAAAGAATAAAAATCTAACATGGTATTTACACAAAAATTGGAACAAAGTTACCGATGGCTTAAGCCGAAGATTCCTTTGTCGTGGTAGATAGATGGAGATCCAATCCACCAATTGCTCTTCAATCCAAAGCTCGGTAGTGCTCGCCTCGTGCTTTTGGTCCCCGGCAATGGCACCAAAACTTGACTCGCCCCCAAATGCAGTATTCCTACAAATGGAGTTAGTACCCCGCAAGAGTACGGGGGTCGTGATGAAGTATAAACTGGTAGATCTGGTATCGTTCTCTCTCAAGGGACCTAGCCAAATATAGGCTCTAATACTCACCTCACACGAACCTAACCTAGGATTGAATTGCAATAAAAGGAGAATTGGATCTAAAATAAAAAGGAAAAGAAAAAAACCAAAAATGTTTTGGGTTTTTTATGATGGTTTTGAATTACTAACCTAATGCAATGGAAATTAAAGCAATTAACACTAGACAATTAAAGTAAAGTAAAGTGAAAATAGAATTAAAGCAATTAAACGGGAATTGGGCTCAAATGATCCAATCACTCAATTTCATCCAAGGTTTCCAATGGGGTTTATAACTCAAATCAAACACAACATTTAAGTGTGTTTGATTCAGAAGATTTAACTTTGAAAACCGATAATTCTCAAGCAATTGAAATTAGATACATGTTCAATGGGGAATCAAAGGTTAATACCATCGATTCAACTTGATCAATACCAAATTTGTGGTTCGTGCATTGATTAGTCAAACATAATCAATAACCTAGGTTTTCTAAGGCATCTTCAATCAATTGTTAGGAATGAATTTCTAGCAATTGTGGAGTATTTTTCTAGTCAAGAGTCCTAAATTAATACAATTGATTTGGGTGATAAAAATCCCCAAACTTAATCAATAATCTAAGTTATCTAAAATTCCACACCTAATTACTAGAAATTCGAATTCTAAGAAAATATGGCAATTAATCCATGAGATACCTCCAATTGAATTTCTTGAATTATTTGGGTGATTTTCACATTTAAACCCAATGCAAATTCTAGCTACTTAAATACATCATAAAAAAAACATATACGAATGTAACAAAAGCATGTAGAGACTTAAATCTAAAATTTACTTGAATATTAAAGATGTTTGGTTACAAAGAAAATGCAAGAAAGTGAAAGAAAATACAATACAATGAAAGAAAACTATAATTTTTACACCTATGTTACAATTACAAAGCTAAATGTAAGCTAAAAATAAAGAAAAATGGAAAAAAAACCAACCTTGGAGGAGCTCTCCCGCCGCCTCTTTGGTCAAAACAAATCCTAACTATTAAAAAACTATACAAAAAACCCTAAAAAGTGCAGCTTTGGACGCAAAAACTGCATTTTGGATAAACAGTAACCGTCTAAATACCGTTCGGATGGTGCGTCTAACGGTCGTTTGAAGTGCGTCCAAACGAGTACTATTCATCACTGTTCGATCCCAGAAATTTCAAAACTTGATTTGACCACCCTAGAGTTTGATTCAGCTGATGCACATTAGATGTAAAGTTGTAGAACTTGAAGTCTTCTTTCTAATGGTGCAAAAATCAGCTCAATTAGACATTAGAGTAAAAAGTTATGGCCAGAATACCGAGACAAGTCTGAATTTTCATGAACAAATTATTCGTCTTGAACCCGCTTTGATTATTCTTGCTTCTTTTTGCCTTTATTAGCTTATATAACCTAAAAAACACATACAAAACATACTCAAACAAACATCTAACTACAATAAGATAATTAATTATAATATAAGTCTAACAAAGTACAAATTAAGGGCTTATGATTATATTTTTAGAGTGTAATCATACCTTGTAGGGTCCTTCCCATTTAAGAGAGAACTTAGGGAGATCCAAGTTCCTCATGATTGATTCCACTATTTTCTAGACTAATTCTCCTTCTTTGAAGGTTCTAGGAATCACCAGACGGTTGATTCCACTAGGAATCACATTTTGATAATTTTTCACTTTCTGTACTCCTCTATCCCTTCTCTCGTCCAAGGCCTCCAGGTCAGCTCCTCTATCTTCAAGAATCATTCCAGCAGACAGAGCCATTCTAGCCGAAGGGATTGCTATTCTACAGGTAGGACTGCTTCTGCCCCATACATTAAAGAGTAGGGAGTTGCTTGGGTGGCCCTTCGCTTGGAAGTTCTGTAGGCCTAAAGAGCTTCTGGCAAACGCACAACCCAAGTTCCTCTTGATTCATCCATCATCTTGCTTAAAATTTTGATCAAGGTCTTGTTAGTCGCCTTAGCCTGTCCATTTCCTTTAGGATGGTATGGAATGGACTTATGGTGCTTGATGCCATAAGCATGCAACGTTCTTCGGATGTGCTTATCGACAAAAGGACTCCCATTATCAAATAGTATAACCTTTGGTATCCCAAATCTACAAATAATATTCTCCCAAATGAAATTTATGATTGTTGCTCCATCAGCCTTCCTCATTGATATGGCTTCCACCTACTTCGTACTTACTTCTGTTGCTGCCAGAATCCATCTGTGCCCTTGGAGGGTATAGCGATAGGACCGATCAAGTCTATAGCCCAGGTGTTAAATGGCCAATGAGCCTTCAATTGATGGAGCTAGGTGGTGGGAGCATGTATAAGATTGCCATACTTTTGGCATGGCTTGCATTTCTTGGCAAAACGCACTGAATCGGCCTTCACCAATAGCTAATAATAGCCCAAGTGTAACAAATGCTGGAAGAGCTTAGTACCTCCCTGATGTTCCTGCTTGTGTGCTTCCTGTAGGACAGCTTTTATCTCACTCCTAGCCAAACACCTCAACAGAGTGCCATCTAAACTTCTTTTGAATAGCTGCCCTGGTAAAAAAAACAAGCGTGCGGCTCGCTTTTTGACTCTGGCAGAGTCAAGGCTGTTGCTGGGTAGAGATCGTTCATGGAGGTAGTCGATGTAGACTTGCCTCTAATCTATAACATCCTCATCAAAATTGCACTCGTCTTCTCTGAAGTAACTTTGGTAGTGGGCACAATTAGACGGAAGCTTCCTGGCATCTCTCTCCATGTCAGGCCAGTAATACCCACTACAAGAAATTGGTCTTTTAGCGAGGAAACGATTTGTCGCTAAAAGTCACATATTCGTTGCTAAAACTTTTTTGCAAGGAAATGTTACTCGTCGCCAGGTCGTTGTAAAAAGGGTCGTCTCGGATTCTATTTTGCGATAAACATACAATTCCTTGCCAATAATACATATTTAGCAACAAAATTGGTTTGACACCAAAACTTCTTTATTTTGCGACGCAATCATTCCTCTCCTAAGTTTCGACTTTAAATGTCTTTATTTCTTCGCTAAAAGTATATTATGAAAATTATTTAAGACGAACTTTAGCAGTAAGCTTGTCGTTGCAAAAGAATATTAGACATTTAGCGACAATGTCTTCTGGTTGCTAGCTTGTCGTCGCAAAAGAATATTAGACATTTAGAGACGATGTCTTCTGGTTGCTATCTTGTTGTCGCAAAAGAATATTAGCTGTTTAGCTATCTTGTCGTCGCAAAAGAATATTAGTCGTTTAGTGACCATGAGTTCTGGTTGCTAGCACGTCGTCGCAAAAAAATATTAGACATTTAGCAACCATAAGTTCTGGCTGCTAGTATGTCGTTGCAAAAGAATATTAAAAATTTAGTGACAATAGTTTCTGGTTGCTAAATATTAATTTTGGCGATAAATTTTCTCCTTGCTAAAAGATATACAATAAAACCACCATGCATATTTTTGGCATAGTTGTTTCGTTGCTAATAGAATTTTTCCTTGCTAAATACACAATATCTAACTTGCAATAATGGTTTATTTCTTGCAATAATGGTTTATTTCTTGCTAAAAGTGGCTACTGCTACTATTTATACTGTTAAATTTTTCTTCCTGTGCATTCACAACCATACTATATTTCCAAACATACATCCATGAAAAAAATATAAAGAAGTTCTAAAGAATATCATAAAAACATTAGAGAAGTTTACAAATATTTCCAACATCTAAAGTTAAACCAACAAAATTATACTTAGAAGTAAATACATAGAGACAAAATACCCCAAAAAAGATTCAGTTGTAAGCTTCTCTCATCCAAGAAGCACAAAATTGTAACAATAATAATCCATTATCTAAAAGCACAAAAACAAATTCAGAACTTCATCAATCTCTATCCTACAAAAGGCGTTGTAGCTCAATCAACAATCTGCACATAAGACAAGATATAAGAATTAGAACAAAAATAGGAGTAATGGATAACTAATAAACTAGAAGGTCTGCTATCAAAAAAAAAAAAAAAAGATAAACTTTGGAAGAGGGAACACTTCACTAATACCATTACCCAAAAAAAAAAAAAAAAAAAAAACAAATTATAGGAGCAAAGAGAACAAGAAGTCATAAGCTTAGAATCAAATGAGGAACCAAAAAGGGAATAATCATAAGCATAGCATTTATCAGTGTGATTGCATATTGATAACAACCTCCAGTGTTAGGGAACAAGTCAAATTGTCCAGTTTGTCAAAACACAATGCAGACTTTGTTTTTTAGCCCACTTTACATTGAAATTTGAATGTACTGGAAGTTAATCAGCAAGCAAATCTTACATGGTTGGGAAGATATACGAGTCTATTTTCTAACAAAAAAACGGAGCATGATTTGCTTTACTATGGAGAGAGATATGATTGTTTAACTAAAGCGTGTCATAGCTGCAAAGCTGGAAATTTAGCAACGTTGTATTTCAGCCGACTATACATTGAAATATGAATTTATTGGAAGTTAATCAGCAAGCAAATCTTCGATGGTTGGAAAGATATACGAGTCTATTTTCTAACAAAAAAAAAAAAAGAAGCATAATTTGCTTCACTGTGAAGAGAGATATGGTTGTTTTACTAAAATGTGTCATAGCTGCCTGTAGAGCTAAAAAATCAGCCACCTACTTGATTTCCTGCATCCTTAATTTTTGGGTTACCACAATTTCTAGGCAACATGGTTTTCATCAACCTCTCACAAAACCTCCCACGTGAGCAATAAAAATTTTGCTGCTTTGATGAAGTTGAGACAAAACTAAAACAATACGCAGTAATATGCTATGCTCATTCTCTAAAACAATGCTCTCATAGTCAATTATAGTCTTAAGGCAAAAAATAAAGTACCCATATATCACCAAACTCTACCTGCACTCACAAACCCAATCCGAAATCTAGATCATTGAAAATTTCTAGGACAAACCCAAATCACAAATCACATTGAGAGGAAAAATACATCTAACCCAACTCACTAAATAGGGTTACTGAAAGAACTAAAATCAGTAAGCACATTTTAAGCAAAAACTCAAACCCAAATAAACATTAAATGGGGTTCTAAATCCAAAGCCAACAAATTGCGACCTCAAAAATAAACTTCTTCATGCCAACATGCAAAAAAAGAAAATAGGAGGTGGTTAGAAGCATCTCAGTTGTATTCTAATTTTGGGATGACAATGATGTATGCTTACCGTATGAGCTGAAATGAGATACGTATATAGCACAAATGAGTCCCATTCCAAAAGTAGAATTTAATTTGGATGGTGTCCTTTCATCCAATTAAGGAGAAAAAAAATTAATCTCAAGAAAAAAAAAAATTCAGTGCAGATGTGTATCTGGGCTCGAAGAAAATATCTTGCTAGATTTGCTCCAAGTTCTACTTGCCGATAACAAGGCGCATGCTTTTGTTCTAGTGATGAATGCCTAACATGTCCAACCATTTTGAAAATTACTTGATAACCATTTGCTCTTGGGTATTACATTGTTATGGTCGTGTCAGTAAACCAACAACATGGTAAAAGGAAGAAGGAGGCAAGTTTTCTCCATGACCTTGAAATCTAGAAATACAAGGGCAGGCTAGATGAATAAATAGATATACTTGGCCAAAGGGCGTAAATGTTAAATAGAGATACTTGGCCAATGGGCATAAATGTTTGCAGTTACCATATTTTCTTGCGAACATAATTTGGGTTGATTCTAGTGCACAACCATATATAATCTTTTTGTAACAATTGAAATCTTCAGTAATGCATGCACAAAGGAGTTAGAGAAAAAAAAAATGGCACTCTCTTTATTTAATTGTAGGAGGATATATTGGAAGAAGAAGAAGAAGAAGAAGAATGGGAGAGAGAGAAAGAGAGAGAGAGAGAGAGAGAAAATTCAAAATTGTTGGAGTATGTGATTTACTATAAAAGAAAATTCAACATTGTAAACCATTAAAAATCTATTAATTCCAATTCAATTTCAATCAAGTCAAACCAGTAAATATAAGATTTGGTTGTGCTTGAATATAGATGTGAGTTTTAACTAAATTATAAGAAATATTGTCTAGTTACAAAGTAATAATTTTATAGTCATTTAATTGAGTTTTAGTTGTAAAAGCTGGCTAGATTAGAAGATGAAGTGATTCTACCATGTCTTGGAAGGCATGAATTATGACAGCCATAATTTTGTCAGAGTTATCAATTGGCTTTACCCAATCGATGTTGTCGATTAGCATTTTCCTAAAACTAAATTGAAATGGTTGCTAAAACCACTACAAAAAAAAAAAAAGAAAAAGAAAAAGAAAAAGACAAATGCATGTCTATCTATGAAGGAAGGTAAATGAAAAAAAAAAAGAAAATAAAAAAAAGCTTAACATTCAAATAAAAGTATATCTCCCCTATTGAAATGAATAACTAATTTAAATGAGTAGTCTTAGCTTTATCTTTATGAGCTAACCTTTAATACAACGGATGACCCAATTCATGAGCCTGCTTTTCTCTCTCATCTATTTTGATCTAATTAAAAGCTCACTACATTGATAACTACAATAACTAACCTTATAAATAAACTACTAACTTTTGACACCAAATCAAAACAAAAATAAATAAAGTAAGAGCTAGTAAAATTATTTCCATTAGTTTACCCATGGAATTTAAAATTTTTTGCAGTATATGGTTTACTATGAAAGAAAATTCAAATTTGTAAAATATTAAAAATCCATGAATTCCAATTCAATTTCAATCAAGTCAAACCAGTAAATAGCAAAAAGACCGATATTGACCAGTAAATCAATCATATATTCAACATGTAACTTACTATGTAAGAATCATAACTTCTATGTAGGAATATATAAAAATAAACATACATTTCAGATACTCCAATACCAATCTCTAAGCTCATATGTTAACAAAATGTGAACAAATGCCTATAAAAAGGGAAAAAAAAAAACAAAATGACTTCTCACTCTTATATATATACTAAATATTACCCGTGCGCACGACATTCTTCAACAAAATTGCTAATCAATTCAACTGATTTTGAGAATTTTTTATAGGATTTTGTGATGGTAGCAGTGATTTTGGTCAAGAAAACAACAAATGTGATGAACCAATAAAAAGTAGGACACACAAACATAAATATAAAATTACCAACTAGTTTTGTTGGAGCATGGTAAAAGTTTTCATCCAAAAACAACCCTCATTAACTAAAAAATTTCCAAATTGAAAGAGTGGGGCTGTGGCTTAAACTTGGGGTTTCTTGTTTCACTATGGGTATGATATATGTGTACATACATATGGGCCAAAAAAGGGAATAACCACTCTTCTTCCTGTGAGCACTTCACACTTCACCATCTTTTTCCTTTCTCCACCAAAGCCCACAGCTATAACACTTCAACACTAAAAAATTTTGCAGTGTTGGATGTCTTCAACACAATTGTGGGTGAAGGCTGACAGAGAGAGTGAGGGAGAGAGTGGTTTGGCCATGGTTGCGGGTGAAGGCTGAGAGAGGTGGCTAGCCAACTGAGAGGAAAAGATGGAAAAGATAGACAATTTGAAAAAACCTAAGCTAAAATGTAAGATAGATGGTTTCAGCAGGTAACGGAAAATTCTTTATATTAACCAAGCTGACGCATCCTAATTTAGCATTATTTAAAAATTAGATTGTCAAAGATACATTTACAATTTCAAAACAGTAAAAAACAGGGCACCAACTCAATTCCATTTCATGCTCTAATTCTAGTGACATTCAAATGTGGGATTCTATTGCATGCTCCAATTCCATGTTAAGTTCTTAAGCACCAACTCCTTTAAAAGCTTAAGTTATTAAGAAATTAGCCCAACAATAAACATCATGTGCTGTAACTGCTCGAAATAATTTACTTCAAGTTCACAAGCTAAAATAAATTATCAGGATTAGTTGAAGGTCTGCTGCCAAATTGTTGTTGCAACAAGGCTGATTGAGATTGCATGTAAGCCATAGCTTCTGCCTGTTGCGTCACTAACAATTGAAATTTCTCTTGTAGCTCTTTAGTTTTTTTTCGAGCCTCTCCTGCATCCCTTCGAGCCTATTCTTGACTCATCTGAGCCTCTGTAGTATCTACTCTAGCCTGTTCAACATTTCTAATAAGCTGTGAGTGAGTGGGTAATCCAGAAGATGATGAGCTAGGCTTTGGACCATAAGCCAAGTATATATCCTGATCTTGGTCCAAGGACCTTTTGAGAAAGCAGTTCATTTGACAATGGACCTGATCCTGATGTGATAGCTTCCTCATGAGCTTCAGCGAAAAAGAAAACCCCTCAAATGCCCAAAATAACATAAATCAATTAATTTTACATTTGAAAAAAATCAATCCTGTAGATGATGATGAGCAAGAGAACTACCAAATGTTAGTGAAGATAACTTAGCTGTAGCTGAAAATCCAAAACAAGGTGAAGATAACTGTTCGATTTACCTGGTATAAACTCTTGCAATTGAAAATCAAAGTGAAGGTGGAGGTTTGACACCTCAATGATTTCTCTAATCACACCCAAAACCTCTGTGCTGCCATGGTAAAGGTGAGATGTGGTGGTGTTGATGAAGGCTTTGTGTGTGTGTGTGTGTGTGTGTGTGTGTGTGTGTGTGTGTGTGTGTGAGAGAGAGAGAGAGAGAGAGAGAGAAAGGGTATTGGGTCTCTAATCTGGATGGTCGAGAGGAAGAGAGAGGGAAGAGAGCAGTGATAATGGGAGCATTCAATGCTCTGTCTATTTTTCCCAATGTAACGGTTCTTTTTAATCCAACGGTTGAGCAATGGTGACAATTTTGATCTACAGCTGAGAGATGTTTGAAGGTGAAAAGTTGAGTTGAATGGCTGATCTCGGCCATTGATTTAAAGTAAATCTCAATCTCAGTAGTTGTAGCAAAATGTATGTCACTTACATTTCAAAAAAGTGCTCAGATGCCATGTAGGACAAATGTCCTGTCAAGATTCAAAAAATGATCTGTTTTGTTATATAGATTATTATATTGTATACTTGCACATGATATCATATTAATATTTAGCATTATTAGTGTTTTCTCTACTGGGCACATTTGCTCAAGCCTACTATTTTGCAAATAATTTACTAGCCACTTAGCAGTTTGATGAAGGTTGTGAACTTTTTGGGTGTCTCATTTTTTGTAATATTTGTGGATATAAGCAACATATCTATGTATTTGAATTACCCAAGTTATTGTAATTTTTGGTAAAGTTGGGATTATGGAGTGTTATTTTCTTAGTGAAGGAACAGTATACAATGAGTTTTGAAAAGTTATTTTAAAATCTATATGCAGAGCAAGGTACTTGTGAAGGTTGTATCTTGTTAAATAATTTATTTTTGAAAAACTTGTTTGTATGGAAAATAGGGCATTGTGTTGTCTTCATTTTGATATATCATAAGCTGTAATTCGTTAAGGATTGAAGAAGTTATGCTAAATTTCCTCCAGGTGTATCGAATCTGACTATAATACCTTATTTTGATTATAACTCGACTTATATATTGAATTTGCATGTGATTTCAGTGAGAATTGAAAATAGATTCATGATAGAACATGTATGTCAAATTTCATAGTGTTAGAGTTTGTGGTTTGAGAAAAATTGCATTTTGAAGTTGACATTTATGGACAGATTTTAGTTAAGTTATTGAATTTTGGTTGAGCAGTGAAAGCGCTGACAATTAGTATTTTGGAGTTGACACCTTTACGTTTATGATAATTTCTTTGCATTATTTGAAATGTTGTTGTACCCATAACGACTTTTGAGAAGTATCGACATGTGCTGTGTTGAAACGCTTTGGCCTGGTTTTTTTTTTTTTTGTTTAATTTTTTTGGCTTAAATCAATAGTTTTCTACAAGCATTTGTATGGCTAGCATATACTTTGCATAAGAATTAGCCTGGTTTCTTAAGCCAGTGTTTTGTCTGGACATGAGATGTTAATAAAATTTGTGTTTTTGATTGAATTAGGGAACAGCATGACTGAGAGAACCAGGGCCAAAGACAAGGGCAAGAAAATGCTGCAAGTAAAGCTATTGTCCCGTTTACTCAGTCTCGTTCTGAAGCTAGTGCCCCACTTGACTTGATGCAAAGTGTTTTAAAACAAAAGATGCACAAAGGGGGTACATGAGGTTTGGAGAAGAAAGAAAATTGTCATCGAGAGAGGGATCAATCTTATGGCCTTCCGAGATGAACCGTACCTTTGGAAT
Source organism: Euryodendron excelsum (assembly GCA_033060915.1). Taxonomy (NCBI): domain Eukaryota; kingdom Viridiplantae; phylum Streptophyta; class Magnoliopsida; order Ericales; family Pentaphylacaceae; genus Euryodendron; species Euryodendron excelsum. The sequence continues at coordinate 42,282,712 of CM065379.1, forward strand.
GATGAAATTGAGGGACGAGGCTAGAAGAAATTTGCTAACTTTTCTGGAGGTGCAGTAGCCATATTGTGTGGTGAATGGCTGGCAAATATTTCCAAGACGAGCATCACACCCGGGACCCAGTGAATAGAGTCTTGGTTAAAGGGCAAGGTTGTAGTCATAACTCCAGATACTTTTGCTGAGATCTATCAGTTGGAGAGGGTCTGTAATGCCTAATTCAAAGACTCAGCCGATGAAAAGATTGATATGACGATAGTGGCCATTGAAATTTTGAAAGAAGGAGAGAGGTGGGCAGAAAAAAAGAATTTTGTGGGGCGAAACGCACTGAAGGACAGGTACCTACCTTTACACCTGTGGTCCTGTTACAGTTTGATTCCAATTGCCCTAACTTCAGAGGTAAGCAGAACGAGGGGGAAATTACTATGGGTTATAGGCACACACAAGTCCATTGATCTTCCATTGTACATGTGGTACAAATTATATGAAAGCCATCGGTTAGGGGATCCTATGACCAGTATCCTGTTTTCATGTCCACTCACGACGGCCTTTACTAAGGCCAAGGTGGCTGACTACGCCTTCTTGTTCAAGAAATTGACTCAGCAGCCAATTGACAAAGCATCCATTAACAAGTCCAAGGCTCAGCAAACCAGCTTAAATAAGAAGAAACAACGGGTTGGGACATCCTCAGAGGGATAGTCGCCACAAGTGGGGTCGACTTGCAATGCTAATCTTACCAGTCTGGTTCGAATGGTAGAGCAACAGAACCTACGAATGGACCACCAAACTGAGAGGTTGACAAAGTTGGAGGAGAAATTAGTGGAGCAAAAGAAGGAGTTTGGGGAATTCCAGCAAGTGATCTTGGGATAATTTGATAAGTTAGAGGAGTAGCAAAAGAAGTTTGAAGATCAGCAGAGTGAGCAGACAAAAATGTTGAAAGAGATAGCCAGGCTAATGGCTCGTCAACAGTAGGAGCAAGATGAGGATGGGGAGGAAGATGTTGAAGCAGATGATGAGGAAGAGTAGATAGTCATTGGGGACGTGTAGAGTTTAGGTAACCTTTCCTTGTACATGTGCATCATCTTGATCTAAAACTTGTATGTTTTGGTTAACTTTTGCCTTGCTGACAAATCTTTTATATGTCCTTTTTGGTTGCTATGATATTACTGAATAGTTTACCAAGTAAACAGCACCCAATGCAATTTTGTTGAGGTCAAAATTCTCACCTTTCACTTTTGAATAGAAGCTGGTTAACATGCCCTATCTATTGTCATATTTCAATATAGTACTTTCCATTAGAGGAGTCTTCAGTGGAATATTCACTATAACCTGTGATTTTCATTCTTCGATACTTGGATGGATAGCTATGGGCATTCACACACTTGGGCTTTGTATCATCTTTCAGAGTGCTTTATGTTTACTCAAGGTAAAACTGTTTTTCATCTCTCCTATTGAATAGCCTCATTATGTTTGACTTTGATTCACTTAGTGAGAATTGATTGATATGATTGATATGTTAGAATTCTGAGTTTTGCGCACTTTGGATATGACGCTAGTTTTAGTTCACCTGATATCACTGAAGTAATCACTTGAATGCACCTTGTCCACATCCAGTTTGAGTCACAACAGAGAAATGGCCAGTTGGGTGTTTTGTCAAAACCTCCTGTCACTATATGGCAGCCCAGTTGCACAAGCAAATGATCAAAATGGGGTAGCGTGTTGTTGATAAGAGTTCATGGGGATGGTTCTTTTCAATTCTTTTCAAAAAAAAAAAACAAAAAACAAAAAAAACAAAAGAAAAAGAAGTGCTTAAAAAGAGAAAAAAAAAAGAGAAAAAGAGAGAAACTAGTGATATGAGATAGAGCATTGCATGAAGAGGTAATTGTTGAGTCCGCCATGCGTACCCTGGAACCTGGCAAATTTGTTGTCCATTCTCTTTTAGTTGAACCCTACCACCATTGAAAGCCTTTGTAGATTCGAAGTGTGCAGCCCTTCTGAACTCAGTTAGTGAATGCTTGTGTTAATTGCATTGATTGATTCTCATTGTTAATATTCTTTGATGAGGTTATGTCATGTCATTTGCCGCACATTATTTACATTCTTCATGATAGGATTGCTTTTATTGATCATATTTATTTACTCTTATTAGAGGAGCAATCCATGAGAGTTCCTAGAGATTCAATTCTTGTTGAGTGAATGACTGGTGAGTTTTTGAAATCGAAACTTTAAGGATGCATGTGCTTGAGTCTGTAATGAGGCATTTATGGTACTTTGGTGAATCACGCACACTTAACTTGTTACTTCTACTTGATGAGATGCAATCTTGTGTATGCATTGGGTATGAGAATGAATTGAAACTTTGAAGTTTGGGGGTGAGTATTCTTGGTGCTATCTGTGTTAACTGTCTATGAATGGGGGCATACATGATGATTGAGAGACATCTATATTACATTTCACCTCAGCATTTTTTAAAATGTCTCTAAGATACATTTATATCTAACGGTCAAGAATATATATTTTTCTTGAACTTACGGCTAAGATTAATTCTCAGCTTCCCTTATCCCTTCAAACCCTCACCCAAAGAGTTCGATTTCAACGTGTTTTCAAACGATTATGATGCATTTAATGCTCTGCAAATTTGCATAGGTACCTTTGTCTGTCTATACAAACGACTCCTTTTTTTTATAAAATCTATGCCACAAAACAATGAGCTTTTTATTATAAAATTAAAAAAAAATATAAAGATGATAAATACAACATGCATGCATGATGTACTCTGTGAGAGGGAGAGAGAAAAGGGTTCTTTTAATTGAAAGGAATGATTTACATATTATGCTAAATAAAAGCTTAGCAGTTTGATGTACTGTGAGAAGTGGATTAAGTTTAGAAATTACTTCTTTATCTCTATCTAGAAATATAAGGAAGTGTTTAACATGATTATGAAGTTTAGTGAAAATTTTTATATGAACATTTTGGTGTCTAAATTGGGTTTTCTTTGCTACACAGTTAAGCAAAGGTCACTGTTAAGGATTCAAGATTTGAGATGAGTTTCTCATGAAGTGTTTCACTTGGTTTGTGTTTGATTAGGTGTTGATTATGGAATCGAGCTCTATGTGTTTGATCAATTGTTTGTGAGGCACATATACACATGCACACATATACATTTGTTTATGGCCCTTCATTCACTTGCTTTGTGCTTCAATGGTATGTTTATTTAATTATCGAACTTCTTTTGTTTCATCCTTTCTCGGGTTCAACTGTCGGCCTTCACTTTTCTGCCCCTCGCTTTCCGTTCCCGATGTCAACATTAATGACTGTAGGGAACTAAATTGCTCTTTTTAATAGAGATACATGTCACTTTCTTTCTAAGTTGAAGCATGTATTTGGTTTGTTGACTACACCCTAAAAGTGTAATCATAAGCCTTTAATTTGTACTTTGTTAGACTTATTTTATAATTAATTATCTTATTTTAGTTATATATTTGTTTGAGTATGTTTTGTATGTGTTTTTTTAGGTTATATAAGCTAATAAAGGCAAAAAGAAAGCAAGAATAATCAAAGTGGATTCAAGGTGAATAATTTGTTCATGAAAATTCAGACCCGTCTCGGTATTTTGACTATAACTTTTCACTCTGACATTTGATTAAGCTGATTTTATTGGCATTGGAAAGAAGACTTCAAGAGCTACAACTTGTCGTCTAATGTGTATTGGCTAAATCGGCCTCTAAGGTAGTCAAAATTGAGCTCGAAATTGATGGGTCGAATCTGTGAATAGTGTCCATCCAAAGGGTGCGTCCGAACGATCATTGTTCATCGGACGGTCACTATTCACCAGTCCGAACGGTGCGTTCGGATGCACTTCAGACGGCCATCAGACGCACCGTCCAAACAGTATTCGGACGGTTACTGTTCATCTAGATTGTATTTTTTGCGTCTGAAGTGGCGTTTTTAGGATTTTTTGTATAGTTTTTGAGTAGTTAGGGTTAGTTTGAGCAAGGGGGCGGTGGGAGAGCTTATCCAAGGTTGGTTTTTTTTCCATTTTTCTTTATTTTTAACTTAGATTTAGCTTTGTAATGGTAATATAGGAGTAGAACTTGTAATTTTCTTTCATTGTATTGAATTTTCTTTCACTTTCTTGCACTTTCTTGTATTTTTCTTGTATCCAAACACTCTTAATCTTCAAGTAAATTTTAGTTTAAATCTCTACATGCTTTGTTTTCATTTTCCATGCTTTTATTATGAGTTTAATTAGCTAGTGTTTACATTAGGTTTAAAAGAGAAAATCATCCAAATAATCTAAGGAATTCAATTGGAGGTATCTCATGGATTAATTGCCATATTTTCTTAGAATTTGAATTTCTAGTAATTAGGTGTGGAATTTTAAAAAAACTTAGATTATTGACTAAGTTTAGGGATTTTCATCACCCAAATCAATAGTATTAATTTAGGACTCTTGACTAGAAAAATACTCCACAATTGCTAGAAATTCATTTCCAACAATTGATTGAAGATGCCTTAGAAAACCCAGGTTATTGACTATATTTGACTAATCAATGCACAAACCACAAATTTGGCATTGACTAAGTTGAATCGATGGTATTAACTTTTGATTCTCCATTGAACATGTATCTAATTTCAATTGTTTGAGAATTATCAGTTTTTAAAGTTAAATCTTCCGAATCAAACACACTTAAATGTTGTATTTGATTTGAGTTATAAACCCCATTGAAAACCTTGGATGAAATTGAGTGATTGGATCATTTGAGCCCAATTCCCTTTTAATTGCTTTAAGTTTAATTTCACTTTGCTTTACTTTAATTGTTTAGTGTTAATTACTTTAATTTTCATTGCATTAGGTTAGTAATTCAAAACCATCATAAAAAATCCAAAACATTTTCGGTCATTTTATTTTCCTCTTTATTTTAGTTCTAATTCACCCACATAATTGCAAATCAATCCTAGGTTAAGTTAGTGGGAGTTGAGTGTTAGAGCCTATATTTGGCTAGGTCCCTTGGGAGAGAACGATACCGGATTATCGGTTTATACTTCATCGTGACTCTCGTACTCTTGCGGGGTACTAACTCCATTTTGTAGTTTTCAGAGTGAGTAAAGTTTTGACGTCGTTGCCGGGGACCACAGGCACGAGCCGAGCACTACCGAGCTTTAGATTGAAGAGCAATTGGTAGATTGGATCTCCATCCATCTACCACGACGAAGGAATCTTCGGTTTAGGCCATCGGTAATTTCGTTCCAATTTTTGTGTAAATACCATGATAGATTTTTATTTTTTCTTTTTCTCTTTATTTTAAGCTTGTTTTGTTTATTTTGTATAGATTTTGTTTTATTTTAATAATTTGATTGGAGGATTGCTAGAGAAGAAGTAGGGAGCCTCCACGACCACCTCCCATTCTTGGGGGGTGTGACCAATTTAACCTTGGTAAGGGATATGTGAGCACATATTCACATCATTATTTTGAGCCTCACCTTTATCAAGAGCTCTTTGACTATTACCATGCACCATCTCCACCTTACCAAACTCTACCACGTGAATACTGTCATGCCCAATTTTTACCCTATGAGGAATATCACACTCCTCACATTGGCACACAAGCGGACGCCATAGAGGATACCCTAGATGACACACTTCAATAAGCCATAAAATTTCAAGGAGAAGTGAACTCTAGAATAAATGAGGGCCTTAATGAGATAAAGAGTCAATTGACTCTTTTAATGCAAACCCTGGTTGTCTGTGCGGAGGATAAGTCCCTTGTATCATCTCCAATCATTTTTCCTAAGCAAGAGTGTTCAAGTGCACTCGCTCATCCCATCACTAACCATAGGAATGAGGACATCATTGATCAAAATATCTTTCCCCAAGACTTTAAGTCTAAGGAAGATATTCCTAAGGAAAGTGAGGAAATAATTGAAAATGAATTTTGGGATGAAAAATTTGAGAGAGTGGAGTTCAAAATCGGGGACTCCAAACACGAAGAGGAGGGTAAGATTACCCTTAATGATGATGTTGGTTTAGATGTTGGGAATGTGCTAATCAAAGAGGATGTTGATGGTTTAGAGGTCATCCCTACCATGTCTAGGGATCATGTGATCCCTATTTTTACACCTCTAGCATGTAGTCCTATTTTACCGGAGCCTTTGGAGCTCCATGTCCCAACCTTTGAACCTACCATCATTCCCATGGCTGGTCAAAAAAAAGGGGAGGGTCAAGCACTTCATGGCATGAACTTCATTGGCACATTTATGCATAAACATTCTTTATTTTCTACATACCATGACCCTTTTTACCCTTATGTGCTTCAAAGCTATATCCTAGAGTTCATCAAAGAAGTGGCCATTGTCTATTTTTATGTTTGCATAAACTCTTTGAAAATTTTGAGTTTAGAGGTGTGGGATGATAGCCAATTCTCACTTCGTGGCATTGGGTGATTTACTCTCTCTAATTTGGATAGGAGTAGGAGTAGTTGTTTTATTTCTTTGTTTTTCTTAGTTTGTTTCTGATTTTAAGTTGTGGGTGCCTTAAGCACCCCATTTTCTTTTTCTCACCATGTATGTGCATTTCATGCTTTGTTCTCATGCATTGAGGACAATGCATCATTCTAAGTTGGGGGTTGGGGTAGAGGTTTTGTCTCTATTTTGTTTGTTTTTATTCATTTGTTTAGCACCCTACCAAAAAAAAAAAAAAAAAAATCACTTAACTTGTGAAAGTGTCTTTTTGAGATTAGAAGATAGGAATTTTTACATGTATCTTTACTCAAGATGATATTGATTCACTCCTCATACCCAACATGTAGTGGGAGTTGCTTAATTCATGCTTTTGTAGAAAGGATTACATCATTGTGCACAATTATGCTTTTTAACACAAGTTGTTACTAGTCTTGGCACTTTTACCTTTACATTAGTGGAGATTATTACCTTGTCCGCTTTAGAGAATTTATCGCTTTTTGGAGTGTTTACATTTAATCAAGGATAGTTTCTTCACGCTCACTTCATTTAATAGCTTCATTATGCTTGTTTTTGGTTCATGAGTTAAGTTTTGATCTTGTTATTGACACTTGTACTCTATGAAATGCTTCGGTTGTACAACTTTGAATATAATTCTATGCCATTTTCTTCTTTATAGCCATAAGTTTCCTGTTATCGAACCGTATATTTTCCCTTAACCCTTGTTGATCTTCTACTAGAAAAAAAAAATAGAGGAGATTGATTTGGGGAATTCAATACAACCAAGCATGTTGTAATATGAAAAAAAGTTGTTGAATCTAAAGAGGGATGATAAAATGATGGAAACAAAAATAATAATAATAATAATTATTATTATAATTATAAAATTAAAGAAGAAAGAAGAAGTAAGAAAAAAAAAAGAAGAAAAAAGAGAATAAGAGGAAGAAAATAGTGAAAGAGGAGTTCAAAAGTTGAAAATATTTAAAGAGAAGAGTTAGTTTGGAGAAAAGTGTATTAAATGTTGAAAAGGGAGAGTCGTAGTTGTTTTGCATTCATCATTTCATGCCTTGATCACACATGTTATGATCATTTACTTCATCTCTCCTTACCCTCGCCTTTTACCTCTTCCACATTGCCCTCTTCACCTTTATAAGACAGAGTTGATCCAAGTTGTGCTTGATTGAAGTTTTCAATAGAGTGTAACCTATATCTTGTCAATTTCTTTGAATCAATCCTTAACTTTGAACATTCTTTCATGGAGCTATGCTAATGTCGATACACTTCTATCTTTTCGCTTTTTGTAATTGGTATGCTCACTTGTTTTGTCTCTTTACGTTTACTCCATTGTTGGGCATATCATTGTGAGGACCATGTGAAACTTTAATTGCGAGTGTATGTCCGATGAGGATTGAATCAAAGCGTAAAAAGGGTGGATTTGCTTAAATGAGTTTCATTTGTGTTGTTTAGCATGATTCTCCACCCACACACATGAACCTCTCTTTTGTATAAGTTGTTGCATATTAATGCAAGTGTTGGAGTTTGGAGTGGTATCAATGTCAACTTGAATAGGACTATGCATTCATTCCTTATTTTTATCTTAATAAGCAATTCATAAAAGGATGTTTGTGGGTATCATCATTGAAGACCCTTACGAGACACCACTCGTCCACTAGGGGTAACCTAAGGTTTTAAAGGCTTGATGCATAAGCTAAATGTACCCGTGACTCCTACGAAAGTAGAGATTATCCTTAATGTTTTTGATAGTTTTTGCTAAGGACTAGCAAAATGTAAGTTGGGGGTTGTGGGTTGTGATTACACCCTAAAAGTGTAATCATAAGCCCTTAATTTGTACTTTGTTAGACTTATTTTGTAATTAATTATCTTATTTTAGTTAGATATTTGTTTGAGTATGTTTTGTGTGTGTTTTGTAGGTTATATAAGCTAATAAAGACAAAAAAAAAAAAACAAGAATAATCAAAGCGGATTCAAGGCGAATAATTTGTTCATGAAAATTCAGACCCGTCTCGGTATTTTGGCCATAACTTTTCACTCCAATGTTCGATTGAGATGATTTTCATGGCATTGGAAAGAAGATTTCAAGAGCTACAACTTGTCTTCTAATGTGTATTGGCTAAATCGGCCTCTAAGGTAGTCAAAATTGAGCTCGAATTTGATGGGCCGAATTTGTGAATAGTGCCCGTTCGAACGGTGCGTCCGAACGGTCACTGTTCATCAGACGGTGCATCCGAATGTTCACTGTTCATCGGACGGTCACTGTTCACCAGTTCGAACGGTGCATTCGGTCGTACTTCAGACGGCCATCAGACGCACCATCCGAATAGTATTCGGACGGTTACTGTTCATCCAGATTGTATTTTTTACGTCCAAAGCGGCATTTTTAGGATTTTTTTGTATGGTTTTTGAGTAGTTAGAGTTAGTTTGAGCAGGGGGGGCGGCGGGAGAGCTTCTCCAAGGTTGTTTTTTTTTTTTTTTTTTTTTTTTTTTTCATTTTTCTTCATTTTTAGTTTAAATTTAGCTTTGTAATGGTAATATAGGAGTAGAAGTTGTAATTTCCTTTCATTGTATTGAATTTTTTTTTCACTTTCTTGCACTTTCTTGTATTTTTCTTGTATCGAAACACTCTTAATCTTCAAGTAAATTTTAGTTTAAATCTCTACATGCTTTGTTTCCATTTTCCATGATTTTATTATGAGTTTAATTAGCTAGTTTTTACATTGGGTTTAAATGTGAAAATCACCGAAATAATCCAAGAAATTCAATTGGAGGTATCTCATGGATTAATTGCCATATTTTCTTAGAATTCGAATTTCTAGTAATTAGGTATGGAATTTTAAAAAAACTTAGATTATTGACTAAGTTTGTAGATTTTCATCACCCAAATCAATGGTATTAATTTAGGACTCTTGACTAGAAAAATACTCCACAATTGCTAGAAATTCATTCCCAACAATTGATTAAAGATGCCTTAGAAAACCTAGGTTATTGACTATATTTGCTAATCAATGCACAGACCAAAAATTTGGTATTGACTAAGTTGAATCGATGGTATTAACTTTTGATTCTCCATTGAACATGTATCTAATTTCAATTGCTTGAGAATTATCGGTTTTCAAAGTTAAATCTTCCGAATCAAACACACTTAAATGTTATATTTGATTTGAGTTATAAACCCCATTGAAAACCTTGGATGAAATTGAGTGATTGGATCATTTGAGCCCAATTCCGTTTTAATTGCTTTAAGTTTAATTTCACTTTGCTTTACTTTAATTGTCTGGTATTAATTGCTTTAATTTCCATTGCATTAGATTAGTAATTCAAAACCATCATAAAAAATCTAAAACATTTTCGGTCCTTTTATTTTCCTCTTTATTTTAGTTCCAATTCACCCACATAATTGCAAATCAATCATAGGTTAGGTTAGTGGAAGTTGAATGTTAGAGCCTATATTTGGCTAGTTCTCTTGGGAGATAACGATATCAGATTACTGGTTTATACTTCATTGCAACCCCCGTACTCTTGCGGGGTACTAACTCTATTTTGTAGTTTTCGGAGCGAGTCATATGCTTTTGTTTGTTTGCTCTGCTTTGCTCTGTTAGATCTTCATCAAGCATTCGTTGGTGTTTATTCTATTTCTCTAATGTGACCAAGCCGTCCCTCGTTCCCTTTTCATGAATAGCATGCTCTCCCATGTTCCCACAGTTATAACAGTTTTAGAGTTAATAGGTAAGTTTTAGAAATTAATATGTATTTGAAAAAAGATATTCATTTTTTTGTTTGATTACCCATAAAATCAATATCTTTAATAACATGTGATTTTATTAAATTACTTTTTTTTATAACTTTTACTCTCCATCTATTTGGTAGATTCTTCATTCATAGTAGTTGGTTCTGCAGGACCACCGAAAAGAACAAGCAACTCAAATGCTTCTTCACTTGAAACAAAATGATGGATTCTAAGGTAAAAATGTTTTTTTCCTTACAAATGTGTTTGCTTATGTTTTAACTTTGAATTTGGTCAATTTAATGTTATGAGCTTAATGTGTATTTATTTTTTTATTTTTATTTTGATGTAGTTGGTGTTTTGTAATCTAGGTTTGCTTTAAAAACTTTAGAACTAGGATGAACTTTTTTCTTTTTCTTTTTTTTCGTAGAAGAGGCTAGGAATAAATGCACTAAATTAAAAGCTAAATTTTTTATTGTTTTGTTGATCCATGATAAAAGTTGGGATTTTTTTTTTCGATAATGTTTTTAGTTACTTTTTATTTAGTAGCATTGCCTTGGTAAATTTGGTTTGCTTTTGGTTTTTTAAGTTAATTGGTTGGTGTTCTTCGAGCTTGAGATCCACACTATTGGGCAGTAAAGACAATGCCTTATGAGTTACAAAGAGAGGAAAAAGCATGACAATGGGCCATTTCAAAGGGATAACTTGCGATTTGAAGCATTAGATGGACAGTGCATTTTTATTGTGTGACATATTATTCTTTTGCTAGCAATTTGAATTTAGTTTTCTACTCAAATAACTATTAATATTGAATGTTAATATTGATTCTATACTAGGCTCAATGCAAGTTGGCCTCAAGGGACATTAGCCAACAAAATTGAGAAATTTTGTTAATTGAAAATATTAAGTGTATGCCTTTAACTATCCTTGCTGCACTAGGTTTATGATTATCATTTTTTTGGAAATACTGGGTTAAGCATGTTGATGCAAGGTTTGAAAATATTGAGATTAGTATGTGTATGCCTTTAACTATTATGATGTTTTGTTTTGATTACATTGGTTTGAGAAAAAAAATGCATTGCATTTCTAAATTTTAAAGTTTGATTTCAATGCTTATTTTAATGCATAGTTATATTTAAATTTTATTCTGATTTTATTGGAGAGTGTTGGAGGCACAGGTTATCCCTAGTGATGCATATGCTCAGTGCATTCGGGATTTTCACGAAAGTAAGGAACCATCCTTTTTGTTATTTATATAGTGTTATTTTTCTAGGGGCTAGCATAATGCAAGTTGGGAGGTGTGATTTCACTGTAAAAGTGCTATCCTAACCTTCTAAGTAGCTTTTATTAAGCCTGAAGGAGCTATATAGCTGGTTGTTTAGTAGTTATTTGGTATTGATTCGCTTCTTGGCATTATTTTCAAGGTAAAAGAGAGGCAAAAGTGTGAAGCTATTAAAGGAGCATCATCAGGACGCAGTTGCAGATCGTCCCGACGACTAGTGGAGGCAACAAACTCAAAACGAGCTAATCGTCAGGGCGCAGCTTTTGAGCATCCTGACTTCCAGATTGGGAGTAAAATTTAGCCCTAGCTATCGTCAGGACGCAACGATGGATCGTCCTGATGCCCAAATTCGAGATGAAGAAAAATTGTAAAGAACAGAGCACCATCATCAAGACGCTGGATTATTCCGTCTTGACGACCAGAATGGAGGATATCTAGTTTCAGTTTATCATCAGGACGCAATGATGGATCGTCCTGACGCCCAGATTCGAATGAAGAAAAATTGTAAAAAAGAGAGCACCATCGTCAGGATGCTGGATTATTCGGTCCTGATGACCAGAATGGAGGATATCTAGTTTCGATTTATCGTCAGGACGTAAAAATCCAGCGTCCTGACAATCGAGCGCAAGATTTGATTCTAGTTTTTTATTTCCTGATCAGCTGAATACCTATAAAATGACAAGTTCTCAGTTTGTTAGGGTTATGCAATATAGAGTGGTTTTTTAGAGCTTTTGGGAGGACACTTGTTATTTTTTGTTAATGAATATGTACAATTCAATAACTCGCAGATCAAGTTATAATATAAGTTTGGGAGTTTTCTTTTCTATTGCGCATTATGTCTCTAATCGTTATGGGTAACTAATCATCTTCTTTGCGACAAACAAGAAGGCGACTAGGGTTTCGAGTAGTCACATAAGGTATTACATCGGGCAATTATTGTTATATCAGTTAGTTCACAGATCATCTCTTGTTTATTCTCTTTTCCAGAAACCTTGCTTTTGTGATCATATTATGATGGGTTAATGACTTACATTATTGCATGGACTCCGCTTAAATCCCTGATATAAATGCTATGGAATATAATATTTCAAACATTGAATGAAGAGAGAGAATCTTTATTGGGTTTAAATGCGAAATCTTCCGATTGAAACGTGTAAGTTGTCACCAATGAATTGAGTTCATTCAACATCTTGTAGGTTTAGCGAATACTCAGTTGATGGATTTTTCCGAGCCAAGATTGTCTTTACTTAGGTTTTAATATCAACTCTCTGCATTGGTTTAAATACAAATAACCGTTTTACACGACTCAAATAATTTTTTTTTCACTTTTTCTTTTGGAGTTGTTCTTGGTTTCTGTGCTTGTGCTATGTCGAACGTGAGTTCTTTTCTTGGACAACAACTATCTTCCCTGTGGATCGACCTCAGACCTTTCGAGTAGACTACATTGCAACCGTTCGATTGCGGTCTTTCTATCGCATATCTTGGAGGCGATCATATAATATAATTTATTAAGTCAAAATGCCAAATAATATGGTATTTACGTAAAAAGTGACAGACTAGCTAGTTACATATTTATTTATAATTAGTTTTCCCACACGTCAAAATAAATAGTAATTTTTTAAAGTAGGAGTAGTAGTACTATACTAATATTTTATAAGTACAAATAATATATTAAAATTAGTCATAGTCACATATCATATAAAGTCTTAATTATCATGCCCTTAAAAACTGGTTGCCCCTTTTAGCGAAGAATCTATAATTTCCTTACTAAAGACTAATTTTTTACCACCATTAGCAAAGAAATTTATGTCTCCTCGCTAATAAATTTTTCCCACCAAACAAAAAATTTTCACCAATTATTTTTGTGGTTACTATTAGCAAGGAAGTTTGTATTTTGTCGCTATAACAAATATTGATTACTTTTTTAGTAAGGAGCCTACTAGTTCCTTGCTAAAGTCTTTATATTATACATCCAGCGATGAACAGTATGCCTTGCGAAAGATTTATATATTTAGAATTAGCGACGAGTACACAATTCGATGCCAATAAATATTGAAGATTTTTTTGCAACCTGATGCTTTTGACGACAAAATAATTTTTTCAAAACCTTTAACGACGATCTATTCAACCCCTCGCTAATATTTTTTCCCCAATCACCATTCGTGAGGAATTTTACTTGTCCTTGCAAATTCACTCTCCCGCCACACATCCTGTGAAATTTTTTTTTTTACCAAACATTTTGCAACGAGTATTTACGACAAAATTTTTTGTGTGTCGCTAAATATGGTCATTTGAAGACTTTAGCGAGGAATCATGGTTTTTCATGCTAAAAAGGTATCTTTAGTGTCAAATTTGGTTATGTTGCCAATATTTTCCTCGCTAAATGTCAAATTTCTTGTAGTGACCCTTGTCTCTGAATTCTTCTGTGTAGACTCACATCCCTATCTTTGCAGGACTTCTCATGGATCTGATGGAGTCTTAGATTTGCTTCTTCGTGATCAACATAGCGGGCGAGCAACCCACTAGTAATAGATACTGCTAAATGGGGTTGCTCAAGAAGGATGCATGGTCAGTTAGGCTTTGGCCTTGTCTTTTACCAACAAAAAAGAAAAAACAGTGTCTTTGCACAATAAAACAAAATCGCCTGCAGTGTGAGAAAGCATCTAGAGGAGAATGACTTTTACGTCCATAATAACTTGTTTGTGATCTAATTATAATGAAGTATGCATAAAACAAAGAAAACTAGCATCAAGAATTAAACTAAAGAATGATACAACTGGCATTAATAAATCTAAGCATGTTAACCAAGAGAAAATTGTTGGGATATTCATCTAGAATTTCACTTGCATGCTCGTAAAGCATACCAAACGTGCTCATTGGCATGAATAGAAGAGGTTCCATACACACTGTCTGTAGAGTACAATTAATTAGATTTACTGCTCAAACTAGAAAGAACTACACTTCTAAGGTTCTATACTTCGATTGATGCTTGTTCATTTCCTAATGATGCTTTGTATAATTTCCATGGATATCATTGAATATATACACAAATCTACTCTTAGGGATGGAAGTTTCTACGTACTTATTATTTTTCTTTATAGGAAGATTTCGACCTTTGGAATTAATAAAAAATGTATTCAAATAATATTCGAAAAAATTGCATAACAAGTGAGAAATAGACTCCTTTTTACACAATAAATAAAGCACAATATATTACTTTTATTATCATGTACCGTCCAAATTTAATCTTCAAATTCATTTACATGTAAGTGTGATATGATGTGCTTATGCTGGTTTGAATACTAAACTGCATCCATTTTCCGCAGAGCAGTGCTATTAAAAAGAAAGAAAGAAAAACCAATGCACATGTAATTTCTAGTTGGCAAAATGACTATAATATTGATATTGATGTTGTAATTTCGAGTTGTGTCATATTGAAATTAATTGTTCATCTTTAAGAATGCATGCCCCTAACTTTCTGAGCAACCAAGTGTGAAATTCGATAAAGAAGCACTAAAAGAATACTGTGCTGCTTTTTGAAGTCAGAAGCACCATTAGTTTAATTCCTCCCCAAAAAAACAAAAAAGGACCATTAGTTCAAAACCAAACCCATTCACAAATATTTGAACGCGAGATTGAATCGAATCGTTAATGTTGGACCAAGCTATGAAGAATGCGTAGTAACTTACAAATCTTACTTATTAAGAACTAACCATACGTGTGCTTGACTGATCAACTCCGATAGAATTTTAGTTCTACTTGAACAGCCTAACAAACGTGCACTTTCAATATCTCGGATGCTTCTCATAAAACAAAGTAGAACGATTAAATTAATCAACGTGAATACAGCAAGAAAACATTATGTTAATGACCTGATTAAGAAACATGCTAAAGGCAAAATGGAATAAGTTTACCATGGTTTGATGTACAAGGTGGGCATGCTAACCTCTGGCTCTGATTAGGGTTTTTGAGAATCCTAAAAGCTAGACAGCTTGCATGCAATGTTGGTAGGGAAGAGGTTTAGGCCTTCCTGCAATTGTCTCATAATGAAAGAGATAATTTTGTAATGTTTGTTTGCTTATTTTAGTTTGTTAATACATAATTAGCAACAAAGAAAGGAAAAATAAATGAAAGAGAGGGCAAAGAAGCCCATCCATTGGTTAAAGCTATAACCGAAACAACCAATGCATGCACTCAATTGTTCAAAAAAACCCTGAAGGTTTCTTTTGACTATGTTTTTCACACTATACATATATATTGATATATTCCTTCTCTACTATTCTTTTCATAAAATAGCGTCCCTATGGACTTTTCAGACGTAAAAGGAAAAGAAGACTTGCATGTTTAATAATAGTTCATATATAAATGTTGATATTTGTGTATGGCATTTGGTGAGTTAGGTAAAATTTTAACATACAATCTGTCAAAATCCACTCAAATTTACAATTTTTTACTATTACATGTCTTTATATACGAGGTTTTAGTACTGATTGTGACACTTACCGAATAAGATCAAAGATGAAGGGCCTAATTACTGCAAATTATGATACAGTCCTTAAAACTCATTAGATCAATTGAAGCGTGCTCTTCATGATCATTACTTCAATGTTAATGTAATTGCTAACCATCATTGGTTGTCAATGCAAAGGGGAAAAAAAAAAAAATTAGTTTATGGCAGCCAATAATATTCAAGAATCCACTTATAAGCCAGACTTGCCAATTGCATCCGTGCAATGAAATGACAGATTTACTTATAACAAATACAAAAAGAAGGGTAAATTATATTAACTAGGCTTGAGATATTGATTTAATACGCAAACCATCCAATACATGTTAAAAATTATACTGATTATTCTTATTTTTTGATTTTCATAACAGATTTCCCGCTCCCCGTAAAAGCAACCTTTGTCAACTAACGGGTGTTCAATGAGTTTTTTTCGAAAGTCCTAATTTACCCTTAAATTTTTATTTAATAAAAATCTAATTAACTAAATATGTTTATTAATTCTACAAAATGCCACATTATCCTTACCAAATAATAAATTGACCAAACAATTTTGGCTGTGTTATGTTCACCCCGTATTTTTCTTCTTCTCCATCGACATCCTCCGTACCTCGCACCTCACCGAAACCTACCTCCCTTTCTTTCTGTGACATAAGCTACCTCCTTTATGCCATTGCAATCGTAACACCCCCACCTCCACTACCAAAGCTCCATCTCAACAACCAGCCACCCTCACCCCTTCTCAGCCACCCCGGCCACCTCCTACCCCACTGCTCTGCCTCTCTCTCTCTCTCTCTCTCTCTCTCTCTCTCTCTCTCTCTCTCTCTCTACCATTACATTCACCAACTATGCATCAGCCCACTAACAAACCCCCCACAGCTCACCACCACCTCCGCAATGAAGGATTTCCACTCTGCCATTACAGTTGATAGAAACCCTCTCCACTACAGACCGTCGCAGCGAATCAAACCCCGTCCACCGCAGACCACCACTGCCAATCAAACCTGAAGGATTTCGATTCTGTCATCACTGCCGATCAAAACCCTCTACACCACGCACCACCATCGCCAATCAAACCTCCCTCCACCGCACACCACCACCTCCAATAGAACAGACCACTCTTTAAACTCCTTTAACCATACACCACTAACTCCGTAATCGAACGACCTTCACCCTACCATCACCTCTGATCAAATCCCCTCCATTGCACACCACAACCTCCAATCGAGAGGTACGCACCTCTGTCGTCTTTCTCCCCCATCACCAATCGATCATGTCATTACACATATAATTCGTTAGATATATCTCTCTCTCTATATATATGTATGTAAAGCTTATACTTTTATATAGAGATTGATTGTTAATATGATGAATAATCGCATCCAAAGCCTGATTAATATCGCTTTCCTTAAGACAATATTCACCCCAACCAATTTCAGAATCTGGTGTGCACCGGTTAATGGCAAATCACCTCCAAGATACAATGGAGCTCAAAAAATCTGTAATTCTGACTGCGTGTTGCACACACGAAATCAGACTCGAATACCCTTTGATTGTCAAGTTTGTCACAAATCTAAATGTCTATTTCTGCAGAAACAGACTTTAGAGATGATAAACAATAAAACTAGAAAGAATTAAGAACTATAATGCATTTTAATATGGAGAGAAGTTGTAGGAAAAAATATGTATATATTGTTTGTGAATCTGCCATATTTTTATAGACATTTTGGTGTTTTTTTGGACCAGACATACCTGTTAGGATTCAAATAATAACTGATTTCTAACAGTCACTTGCAGGTTTAAACACAACTGTCGGATCGCCTCTTTCTAATCTAACAGTGTAGATCGCACCTATTCATTGTTTGATTAGATCATTCATCACACTTTTATGATCAGGTGTGATTCTCACCGTACGATCCTTTTTGCTTATGTATTAGCTATATGATCGTTGATTATTATGATTGACAAAAATTAATGATCTTGATCATACGTCACAAGCACAAGTGCTAAGTGCCAAGTGCACCACATTACGCCACGCGACTCGCACGCAAGACGTGCGTATGACGCACATGTGGCTTGACACATATGCTTACACTTGAATAATATACTCAATAATTGCTCTAAAACAATACATAGAAAGTTGTTGACATTTATAAATGTCTTACAAAACTTCTCACTTTTCAATATGGGATTCATTTAATAAGACAATAAAGACTTTCTTTAAAGTTAGTCAAAACCATTTTGAAAAATTCCAAAATTATTACATATATTATATATTTTGAAAACATTTTCAACAGTGATTGGATTCCACATTGAAGATGGGCATAGAGAATTTTATGTTACTGATAAAACCCAAACATCCATGGGAGTACAGAGAGATTATCCATGGGATCTATGATGGTGGGTGACTCAGATATGATGCATCGAGTTATGGCAGAGATAGCACCAACGAAGGCTATGATGGCTTCTGGGTTTGAGTGAGAAGGATGGTGGCTTGGGTTGTGGAGGTGGTGGTGGTACTATTGGCATTGGTGGAGGAAGGGTAGTGGTGGTTTTGGTATGCTGACTAGGTAGAGTTATCAGAAAGGGGAAAAAGTTGAGATGTGAGAGAAGAAAGGTTGCTGGTTTTTCTAAGGTTTTTGCAATTTTGTGAGGGTAAATGAGTCATTTTAATTATTTTATTAACTCTGTCACCGACAAACTCTAGGTCAATGTAATTTTTAATAAACTTGTGTATTAAATCAAAATCACAGAGATAGTCAGTCTAATTTACCCTAAAATGAAATAATTGGCAGAGGATGAAACTTTTTCGGGGCTACTCTTAGTTAAGCCCATGATCAGCCTATCCCAGTAAACATTAGCCGCCCGTTTCCTATTACATGGGCGAGAGACAATGGGCCCGCTGATCCACACTGTAGACACGTGCATAATTGTTGGTGGCAAAATTGCATTTATGATTGCAGTTAAAAGTGCCTAAGCACATTACTTGTAACAGACGTTGTATGCATAATTATACTTAAGACTTTAGGTACTACATAAATCGATACTTTGAACAGCAAGGAATACACATTAAAAATGGTAACCAAATGGTCCAAACCTTACTTCAAGTGTTAAAATATATTCGCTTTGTTAGAAAGTATCTTCAAAAAGAGAATGACTAATTTTATAAGTGCCGCTAAAAGTGCCAATTAATGTTGAGCACATTTTTTTGTATCATACGTTGTATTCATATTAATACTTAACCTAAAGATATTTCTTTATAATCAATACTTTGAAAAGCAAGGAATACGCATTCAAAACGTTAACCATATAGTTATTTTTATAAATTATTGACTAACGCATGCGATGTCTTCGCATGTTAAAATATGGTCATCAACAGGTTGATTCTCTTTTTTCGCATCTCTTTTTTGGCTTAGACTCTCTCATCAATGGTTCAATTATCTTTTTTCGTATCTCTTTTTTGACTTAGACCCTTCTCGTTGTAAACTCTTCCGATGTATTAAAAAAAAAAATTCGGTCATCATGTTAAAAAGCATCTTCAAAGGAGAATGACTTTTAATACCCATTCAAAATCTTAACCAAACAGTACTACTAACACACGCTATTTCTTGCACATTAAAACAAAGTTGCTGTGTGGGAAAGCATCTTGAGGAGAATGACTTTTACGGCTATAAATAATTTGTTTGCGATCTAATTATAACTGAGTATGCGTAACACAAAGAAAACGAGGCTCAAGTATCAAATTAAAGAATGATACATACAATGGCATTAATAAATCTAAGCATATTAACCAAGGGAAAATTGGTGGGATATTAATCGAGAATTTCAGCTGCATGCACGTAAAGTATTGACATGAATAGAAGAGGTTCCTCACACACCCTAGAGTACAATTAATTAAAATTAGTGCTCAAACTAGAAAGATCTACACTTTTAAGGTTGGATTGATGCTTGATCATTTTCTAAAGGCACTTTGTGATGGAGACCGATCGAACAATAGTTGACCAGAGTCGAGCGAAAGATAAATTGTGCCTCTCTAAGGAACCAGATCAGGAAAGACACAAATGACATGGCACTCAAGCAGCACTGAGTGATTGTACTCTAAAAAGTACACTCAGAGTCTCTAATTGTAAGCTAGTGTAAATAAATATTTATATATTATTTATCATTTTAATGCAAAAAAATTAGTTTTTTTTTTATTTTTTTATCTTGTGCA
Source organism: Euryodendron excelsum (assembly GCA_033060915.1). Taxonomy (NCBI): domain Eukaryota; kingdom Viridiplantae; phylum Streptophyta; class Magnoliopsida; order Ericales; family Pentaphylacaceae; genus Euryodendron; species Euryodendron excelsum. Next base: position 42,302,906 of record CM065379.1, read on the forward strand.
AATTTGAAATTAAAACCAAGCAAAATAAAGTTGGTGGGCACAAATATTTGTTCAAGTGTGAAGTGTAAGAATGGCTGAAAAACATTGAATTGGAAAAAGATAGAAGAAAATAAAAAAATAGGAAGAAAATAAAAAAGTTAGGCCATGTTTGGCCAACTAAATGAACAAAAACAATAAAAAAAGAAGAAGACAATGGCCGGATGGCCATTGTTGGCCATTGAATCAAGTGGAAGACAATGGCCATTCGGTCATTGAAAACCAATGATGACAATGGCTTTGGCCGTTCTATAAATTGGCCGCTCGAGAGAGCTTCAAGGAGGGATAGCCAATCCAGAGGCAATAGCCAATCTAGAGTTTTATTACTTTATTTTTCTGTTTTTATTTTTAGGTGTAAATATTCAATTAGTTTGTTAGTGTTTTCAATCAACTTTCAGTCATTTCTTTATCGTTATTCTGTTGTAATAAACTTTTTTATTTATGAAATTATTTTTTTTCAAATTATGTATTTTTATTATCATGAGTAGCTAATTTTATTCTTGGAACTAATTGTAAAGATTACGTGACAGTATTAAGATGATCAATTAAAGTTTATCTTTTCATTCCAGATTTATTTGAAAACTTAGTATTTTTACACATGTTCGGTATATTGCATAAACGGGCACGTGATTGTATATTTTATGTACGTAATGGTTTTGTGTTTAGTAAACAAATTTAAGTTTAGGAGTATCATAATTAATATATGAGTAGTGTAAAGTAAAGTAAATGCTGGTTTACTTATCACTTTTTAGAGGCTTGCATATTTTATGCCTGGTATGTTTTTATGTCCAAACGTCTAGTAGGGACCTAAGGCTCTTAATCTTAATCTGGAATGGATTGCTTTTATATTCTTGATAATTAAAATCTAAATCTTTTTTAAAACTTAGACTTTTAATTATGTTTGTAATATTTTCTGCATTGACAAAGCAGCTAGTATTTGCAAATCGATGGTGAGGGTGTTCGATAATAATTTAATAAGTATGTAGCTAGAACCTTTGAAAACATGTGCCTTTAATTATGCTTGTTACACTTATACTCTAACAAAGCATTACCTAGTGTTTATGAGTCAATCGCGAAGGTTCATCATTTTAACGTGATATTCTAGTATTTGGTTATTATTGAATCTTCTCATATGTTGGTTATAAGTCTCAAGGTAGCCAAACGATTGACAGATAGTAAACTTGTATTGATCAACCCTAAGAAAGTTATGTGATCGGATCAATTGGATCCAAGGCTATTTTTAATTAGTTTATTTTGCAATCTAATTTATCATCAAACCTATCAAAAACAAAATATTTTTCCTTTGGTTACTGTTTCTGTAATTTTTTGTCTAAATCTTGTCAACAAGAGGTGAAATTTGAACTGATTGGTTTAGCTTCCAACTTAAGCTATCTGTGACACATCTGTGTCAAGCATGGCTTAATTGGTATCTAACTCTTTACCTGGTTTGAATTATGGCACCTACCATCCACAACTATGACATTTCACACAATTTAGAACTTCGTTCCCTGTGGATAGACCCCGTTCTTACCGGGTTATTTTAACTGTTACTTCGCCGCACTTGCATTTAAGTGTTCAAATTCCCACAATTTGGGCATAGACAAACAATTTTTAGTACCATGGTTGGGAAGGACAAGCACTGAGTGTGGGATGCTAAGCAGATCTATGCTGAACTGATACCGAAAGAGTAATACTGGGTAGAAAAATGCTGACCATTCCACTTGCCCAGCCTATGGGGACCACAGCTATAGGTAACCCCCTGGTAACTGATACTAGGGATGGTAGCACGACTTCGAAAGGGCGACGCATGGAGGGATAGCCACCTTCTCCATCAGGCTGTCATCAACTTGGCAAACCCCGAAGGAGGCACCACATATGGGGGGGGACAACCACGTCCTCCATTACCCTGCCAAGGTCCTGATCACCCAACGATACGTTGCCACATGAAAAGGTTACCATTTCCATTACTTGCATACAAATACTCCCAAGACCACTCCAAAAGCACGCCAGTATAAAAGGCAACCTAAACTTTTCTCCCTAAGGTATGTATACGAAACCCTAGATGAAACTCTGTAAGATTATCCTCCCAAAACCTAACTTTGGCATTAAAAAGTCCTTGGTAGGCACCACCGGTGTTCCTTGACCTAACTTTTCTTCGCAGTCAACCAAAGACGTTCATCGTAACCTAGGGGTAGACCTTACAAGTTTACTGATCTATTAATTGGCGCCGTCTGTGGGAATCGACTTTCCGTCATTTCCATGGTCATAACCAGGTCCGGTGCTTCACATCTACCATGACCAATGGAGGAACAAAGTGCAAACCAATTAGAGGAAGCCCACAGCCACGCCCCAGGTTCACACCTGTGGTATTAGCCCCACCATACAGAAGTTGTGGGGGACATAATGGAGAATCTCCCTGCCTAGGACGAACGTATTAGAGCCCTCCAAGCCCAACTGACAGGGGTGTCGTGCCCAGATTTTTTGCACTTGAGAAATACACACACAAGCGGAAAAAATACTGTACTCTCTTGTTAGAACTCATCCTCCTAGAAGAATAAGTGCGACTAGATTTGAATGAAAAATTGGTTTGAATAAAGGGCTTTTAGAAAACAATTGGAGTCGCCACCTAACTTAATTAAGGTGAGTTAGGTCATCTAAAAACTAAGCATAATCTGGAGACTACACTTAGGGTTTTTGAAAAAGATTTTGAAAATACTTCCTCAAGATAGGGTTTTTAAGAAAATAGGTTGCTTGGCAACCTTTGGAAAAGATTTAAGCCCTTTTTGAAAATAACTCCATTCTGGTCTTTCGAAAACAGTTATCTAGGTTTGGAGGTTGGTTACGTGTAGGGAAGATGCACTAAGCCATCACCCTACCCCACCCTTGTGGTACCTACATGTCTATTCACCCTAAATTCACCTATGAGAGTCTTCAACTAACAAATGTCCAATTCTATCCACTTTAGAAAAACAATGTTTAAAAACTATCATGATGCATGATATGCAAGTGCAAGAGAGAGAGTTGGAAAATAGATTTGAAAATAGATTTAAAAAGAAATTAATTTGATTTAAAAGAGACTTGAAAAGATAGATTTGAAATTGGAAAGTTTTAGAAATTGAAAATAGAGATTTGAGAAGATAGATTTAATTTGATTTTGAAAATAGATTTGAGAGAAGAGATTTGAAAAGAATTATGAAATTGGAAATTGAAAACAGGTTGTGGAAATAGAAGCTTGAAAAAGGTTGTAACTGCACCAATGAGGATTGCCTACGTATCCTTTTGAGGAATCAGATCAGTCGTAGTTCGGACAAGAGTTCGATAGAAAATAGAAGATCTGATATGGAAGAAGAAATTGAATTGGAATTTGGATTTGATTTGAATTTAGAATGGAATATTGGAATTTGAAATTTGGAATTAAAAAGATTAGACTTTGATTTAGAAAGATAGAAGTTTAAGAAACCTAGACTTAGGAAGATAGGATTTAGGAAGGACTTAAGATTAAGAAAGATTTGACTTGACTTGAAAAAGTTTTGAAAAAAGATTTGACTCGAATATTGGACACGGAAGATTAGGAAAGATTGGATTTAGAAAAGATTCGGATTAGGAAAGTTTCAAAATAGGGAAGTTTCGTTTTAGGAAAGTTTCATTTTAGGAAAGTTTCGAATCAGGAAAGTTTTGATTTAGGAAAGTTTTGAAATAAGAAAGGTTTCGTTTTAGGAAAAAAGAATGTTTTTAAAATAGGAAAGTTTAGAATTTAAGAAAGTTTTGAATTTATAATGTTTTAGATTTGGAAAGATTTGAAGTTTAGAAAGTTTGGAATTTAGAAAGTTTGGAAGTTTTGAAAGATTTAAAAAGTTAGATTTGGAAAGTTAAGATTTGGAAAGGGATGGAACTAGGAAATGGTTGAATTAGGCAAGATTTGGAAGCTTATAGTTTAAGGAAAGATTTAAAAGTTTAGGTTTAGGAAACTTATGGTTTAGGAAGGTAGGAGATTAGGAAGAATTTGAATTAGAAAATGTTTAGACTAGGAAGGATTGAGATTCCTATTTCCTAAAACAAGGGATTGGATTTTGTTTCAAAATGAGAGGGTTTGATTTTGTTTCCAAAAACGGAGAATTGGATCTAGTTTCCTAAATGGGGAGATTGGATTTGGTTTACTAAAGAGAAAATTAGATTTGACATGGATTTAGAAAGGGAAGTTTTAGAAACTCTAGATTTGGAAGACTATAGTTTTGATGTAGAAAATGGGTTTTGGAAACTTATGATTTTTATGTAAAAAGGGAGATTTTGGAAACCTAGGTTTTAAGGCAAGATTGAAAATCATGTTTTTGGGACGGAGAATTAGGGTTTCCTAATCGTTGGCTCTAAGGTTTAACTTGGACACCAAGAAAAGGGATTTTTAGAAAATAAGTTTTTGGAAAGGGAGATTTTTGGAAGGAAATTCTAGAAAGGAGTTTTTAGAATGTGAACTTGGGAGGAGTTTTAAAAAGAAGACTTTGAAAGAAGCTTTTAGGAAAGAGTTTTTAGAAAAGAGATTTAGGGGACGTTTTTAGAAAGTGAATTTTGAGGAGAGTGTTTTTGGAAAGGAGTTTAAAAGAAAGTTTTGAAAAATAGATTTTTGGAGGAAGTTTTTAAAAAACAATTTTGGAAGGGAATTTGAAGAGAGTTTTTAGAAAGTATGTTGGAAAAGAGATTTTTAGAGGGAGAGATTCGAAAAGAGAGTTTTTAGAAAGCTTATAAAAATATCTCACTTTCTTAAAGTGATTCTAACCATAAGAAGATTAGAACCACTTTAGGATAGTGGTTTTGAAAACAACAAGGATTTTGAAAATATGGACCATATTGGTCACTTTAAATGTAACACTTTCCTAAAGCCACCCTAACCATGGAAAGGCCAAAATCACCTTAGGATTGTGATTTTAAAAACAAGCTTTGAAAAAGAAAACTTTGATGTGAGTTTTGAAAACAATTTTGATGCAAGCTTTTGAAAACGAGTTTGAAAACAAAATTTGGAAGAATGCAAGATCATGATATACACAATACAAGTTGGGGTCGTGAACATACAAGCTTAAAGGCTTTACCACATAATCAAGGGGGCCTAACCCACGTGGTCTCCGGTTAGACTAAAAGAAAGCCCCTGACATGGTGACCCTCCAATAGCCTAATCCTACACATGGACCGGGAAATCCCTTATTTCAAGCATGCAAGAAAGGAGGGGAAGAAGATGGGGAATTAAAATAGAAGAAAACCCAAGTGGTTTAGGAGAGAGAAGAGAGGGGGAAGATGTGTAAACTTAAAGAGAAAGCCTACCTTGTGTCTTGTTTATTTTGCTTTACTTTGCATGCTTTGCTTTGGTCTTCGCTTAAGTCTTCATCTTGATCTTCGAGAGCTTCAGTCTGCAGCACTTCAAGTGTTCAATGGATGCTTTGGAAGCTAGTGTATGGGTGTATGTGTGAGTGTGTATAAGTGTATAGGAGGCTAGGGTTTGTGTATGGAGGCTAGAGTTTGGAAAACTTAAAGAAGCTAAGGTTTAGGGAGGCTACGAGCTCTATATATCGAAGAACAGGGTTTTTAGACTGAGTTTGCGGACCTCTTTCACGCTGGAGGAGGCGCTGTATTTATAGAAAGAGGAATGACCTGGCGCCTATACACAAACCCTAGTGGTGCCAGTCACTTAGAAAAGTTTTAAGGTCAGCCAGCAATGTACTGTCAGAAGATTTGGGCGCCTGTACTAGTGACTACCATGTAATTTTTAGCTTGGCTTCACTAGGAGCGGCTCCGGGAAGGATATAAGGGATCGGGAACGGCCGGGAAGGCCGGAAAAGGGCAGGAATCCTTACAATAGGATCTCGGGGGTAATGGACTTGAAAAAGGATGACAAGATTTGTCGGAAGGGTTGACCGGGCCATTAAGGGCAAAATGGTCAACCGGTCCAGAAAGCTGTCAGGACGGACTCAGAATGTCCCGAAAGAAGACTTGAGATTTGGAAAAATTATTTAGAATGCTTCCAAAGGTTACTGGTTTGATACCTAAAGCCGGTGTGGTCGGAAAAGGCAACAAGCCTGCCAGGCAAAACGGTCATTGTGCACCGGGTTTGCCGAAACTGACTTAGAATGATCCGAAAAGATAATAGAAGGTTGAGAATACTATAAGAAGCATTCTCAGGAGGTTACCGGTTTGATACACATAGCCGGTGTGGTTCCCGGGGCGTTCGGATGCCTAGGGGCAAAATGGTCATCTTGATTGGAAAGTCTCGGAATTGGCCCGAAACTAACTAGAAGGCACCTAATCATGCTGGATTGCTTTTAAGATAATCGTGGAAAGGTGGATTTACCATTCTGAGGACTTAGGTACTTTCTTGAGAAAAATGCCAAAAATGGCCCTAGGGGCAATTTGGTTATTTTTCACCGAAGTGGGCTAGCAGGCACCAGTGTTGACCGGGGTTTTGAGTGCTTCCACCACTCTGATGGTGGTCCCGTGATATAGGGGTTTTTTAGAAATTCCCTATAACGACCTATTTGCAAGTACTTTTGCTACTCTAGCAGTTCACGATCGTTCTTGAGATTGCCTAATCTTGGGAAGCTGCTAAATGGACTTAACACCTAAGGAATTAACTTTCGCAAAAGGCATGCCGAAACGGACATTTTTGCATTGGCAGGCTAGCAGGTGCCAAAGGTGGACTGTTCTACCATCTTGGGGACTTGGGGTTTCTTCCTGGTCAACAGGTTTAAAAGGACTTACCGTTCTAAAGAGTTCACTCAGAAACGTGCCGGATTGGATGGTCTTACCACCTTAAGGAATCAACTTTCTCGAAAGGTGTGCCAAATTTAATTAGAATTAGAATTGGAATTGGAATTGGAAATGGAATTGGAAAGGGGACTTATCATCTTCGGAAAGACGTGCCTGTTGAAATTGGACCGAACATTACCCCCAAGGGCATTTGGTCATTCTACTTCTATTTGGGCCCGATGGGCCTGCGAAGCGGTTTGATTGACAGGATTAAACTTGGAAAGTGGATTTGACTCAGGATATGGCCACATTGACTTGAACACAAGTCTGGATAGACTATAGACTGCCGAGCGGTAAAAAATGGGGTGCTTACAGTTACCCCTCTTTTTCTGTCTTTACTTGTCGAAGACAAAAAATGATAGAGTATGACTCCCACGTTGACCGTGAGGCAGTCGGAGGAACCGACTTTGGAAATTTTGGAAAATGGGAGTTTGGAAATGGATATTGGGCCAAAAAGGCCTTTGAAATCAAGTTTTGGCGAGAAAAAAGGCAAAGCTACCCAGAATTGGTAACTGACGCCACTTTTGAAAGAAATGGCTTGGCGCCACTGCTAGGGGACAAAATCAGAAATATTTCTAGTTCGAGCACTTGCAGGATTTTGAAGAGTTTGTAAAAAAATCGAGAGGCATTGTGAGGAAACTGACCTAGACATTGAAGGAGCATCACTTAGGTACCCCGGGGGATTGTTGGAAGTAGCCGCCGTCGCTGGAAGAGAAGATTTCACTGGAGAACTCCAAGAGGTGAGTTTTTAATTTTTTGTTGATTTTGATGTGTAGAGTTCCGTTTAAATCGTGTGAACAGTGAAAACTGATGATTTGACATGTTTTGAATACTGTGGTGAACTTATTTTTGTATTTTAGTGCTTGTTTGATTGAATTTGAGTGATTTTGCGTGATTATGTGAAAAGAGTTTCTGCAGGAATTGGGGGTTTGTTCCTACAGCTTAGTTGTTGAGTTTTTCTGGCTAGATTTTTATACTGTGTGCCTTAGAAAAATGTGTTTAATAGCCGTATGAAATTTCGTGATTTTTCAAAAACTTTTAAATTTTTGATTTTTTGAAAAATAGAAAAAAAGACTTCGAAAAATAAAAAAAAATGGAGAAAATTGAGAAAGTGATGAAATTAAGGGAGTTTGAAATTTAGAAAAATGTTGGAATATTTTAGAAAATATTTGAAATGATTTTGAAAAATTTTAGAATATCTTTGAACACCATTGATTTATTGAAAAATGAAATAAGTCTTTTGGGAAGTTTAAAAATTTTAAAAGTGTGTGCGGGTGTTGGTGGTATGTGATGATGGTGTTTGTAGAGTTCATAGCTTGTGTTTTGTGTTGATGTGGTGAGTGTTGTAGGGACCATTTTTAAAAGAAATTCTGCTGAAATTTTTAGAATTTGGAAAAGAGTTGGAAAAGGTTTTGAAATAGAATCTTTTTTAAGGAAAAAGACAAAAAAAACCCTTGAAATTTTAGAAAACTTGTTTTGACCTAAAATTGACAAATCAAAATGTGTAGGAAATTCATTTTGACTTAGAAGTAAAAATCAAAATGTGTAGGAAATTTATTTTGACTTAAAAGATTGGATTTTTGAATACACACGAAAAGATTTGAATTTTGACAGAAATTTTGGAACAGGAATTTTTCATCGAAACCTTGAAAACTTTTTAAAGAAGAATTTTTGGAAAATCTGGATTGGAATGGACACAAGATTAGAAAAGCTTTGAGATGGACTAAGGAACTCTGAGATTTGATTTTGGAGAATTTTAGACTATGACTCCTAGAATGAATTTTTTTTTTAGAAGAAAAACATTTTAAAATTTGACTTTCAAAAATTGACTTTGAACTGTAAGGGAATTTAGAAAGCCTTTTGAAATGGATTTTTTTTTTTTTTTTGAAAAAGAATATTTTGAGGAAAGAGTTTTTTTGAAAAATTTGGAGAAAAAGGTTAAGAAACCCTTTGAGAAACTGAATGTAAGAAACTTTTTGAAAGTTAAGTCTTAAAACCTTTTGAATCAGCTAGAGCAAGATCTACTGATAGTTGTGTCATTTTTATCTATGGTTATCATTATTACTATTGTTTTCTTCTGCTTTTATTTCTTATCTGCATATACCGTATATTAACACTTACTTTGGCTTACCTTTTTCAAGATAGCAGATGCGGGCGATGATGGTTCTGAGAGGAGACACCACTCTGGGAAGGTGGCTCGGACGGATTCTATCAGCAGTTCCAGTCGGTCTAAGGGTAGTCAGCGGTCTGCAGGATAGACATCTTCTAGCTAGAGCGACAGAGGGAGTAAACCACTAGTCGACCCCTTCCCTTCGGTTGAGGCAACTTTCGAGTAGGAGATGGACGTTGAGGTTTCCCACTTTTGACTTTTAGGATGGCCAGCGCTATTTTGAGTTGACTACGGGTTTAGTATGATGGGTATCCTCCAGATGAGTAAGACTCTTTTCGCTGATCCTTTGGTCGCATGGCTTCTCTTCTATTGGTGCAACTTCTTTTCTAGCAGTGGTTCTCTTTTTGGCCACTTGACTTGTCTCTCTTTCGTTTTGGGGAATGTGAGCTTGCCCCTACTCTTCATGAGTATGGCTTCCTCCTAGGTCTTCGGGATGGTTCAAATGACATTATGCGACCTACTTTTCCTGATGGTTGCGTCACGATTGTTTCTTCTCAGCTTGGGCTCCGTTGTGCGGCATTTTCTTCTGATCTGCTGCCCCAGTTTCCTTATGTCCTAGTAAAGTTCTTGTTTCTCTCATTTTGAGTTTGCGATGGATAGGGGATTGGCATACTTCCCCAGATTGGTCCATTTCTCCATGGTAGCCCTAGCTCTGCTTCTTCTGAACTTGTTGATGTTTCCGCTCGGGGGGGGGGGGGGGGGGGGGGGGGGGGTGGGATGACTTGGTCGACTGCCGGTTATATGCACTACTTGTCAAGATTCGTGAGGGGCATGGTTATGGGAGAGACCTTCGTGAGCCTTACCAGACTCCAGCAGGGGGTCAATGCTCATTTTCGGGGATATGCTTTATTATTCCAGCTTTGAGCGATCAGACACTTATTTGTTACTCCCCTTTTTTAGGGTACATGGTTTCTCGAGTCAGAAGTCATTTGATTGGGGAGGTCGAGGGTGGGGTTTTGCCCCAGTCTCTGTTTCTTGTGGGCCATGAAAATTCGAGCTTTCTAAGGTGTGTGCCAGTACTGGAGTTGTCTGAGGGGTGGTTTTAGCTCCTTTTTGCGTTTTACCTTGTCCCTGTTTCTTATTAAAGAGAGAGAGAGAAAGACATAGAGTTAGTTTTGTACAAAAACAGTTTACTTATACCAATTCTAAAAATGCACAGATAAATGGGTAAATACATATTATACTTTATTATTTTTTTTATTTTTTATTTTTTATGAATGCACATGGAATTAGATGTATGACTTATTTTTGCAGGTCCTACTCTTTTTTTTTTATATATATTTTTTATGAATGCACAGGTTCATAAATGAATGGAATTTAATGCATGTTATACTTTTCGGATGAATGTACATACAGGAATGGAATTGAATACATGCCACGCTTTTTAATGAATGCATGAATAGATACAAACTACACAGGAATTTAAAGGGATGTACAGGTTATACATGTTATGAATGCATTAGTACTATAAATTATTTATAAGGAATGCCCCGGGATTGCCCCAAGGCTCATACTCTTGGAATTATGTTTCCCTTCTAGGATTCTGCCCCATTCGATTTTGTCCCATTCTCATCGGGGTGTGATAGCATTTGCTCCATTCTTTAGGGATTTTGACCTTTTGGTTTGCTATCCTATCCCTACTTTCTACAGGGTTGCTGTTTGGGATTTTTCTGACCTTACTTGGTTTTCTCTCTCAGATTTCCAAAATACCACTGTGGCTAGAGTGACAACTTGCATGCCTTTTGCAGAGTGATAAACAGCTAAGCCCTCAATCCAAGAAGATTTCTTTTAGGACCGTAATGTAGGCTGGGTTTAGGGGTTGTAAGAAACGAAGGGATATTTAGGTTCAAAGATCTTCTTTTAGTGGGTTGTTTAAACCAAAACCATCTAAGCACATCTTGGAGCATGAGATTGCCTCTACATTCCTTCCCAGTTCTTCTTTCTCATCCTACTTATCTTGGTATTGTTCAGACTTGTTTGGACTAAGCAATTTTCTTTGATAAGAGAAGACTTTAATTCGGACCGTAACGTAGGCTAGGTTAAGGGGTTTATGAATGAAAAGAGTATAAAGGCTCAAACATTAACACTTGTGGGGTTTTAAAAGACCAATGATCACATTTGGCAACTTAACTTCCATTCACTGCTTTCTTCTTTTCTTCATACTCTTGTTGTTCTTTTGGACCACTTTCTGCCTTCTAATTTAAGAGTCTTTTTTCCATCAAGAAATTTGTTGCTAAGTCAACTTTTGGAGATGCCAACTTTTCATTTATTTTTTTTTTGGGATCATAGTATTTTCTTTTGAAGATCTCCACAAACACAACATCTTCTTTACTAGAGACGACTTTGACCCCATAACTTCTTGAAGATCACCATTTTCATCGTTGCTCATTATATCTTCTTGAAAATCACCATTTTTATCATTGGTCATTATATCTTCTCGGAAATCACCCTTTTCATCATTGCTCATTAGCTCCTACTTATGACTTTTGCCTTAACCCAGTATGGGCGGTGATCATCTGGTCGGTTTTCTTGAGGAAAGTAACCAGCTCAAGTGGGCTTTACAAAGGGATTTGTTTGTGTATGGTAGAAGAAATGAGAGCCTTTCATCACTTCAAATTAAATTGCTTAATCCATAAAGCCTTATACAAAATTTAGACAATGTTCCTAAAAAAAATGGTGTGTTTCTGCCGGAAAATCACTATATATTCTATCAAATCAACTACTTTGTGCTTACCCCAGTGTGGGGGATGGTTATAGGTTTGGGGATATATGAAAAGAGATCACTGACAGCTCTAGTGGGCTGAGCAAAGGATGGTGTTTATTTGGGATAAACAGAACAATAACTCCTCATCATTTTAAGTACTCTCAGGTGCCCATCGCTTAGCCAAGATATCATGAAAGTGTCGCCTCTTCAATAAAATTTACACTTCTTTGTTGAGATTGCCTTTATCTTATCTCTCTCACTCTCTCTCTTAGTCTCTCAAAGGTTTTAACCCCTTTGAATGGGTTGCCCATACTATCCCTTCCTTTAAGTCGAGTCATTACTGAATGAGAAAGAATCCTTAAACGCAACATTCGTCCACAAGAGTATGAGACAAAGGGGATAAATTGAGAACTATCTATTTTTATTTAAAAACATGATTACATGGCATGCAATGTTTATTTAAAGAAGATATGCGAAAACTAGAAAGACGAAAAGAAAATAAACGAATTTTATGAAAACCTCCTTTTTCTAGTGGACCTCTTGGTGGGAACCCCTAACAAGGTTTTGAAACTGTGCCGACTGCTTTGGTATTTCATTTCCCGGGTGTATCACCAAACGACGAAGAGCGAATTGATGGATCTTTTGTGGTGTTTGGCATGCATTTGGCAGTTAAGAGATTCTTTTATAGCATTACACAGGTCTGATAGGATTTTGCGAATGGTGAAGCCTCCTTTTGCATGGACGGTGGTTGTCGCGGCATGGTGTGGAGGTAACGTCTTGTTGATGGATGGTTAGTTCTTATTGCTCCTTGATGTAGGTTCAGCCTCTTCTAACAACTAGGCTCATCTTTCTATGAGTTTGAACTTGGTGGGGTACTAGAGGGATTCCATGAATTCAGTTATGCTCTCTGACCTACAAAAAGAAAAAGAAAAACAGAATGCAGTCAGCATGTGGAGTTGGAGGTTCTATGTGGCGCATGTCCTATGAAGGTCCCTTCTTTGAGGGAATCTAGGCATGATGACAAGTCCGTTTTGGAGGTGGAGTTTTGCCCCTATTGTATAATACAATACCTCTTCGACGTGGGCCGGTTGATGTTTCATTATTTGGGCAATCCCGCCTCCATTGGATTGAGAGAGATTTGGGTCTCTCTCGAGATATGGTTCTATACATGCCATGAATTCTTAGGGTTTAAGAACCCTTAGGAGTTTTGGTAGGTTTGATTAACATGAGATTGGATTGCTCCTTTCTTTCTACGGTTGATTAAATTCATGAGAATGAAATGACTTGAGTTTCTTGGAACTCTTGTCTTGAAATGGATATGGGTGCATGAGTATAAAAAAAGTGAACGTGTAAGCAATATGATGATAATAAGTGAGTGATTTAGAAAACCCCCTTCTTGTCTTGCTTTTGCCTTCGATTCTCTTGGTATTTGGAGATGAGGAGGGAGAGGACAGAAGACAAAAACAAAAGAGAAGTTAGTGTCTTGACTTGAACATTTCTATGCAATGCATGTCCTAGGGGTACCCCTACTTGAGAGAAACTAAACATGATGCGTTTACTCACTTTTGGAGATAGGAGGCTTGCCCCTGTATGAAGATGCCTTACCGTCAAGTGGGAACCTTCATCCGTTCATATATTCATCCATCCATTCGTTTGAGGAAAATAAAGAAATACATTTAACTTTGGTTTAAGATACAAAAGAATTGAAATACATTTTAATAGGGGGAAATGGAACATTTTCCTTTGGGGGTTCCACCTATCTAGTTTTACATAAGAAGTCCTAAACTAGTCTTGAGTCTTCGGATTTGCCTTCTCTGGATTTGGTGTCGATGAAGTCGCTAAGAAACTTTGTTGACTGATTGCCCCTTGTCTTCTTGGCAACCCTATCTCCGTGAGCATAGAGGAATTGGGGCCCCTCTTACGGAATGAATTGATGCATATGTCATGAGTCCTTAGGGTTATATGGAAACTCTTAGAGTTTAGGTAGGTTTAATGCAAGGGAGAGTGAACTAGGTGTCACTCTCTTTGAGTTGATCATGTGCATGAGAATGCAGTGACTTGAGTTACTTGGAACTCTCGTCTTGACATGGAATATGAAATGCATGAAAATGGAAGCATAAAGTATAAGGAGAGAGAATACAGTTGAAGTACATATGCATGTATGAGCAGTTAGACAAGCATTATAACAGGAAAAATATAGTCATTATAACAACAGGAATAAACAGGTATAAATGAAAATAAGAGCAGTCGTCCTTTCCTCTATAGTTTTGGAAAATGGTGCGTGTGTCTTAAATCCGGCAGAGGTTTAGCTATGCATGGTGTCTATACGAGCATAAGGTTGAGGGTTGACTAATGCGTCCTAAAAGGCTTGGTCCTCGGATCTTCAAACCTAGGCCCACTCCCTGAGATGGTGCCATGATCGGTTGGTGATCCGAGCGGGGGAACCATCAAGAGACCGTAGGCGAAGAAACTGACACAGCATCTTGCCCACAACCAATATATCGTTCCCCCTTTCTAACTAGAAGGGTCATATTAGGGTAAAAATGCAAGTATGCAAAATGTAGTGTGTGTGTGTCTGATTTTTGAAACCGGAGGAAAGAGCATAACAACTCCCATTCATCCTGTTCATCACATTCATGCATGGCAGTTAATAAAATTTGAACAAAAAGCACACCTACAAAACAAAGAAGCAAGAGTTAGTATGTGGATGGCAAACTTAATACAAGATAATATGAATAAATGCATGTTTTTTTTAAAACAATTTTGAAAATTTGGTTTTGAAAAGTTATAGTGAATAGGATTGAACAAGTTAATTGAAGACTACATAGGTGAAGGGTAAAGAGACATGACTATGGCCTAACCCTCTAAGTGTCCCCAACGGAGTCGCCAGCTGTCGCGCCTAGATTTTTCGTACTCGAAGAATACACACACAAGCAGGAAAAATATTTTACTCTCTCGTTAGAACTCATCGTCCTAGAAGAATGAGTGCGACTAGGTTTAAATGAAAAATTAGTTTGAATAAAGGGCTTTTAAAAAACAATTGGAGTCGCCACCTAACTTAATTAAAGTAAGTTAGGTCACCTAAAAACTAAGCACAATCCGGAGACTACAATTAGGGTTTTTGAAAAAGATTTTGAAAAGACTTCCTCAATAGAGGGTTTTTAAAAAAACAGGTTGCTTGGCAACCTTTGGAAAACATTTAAGCCCTTTTTGAAAATAACTCCGTTCTGGTCTTTCGAAAATAGTTATCTAGGTTCAGAGGTTGGTTACGTGTAAGGAAGACGCACTAAGCCATCACCCTACCCCACCCTTGCAGTACCTACATGTCTATTCCTCCTAAATTCACCTATAAGAGTCTTCAACTAATAAATGTCCAATTCCATCCACTTTAGAAAAAGAATGTTTAAAAACTATCATGATGCATGATATGCAAGTGCAAGAGAGAGAGTTGGAAAATAGATTTGAAAAGAAATTGATTTGATTTAAGAGAGAGTTGAAAAAGATAGATTTGAAATTAAAAAGTTTTAGAAATTGAAAATAGTGAATTGAGAAGATAGATTTGATTTGATTTTGAAAATAGATTTGAGAAAAGTGATTTGAAAAGAATTATGGAATTGGAAATTGAAAATGGAAGCTTAAAAAAGGTTGTGATCGCACCCATGAGGGTTGCCTACGTATCTGTTTTTAGGAATCAAGCCAGTCGTAGTTCGGACAAGAGTCCGATAGAAAATAGAAGATCTGATATGGAAGAAGAAATTGAATTGGAATTTGGATTTGATTTTAATTTAGAATGGAAGATTGGAATTTGGAATATGGAATTGAAAAGATTAGACTTTGATTTTGAAAGATAGAAGTTTAGGAAACCTAGACTTAGGAAGATAGGATTTAGGAAGGACTTAAGATTAAGAGAGATTTGACTTGACTTGGAAAAGTTTTGAGAAAAGATTTGACTCGAATATTGAACTCGGAAGATTAAGAAAGATTGGATTTAGGAAAGATTCGGATTAGGAAAGTTTCAAAATAAGGAAGTTTCGTTTTAGGAAAGTTTCGAATTAGGAAAGTTTTAAAATAAGAAAGGTTTCGTTTTAGAAAAAATGAATGTTTTTGAAATAGGAAAGTTTAGAATTTAAAAAACTTTTGAATTTAGAATGTTTTAGATTCGGAAAGATTTGAAGTTTAGAAAGTTTGGAATTTAGAAAGTTTGAAAATTTAGAAAGATTTGAAAAATTAGATTTGGAAAGTTAAGATTTGGAAAGGCATGGAACTAGTAAAGGGTTGAATTAGGAAAGATTTAAAGTTTAGGTTTAGAAGACTTATGGTTTAGGAAGGTAGGAGATTAGGAAGGATTTGAATTAGGAAAGGTTTAGACTAGGAAGGATTGAGATTCCTATTTCCTAAAACAAGGGATTGGATTTTGTTTCTAAAATAGAGGTTTTGATTTTGTTTCCAAAAACGGAGGATTGGATCTAGTTTCCTAAATAGGGATATTGGATTTGGTTTCTTAAAAGGAAGATTGGATTTGATGTAGATTTGAAAAGGGAAGTTTTAGAAACCCTATATTTGGAAGACTATAATTTTGATGTAGAAAATAAGTTTTGAAAACTTATGATTTTGATGTAAAAAGGGAGATTTTGGAAATCTAAGTTTTAAGGCAAGATTGAAAATCATGTTTTTGGGAAGGAGAATTAGAGTTTTCTAATCGTTGGCTCTGAGGTTTAACTTGAACACCAAAAAAAGGGATTTTTGGAAAGTGAGATTTTAGAAAGGGAGATTTTTAGAAGGAAATCCTAGAAAGGAGTTTTTAAAATGTGAACTTGAGAGGAGTTTTAGAAAGAAGACTTTGGAAGAAGTTTTTAGGAAAGAGTTTTTAGGAAGGAGATTTAGGGGGTGTTTTTAGAAAGTGAATTTTGGGGAGAGTGGTTTTGGAAAAGAGTTTAAAAAGAAGTTTTGAAAAATAGATTTTTGGAGGAAGTTTTTATAAAACAATTTTGGAAGGGAATTTGAAGAGAGCTTTTAGAAAGTATGTTAGAAAAGAGATTTTTAGAGGAAGAGATTTGAAGAGAGAGTTTTTAGAAAGCTTATAAAAAAATCTCACTTTCCTAAAGCGATTCTAACCATAATAAGGCTAGAACTACTTTAGGATAATGGTTTTGAAAACAACAAGGATTTTCAAAATATGGACCATATTGGTCACTTTAAATGTAACATTTTCCTAAAGCCACCCTAACCATGGAAATGCCAGAATCACCTTAGGATTGTGATTTTGAAAACAAGTTTTGAAAAAAAAAAAATTTGATGCGAGTTTTGAAAACAATTTTGATGCAAGCTTTTGAAAATGAGTTTGAAAATGAATTTTGGAAGAATATAAGATCATGATATGCACAATGCAAGTTGGGGTCGTGAACATACAAAGTTAAAGGTTTTACCACATAATCAAGGGGGCTGAACCCACGTGGTCTTCGGTTAGACTAAAAGAAAGCCCCTGACACGGTGACCCTCCAATAGCCTAATCCTACACATGGACAGGGAAATCGCTTGTTTCAAGTATGCATGAAAAGGGGGGAAAGAAGATGGGGGATTAAAATAGAAGAAAACCCAAGTGGGTTAGGAGAGAGAAGAGAGGGGAAAGATCTGTAAACTTAAAGAGAAAGCCTACCTTGTGTCTTGTTTATTTTGCTTTACTTTGCACGCTTTGCTTTTCTTACTTTGCTTTGGTCTTCATTTCAGTTTTCGTCTTGATCTTCGAGAGCTTTAGTTTACAGTACTTCAAGTCTTCAATGGATGCTTTGGAGGCTAGTGTATGAGTGTATGTGAGAGTGTGTATGAGTGTATAAGAGGCTAGGGTTTGTGTATGGAGGGTAGGGTTTGGAAAACCTAAAGAAGCTAGGGTTTAGGGACACTACAAGCTCTGTATATCGAAGAACAGGGTTTTTAGACTGAGTTTGCCAACCTCTTTCATACTGGAGGAGGCTCTATATTTATAGAGAGAGGAATGACCTGATGCCTGTTGCAGTGGCGCTAGGCCAAAAAACCTTCTAGCGCCACTAGGAGTGGCGTCATTCTAAATTTTGGCTTAGCACCACTGCTAGTGGTGCTAGCCACTTAGAAAAGTTTTAAGGTTAGCCAGCAACATATCTTCAAAAGATTTGGGCACCTGTACTAGTGACTACCAAGCAATTTTTAGCCTGGCTTCAGTAGGAGTAGCTCCGGAAAGTACAGGAAGGATTTAAGGGACCGAGAATGGCCCGGAAGGCCGAAAAATGGTAGGAATCCTTAGAATAAGATCCCGGGGGTAATGGACTTGAAAACAGATGACAAGATTTGTCGGAATGGTTGACCGGGCTATTAGGAGCAAAATAGTCAACCGGGCCAGAAAGCTGTCAAGACGGACTCAGAATATCCCAGAAGAAGACTTGAGATTTGGAAACAATATTTAGAATGCTCCCAAAGGTTACCGGTTTGATTCCTAGAGCCGGTGTTGTTGGAAAAGGCGACTGGTCCTTCAGGGGCAAAACGGTCATTTCGCATTGGGTTTACCGGAACTAACTCGAAATGATCCAGAAAGATAATAGAAGGTTGAGAATACTATAAGAAGCATTCTCGAGAGGTTACCGGTTTGATACCCAGAGCCGGTGTGGTTCCCAGGACATTCGGATGCCTAGAGACAAAATGGTCATCTTGACCAAAAAGTCTCAAAATTGGCCCGAAACTGACTAGAAGGCACCTAATCATGCCGGATTGCTTTTAAGACAATCTTGGAAAGGTGGACTTACCGTTCTCAGGACTGAGGTACTTTCTCGAGAAACATGCCGAAAATGGCCCTAAGGGCAGTTTGGTCATTTTTTTATCGAAGTGGGCTACCAGGCACCAATGCTGACCTGGGTTTTGAGTGTTTCCGCCACTTTGACGGTAGTCCCATGATATAGGGGTTTGTTGGCAATTCCCTACATCGACCTGTTTGCGAGTACTTCCGCTACTCTAACGGTTCGCGATCATTCTTGAGACTGCTTGATCTCGGGAAGCTGCTAAATGGACTTAACGCCTGAGGAATCAACTTTCTCAAAAGGTGTGTCGAAACGAACATTTCTGCATTGGCGGGCTAGTAGGTGCCAAAGGTGGACCGTTCTACCATCTCGGGGACTTGGGGTCTCGTCCAGGTCGACCGGTTTGAAGGAACTTACCGTTCCAAAGAGTTCACTCCAAAACGTGCCGGATTGGATGGTCTTACCACCTTGAGGAATCAACTTTCTCAAAAGTTGTGCCAAATTTAATTGGAATTAGAATTGAAATTGGAAAGGGGACTTACCGTCTTCAGAAAGACGTGCTTGTTGGAATTGGACCGAACATTACCCCCAAGGGCATTTTGGTCATTGTGGCTCTATTTGGGCCCGGTGGGCCTGCGAAGCGGTTTGATTGACGGGATTAGACTTGAAAAGTTAATTTGACTCAAAATATGTCTATATTGACTCAAAATATGTCTATATTGACTTGAATATAAGTCTGGACGAACTATAGATTGCCAAGCAGTCAAAAATGGGGTGCTTACAAGGGGTCATAAAGGTCATTAAGATAAAAACTCCTAATATCATAGACGAGTTGGTAAACAGAATCTACTCCCCTTTCACCCAGACTATGATGGGAGTACCCCTACCACCGAAGTTTAGGATGTCAACCCTGGAAATGTTCTATGGGACCAGAGACCCCTTAGACCATCTAGAGACCTTCAAGGCTTTGATGTAGCTGCTGGCCATTCTAAACGAGATCATGTGTAGAGCATTCCCAATCACTCTCAAATGAGCTGCTAGAGTATGGTTCAACCTGATCCAACCCTCCATTATTAATTCCTTTGTCCAGCTTAGTAAGTTGTTCATAAGACACTATATTGGAGGCCAAAGGTAAATAAAACTAGCTACCTGCCTACTCAACGTGAAGCAGAAGAAGGAGGAAACACTCAGGGAACAGGTTCAACCTGGTAAAAATGGATGATATTGATGACAAGATTACAGTTACAGCCTTCACGAGCGGTTTGAGAACCTATAAGTTCTTATTCACATTGGCCAAGGAACCCCAAAGAGTATGGCTGACCTTATGCTCAGAGCCCAGAAACACATGAACATGGAGGATGCCATGAACGCGGGATGTGACCAAGATGGGGACACTAGCTCTGGCCTCAAGAAAAAGAAGAGGCCAGCTGACAACAACAAGGAAGACAAAGAAAAGAAGACCCCACAAACTGACAGACCAATAGCCCAAACAGAGAGGATAAGAAGCCAATTTATTGGCTTCGATCATAACTTTAGCCCCGTCATGGCACCATTGGAGCATATCCTGAACGAGATCAGGAACGATCCATATCTAAAATGGCCCGAAAGATTGAGGGCCTTCCAGAGAAAAGAAACCAAATGCAGTACTGCTGATTCCACAGGGATCACCGCCACAACACTGATGACTGCATCAATCTCAAGTAGCAGATTGAAAACTTGATAAGGCAGGGTCACTTGGGAAGATTCGTGGCACGCCAAGGGCATAACAGGCCACGTGCTGTAGAATGAAGATGCTTAGATAGAGCCCCACAGCACCGACACCCAATCAGACAGATTTGCATTATCGCAGGGGGATTTGCTAGAGGAGGAGAATCTTCATCAATAAGAAAGAATCATGTTCAGAAAGGCGAGATAAATGAATGAGGTGTTCACGATAGAAAGACCAAACACGAAGCTTGGTACAGAACCCTTTGACACCATTTTTACCGAGGAAGAGGCTATAGAGATGTGTTAGCCCCATGATGACCCCTTGGTAATCAACGCTATTATTTTCAATTTTTAGACCAAGCAGAGCCTGGTTGACAATAACAGTTCAATAGATATCTTGTTCTGGGAAGCATTTGAGCAGCTGTAAATACAAAGAGAGGTTTTGAAGCCAATTACTTTCCCTCTGGTGGGATTCACAGGAGATAGGGTCACCCCTAGGTCCATAGAGCTACCAGTTATGTTGGGGGATGGACCCCAACAAGCAACCAAGCTGATCAACTTTCTGGTGGTGGATTATTCTTCAGCCTATAACGTGATCATAGGGCAAACAACCCTAAACTAGTTCAAGGAAGTAACCTCCACTTACCACCTAAGGTTGAAGTTTCTATCCGACCACATAGTGGGGACAGTGAAAGGCAACCAAGTAACGGTGAGACAGTGTTACATGGCTCCCTTAAGAGGGACGCTGTCAAAGAAACGCTGCTAATAGAGGAATTAGAAGTAAGAGACGAAGACGAGGTGAAGAGGGGAGAACCAGTGAAAGACCTGGAGGAAATGGACATAAGCAGCCTAGACCTGACTGATAGTCCAGAACTGGCCAGGCTGGTCATGATCGGATCTAAAGTCCCAGAGCCCCTCAAGGAAGAACGGAGAAGCTTTCTCAGGCGTAACGCTGAGGTCTTTGCTTGGACACATGAGAATATGCCAGGCATCGACCCCAGAATTGCTGCCCACCACCTCAATGTTTCACCCGAAGCCAGGCCAGTCAAACAGAAGAGAAAGAGCTTTGCCCCTGAGCGTAACGAAGCCATAGCCGACTAAGTAGATAAGCTTGTTTAGGCTAAGTTCATCAAAGAAGCCCAAATCCTAACCTAGCTCTCCAATGTGGTGATGGTAAAGAAGGTAAATGGAAAATGGAGGATGTGTATTGACTTTACAGACCTCAGCAAAGTGTGCCCCAAAGATAGCTTCCCCCTACCTACCATTGACCTTCTGGCAGACTCTACTATGGGGTTTGAGATGCTCATGTTCATATATATCTTCTCGGGGTACAACCAGATCAGGATGGGTGAAAGAGACCAAGAACACATATCCTTCATCATAGACAAGGGGTTGTATTGTTACAGAGTGATGTCATTCGGTCTGAAGAATGCCGGGGCAACTTACTAATGGTTGGTGAATAGGATGTTCAAGTCTCAGATCTGGAGGAATATGGAGGTCTACATTGATAATATGTTAGTCAAGAGTAAGCAGACAACTAATCACCTGGAGGATCTAAAGGAAACCTTTTAGACTCTTAGGGCCAATAACATGAAGTTGAATCCTGCCAAGTGCGCGTTCGGGATAGCATCAGGAAAGTTCCTAGGATTTATGGTCTCGTGAAGGGGGATAAGGCCAACCTGAAAAAAGTCAGCACGATACTGGAAATGCAAACATTGAAGACAATCAAAGATGTTTAGAGGTTGGCAGGCAAAGTAGCAGCCCTGAATATGTTCATTTTCAAGTTCGCTAACAAATGCCTCCCCTTCTTCAAGACACTAAGAAAAGCATTCCAGTGAACTGGCGAATGCAAGTAAGCCTTCTAGCAGTTAAAAAAGTACTTGGGCTCAATCCCTTTGCTCAGCCGAATGGTCAATAGGGAGGAACTTTATCTTTACTTGGTTATTTTGATAACAGCAGTCAACTCAGCCCTTGTCTGAGAAGACCAACGGATCTAGAAACCAGTCTACTACACTAGCAGGGTCCTCAGAGGGGTAGAGGAGAGGTACTCAAAGATGGGGTTACTAGTCTTTGCTCTGGTAACATCAACACGAAGGCTCAGGCCCTACTTCCAAGCACACTCAATTGTGGTCCTGACCGACCAACCCCTTAAGAAAGTGTTACACATGCCTAAAACCTCAAGGTGCCTCATAAAGTGGTCAATGGAGCTCAGTCAGTTCGATATTCAGTATAGACCACGAGTCGTTATTAAAGAATAGGCAGTAGCAGATTTTATTATAGAATTTATAACCCTCCCTGACACCTCGCCCAAAGTAGACGATATATAGAACAACTGGGTATTGAATATTGATGGCTCCTCTACCGAACAGTCAAGTGGGGCTGGCATTGTTCTTGTCACCCCAGATGGCCACAAAGTGGTGTATGCTTTCAGGTTCAGGTTCCCAGCAACTGTAACGACCCGGCTAACCAAGCCGTTAATAAATAAAATGAACAACTCCCAATAAGATTTAATCATGCTGCAACCTCAAATGTACCATTATAAGTGGCTCCGAATTTAATTATTGAGATAAAATTACAACTTGAAATAACTCACAACAATAATAATAATTCTTCCTAGTCTCCAAGGAATTTGATGCTCAATATAATGTCTCCAAAGTAAGCCCTTAAAGTGGTACTCGACCAACACCTCATATACTCCCGCCCTGATATTAACTTCTGACATGACCCGACTTCGCTCTCACTAGGTCGTGATAGTGGGGGTGTTGGGGTTATAAAGTTTAATAAGGCATAATAATCATGAATATTATCGTAAATCAAACAACTCAGTTAATATTACATCAAATTAGAAATAATAGTGGAACATTAGCGAAATGTCTCTTTACAAGTATAGCCCAAAAGAGATTTAATTAACTTAGAATTATTAAAGTGATAAGCTAGCAGGGGGAGAACTCGTTCCCACTATCATTTTCTTAGAAAATCGGTTGATACTTCAACTCCTGAAAAATGTCCCATAAGATAGGAGTGAGCTGCGGAGCCCAGTAGGAATCTCATGAATTCCATAAAGCACAGGTTTAAATGCAATGCGGTAAAAAGATAGCATATGTCCCTTGAAACTTTTCTGTTTCATCAATACCAGGATCCTTGCAGCTATGTCCTGCCCCGGGCATCATCAAGCCCAGTAGACCCACCCTTGACCCTTCCCCTCGTGAAGATAGTAGGGGCCCACCATGATTATTTAGCCCATATCAAGCCCAGCGAAGCTGACCCATGATTGCCCTAGATCAAGCCTAGTTAGGTTCGCCCATGATATTCACTTGGGGTCTTTTCTTACGGTTCTTCCACCCTTATTCCTCCCCAGTGATGCATGCATACAATAAATGTATATTTGTAGAAAGCAATGAAATCAACAATATAATTAACAAGAAGGTGTAAAGTAAACACATTAATTTACAAGTCATCTGATAAGAAGAAAATAAGCATGTATTTTAAAGAATGCATAAGTTCCTACCCTGATAATACGTCCTGATAAAAATAGGTACTCGCTTCACGTACGGTCTGTGAAGGAAGCAAATACGAGCTTGTATGTTATAATTATCCAAGATTTCCTAACAATTCTTATAAATTGGTGATTGTTAATTGGAAGTGTCTAATAATTAGAGAGTTAGTAAGGTTAGGGCTGTCAGTAGGGGTGGGTCAGTTTGGGACGGATTCCTTGGAATCCTCCTCGTCTCCTGTCCAGAACAAAATTGCCCGGTATCGAGGCCCAAGGGTGAAATCACAAAATTTAGCAGGGGGCCTAGTGACCTCACACTCTCCCATATTTGGGTTCCTCACGATTTTATAGGTCCACTGGTAAATTTTTAGATTTTTCCCAATTACAGTTTATTTTCTACGATTTTTTGTGTCCTGACAGAGTTATTAACTCACGAAAAATCGTAGAATTACCAAAAAATTTAGGGTAGCCTTTCATGGTCTCTAGGACCATTCCACCAAAAATTGGTGGTCATTAGAGCATTCACACGCCCTCACGCACCCCCAGCCGTGCGTGGGGTAGGAAGGCGTAGCCTTCCCCTTCCACCACCGCGACTGGTGGTGTATCCAAGTTCATTTCCGGCCATCCACCGCACTTCCTGGCAATGCATGTATAACCCAAAGATAGATAAGGAACTGGGATTCACACTCATGGCCAAAGCTCGACCGGTGGTGGTCAGAGGTGGCCGGTTTTTGACTGAAAAGCCTAGTTGCACGGTAGAACTCTAGGCTCTAGGCTTGCAACTGGGTTTTTTGGGCCCTTCCTGTCATTTTCTGGAAAAGTGTCCTTCACAAAAGTTGTTCGGATCGTTGAGACAAAGAGGACCTAACTAACCTCATCGGATTTGGTGGCCAGTGGCCAGAGTTAGGGTCTACCAAAGCTTTTGCTCGGTTTGGGGAGCTGATGGGATGGGGAAAGACATATTCTTACCTCACTTCAAATGGCCCAATGTCCAACCCTCTACTTCTCTCTTTTTCTCTCTCTTTTTCCCCTCGGTTTCTCACTCTCTCTCTTCAAACTCTCTTTCTCTTTTGGTTTTCACTTGACTGGGGGTGAGGAGAGGGAGTGTGCGCATATAGGTGTATTTATAGGGCTGGGCTGGAGGGTGGTGTTTTTAAAAAATACATCTTGGTTTCCCTTCTCTTTCCCCGACTCTCCTTTCTCTCTCTCTCTATCTTTCACTGTATCTCTCTCTCTCTCTCTCTCTCTCTCTCTCTCTCTCTCTCTCTCTCTAAATAGGCAACCCCCTGCATGTCGCGCATATGGGGGTGTAAGGAAATTCCTGACGAATTTTCTTGGCAACATTCCCCTTAAGTCTCTCTTTTCCTTCTCTCTACAATTATATCTCTCTGTACAACTTAGTTTCCTATTGGTTGCTTGGTTGTTCTTTGTCCGGAAAGTGGGGAGGCAATGGGATTAGTTTACTTCATGACATGTGTGTGCAATTTGACCAACTATTGTGATTGGTGTGTGTGTGTTATCTTGTCTACACGTGAAGTTATATATATAGGATAATAAGTTATCAATGTTGTTAGTATGCAGCCATGTCTTGTTTATTCATGCATGCATGGGTAGCCGGCCACGCAAGGTGGTGAAATGTGGGGTAATTCTGAAAAATTGGGCGAGAGCCCCTAGTTTGAAGTGGCTGAGTTTAGGGCATCAAATTTTTATTGAATGTTCATTTTTGAAGTCGTAACTAAAAAGCTCTCAAAAAATTAATTGGTTTAGGCTCCAATTTTGTACGATTTCGATCCCGAGTGAGAGAGAAACTTCAAACCGAAGTTTTGGTGAAGCTAGGTGCGAATTTCTAGGTGCAGTAGCTTTCGGACCTTTTTTTTTTGGAGACTAAAATTCTACAGAATTGAGTTTTGAGATTACGAAGGGGTTGGGCTCGGAAAGTGGATAATTTTAGACATTTGATTGGCCAAAATTCATCGAGAAATGGAAGAGAAAACCCTATATAAAGTTTGGGTAATTTCTGGTGCAAATTTTGTCGAGTAATGTGATTCGGAGCCCTTTTTCAGGGATCGAGCTCCTAAGAAGCCAGTTTTCGACATACTGTTAGGGTTGGGCTCAGAAGGTCCTTGCTTTCGACTTATGATACTTATGGTTGTGTCTTATTTTGTCCTGCTAGGGACGTAATATAGTCAAGGGAAATTTGCAGGCATTACAGCAACCAATAATGAAGCAGAATATAAGGCCTTTATAGCTAGACTTCAGACCGCTTGGAGAATAGGGGCAGAGCAAGTAACAATCAGGAGGGACTCGCAACTAGTGATCGAACATATTCGGAAATAATATGAAGCAAGGGGAGAAAAGATTAAGGAATATTGCCAAGTACCTAGAAGCTTAGCTAGGAAATTCTCCAAGATATTACTCTAGAGAATCCCTAGACTGGAGAATAAAGAAGCCGATCGATTGGCAAGAATCGCGTCATCAGAGCAGCTCGACCCCAAAGTATCCATGGAGACCCTTTATTCACTGAGCATCTAAACCCCAGAAGTCAATGTTGTGGAAACAGAAGCCTTATGGGCCAAGCCGATTAGACATTACCTAGAGCTGAACACCCTCTCAAAAGATAATTTGGAGGTAAGAAGAGTCAAATTCAGAGCTACCCATTATATAATACTTGATGGCGTCTTGTACAAAAGGGGGCACACCCTCCCCCTCTTGAGGTGTGCCATAGAAGAAGAAGCCGTTTACATAATGAGGGAGATTCAAGAAGGAATCTGTGGGAACCATTCTGGGAGACTTTCCCTAGCCAACAAAATCCTCAAAACAGCATACTACTGGCCAACCATGAACAAGGATTCCAAGGAGTTCGTGAAAAAATGTGACAAGTATTAGCAATTTTCTAACATCCCTAAACAGCCTACCTAAGAATTGACTCCCATCCAGAGCCTATGGCCCTTTGCCTAGTGGGTAATCGACATTGTGGGTCCATTACCCTTGGGTAGAGGGCAAAACAAGTTTACGGTAGTGGTCATCGATTATTTTACTAAGTGGGACGAAGCAGAAGCCCTTACCACCATTACAGAGCAGAAAATGGCCACCTTCTTTTGGAAAAACATCGTATGCCGCTTTGGCATCGCAAATCTGGTCATCACAGATAATGGGAAGCAGTTCAAAGGGAAGCAATTCAGTGAGTTGTGTTCAAATTTGCAAATCAACCACTGTTTCTCCTCATTAGAGCACCCCCAACCAAATGGACAGGTAGATGTGACCAACAGATCCGTCCTCAAGATCATTAAGACCAAGCTGGAAAGGGCCAAGAGACTATGGGTGGAAGAACTTCTCAGTATCCAATAGGCTTACAAAACCACTAAAAGAGTCTCCACTGGACAAACTCCTTTCTCTCTTACTTTTGGAACAGAAGCGGTTACACTGGTTGAGATCGGCCTCCTAAGCCTAAGGGTTCAGGACTATGATCCAAAGATAAACAACAAGGCCTTGGCAATTGACCTGGATTTACTAGAAGAGAATAGGCTACAGTCAGCAATCAAAATGGCCTCATACCAGCAGTAGATGCATTAATACCTCAACAACCGAGTGTGCTTGAGGGACTTCAAGCCAGGATAGTTGGTCCTAAAGAAGGTTAACCAGTCTACCCGAATTGCCCATAATGGGAAACTTGGCCCAAATTGGAAGGGATCCTACGAGGTGATTAGCTTTACAGGGAAAGGCACATACAAATTGAAAAGGTTAAATGGCAAAGAATTGCCTCATCCTTGGCATGTGGAGCACCTAAGAAAATACTATGTGTGAGCTACTACTTTATCCCGCAGATGTAATAATAGATGTAGAGATTAATGAGAATCTAGTATCCTACAAAAACTTTGTTTACAAATCTTTTAATTCATTTCTATGAATGCCTTAATGTTTCCTTGCAAGGGATACCACTACAAAAGTCATGTTCGGCCTCCAGACTGAGTAGGTAGAGGCCAATCGCCCAAGGCTTAATGCCTACTACCAAAGTCCTGCTCGGTCTCCAGACCGAGCAAGCAGAGGCGAATTGCTCAAGGCTTCATGCCTATTACCAAAGTCTTACCTAGTCTCTAGACCAAGCAGGCAGAGGCCAAGTGCCCAAGGCTTAATGCCCACCACAAAAGTCATGTTCGGCCTCTAGACCGAGCAAGCAGATGTCAGGCACCCAAGGCTTAATGCCCACTACAAAAGTCCTATTCGACCTCCAGACCAAGTAGGCAGAGGCCCAACGCCCAAAGCTTAATGCCCATTATAAAAAGTCCTGTTCGGTCTCCAGACCGATCAGGTAGAGGCCAAATGCCCAATGCTAAACGCCTATTATAAAAAAGGTCATGTACAGTCACCAAACCAAACAGCAAAGGCTAAGTACCAAAATCCAAAATGCCATTTACAAAAGTCATGTTCAGTCACAAGACCGAACAGGCAAAGGCCAAGGGCCCAACGCTTAAACAACCACCACAACAGTGTCGCGCCCAGATTTTTCGTGCCCGAGGAATACTCACCCAAGCGGGAAAAATGTTGTACTCTCTCGTTAGAACTCACCCTCCTAAAAGAATGAGTGCGACTAGGTTTGAATTGAAAACAGGTTTGAATAAAGGGCTTTTGAAAAAGATTCGGAGTCGCCATCTAACTTGATTAAGGTGAGTTAGGTCACCTAAAAACTAAGAATAATCCAAAGACTACACTTAGGGTTTTTAGAAAACAATTTGAAAATATCTCCTCAAGAGAGGGTTTTTAAGCAAACAGGTTGTTTGGCAACCTTTGAAAAACATTTAGCCCCTTTTTAGAAAAATAACTCCTTTTTAGTCTTTAAAATCAATGATCTAGGTTCGGAGGTTGGTTACGTGTAGGGAAGACGCACTAAGCTATCACCCTACCCCGCCCTTTCGGTACTTACATGTCAATCTACCCTAGATTCGCCTATGAGAGTCTTTAACTAACTATTGTTCAACCCTATGCACTTTGAAAAATAATGTTTGAATAGAAACTAACAGGATGCATGGTATGCAAGTGTAAATTAAGAGAATTGAAAAATAGATTTGGAAATAAATTTGAAAAGAATTTGATTTGAAAATAGATTTGAAAAGATGGAATTTGAAATTGAAAAGTTTGAAAACTTGGAAATAGGGATTTGAAAATAGAAAAATTTTGAAATTGGAACTTTGAAAGTAGATTGGAATTTTGAGATTTGAAAAGATTTGGGAACCGCACCCATGAGGGTGGAATTGAAAGTTTGAAAAGTATGTGACCGCACCTATGAAGGTTGCCTACGTATCCCTTTGGGGGAATCAGGTCAGTCGTAGTTCGGACCGGAGTCCGATTGAAAATGGAAGAATTGATTTGAAGAAGGAGATTGAATTGGAAATTGAGTTGGAAGATTGACAGATTGAACTTTGAATAGAGGATTGAAAATTGAAATTTGAAATTTTTGGAATTGAAGAGATTGAATTTTGATTTGAAAAGATTTAGACTTGTTTTGGAAAGATGGAGGTTTAGGAAACCTAGACTTAAGAAAGATGAGACTTAGGAAAGACTTGAGATTAAGAAAGATTGGATTTAGGAAATGTTCGAATTAGGAAAGGTCCGATTTAGGAGATTTTCAAAATTAGGAAAGTGTCATTTTTGGAAAGTTTCAAATTAAGAAAATTTTCAATTAGGAAAGCTTTAGGTTTAGGAAAGTTTTCAACTTTAGGAAAGTTTTGAAATGGGAAAGTATTGAATTTAGAAAGTTTTGAAATAGGAAAGGTTTTCAAATTAGGAAAGTTCCCAAACTAGGAAAGTTTTGAAATAGGGAAGTTTTGAAAATAGGAAATTTTCGTTTTAGGAAAGGTTTGAAAATCGGAAAGTTGTGAAAATTGGAAAGGTTTGAAAAAGGAAAGTTTTGAAAATTAGAAAGGTTTGAAAAAGGAAAGTTTTAAAAATTGGAAAGGTTTGAAAAAGGAAAGTTTTCAATTTAAGAAAGTCTTGAATTAAGAAAGTTTTGAGTTTAGAAAGATTTGAGATTTAGAAAGTTTAAGATTTAGAAAGTTTTAGTCTTTTAGAAAATCTTGAAATTAGGAAAAGTTTGAGTTTAGGAAAAGTTTGAAAACTTAAGTTTGAAAAGTTAAGATTTGAAAAGAAGGTAGAATTAGGAAAGGATTGAATTAGGAAAGATTTTTATGTTCAAATTTTTGGAAACTTAAGGTTTAGGAAAGTGAAAGATTAGGAAGGAGTCGAATTAAGAAAGATTTGGATTTTGAAATTTAAGAAAGATTTAAAGTTTAGGTTTAGGAAACTTATGGTTTAGGAAGGAATTGAATTAAGAAAGGTTTGGATTAGGAAGGGATTGGATTTGGTTTTGAAAAGTGAAGGTTTGATTTTGTTTCCAAAAACGGAGGACGAGATCTAGTTTCCTAAACGGGGAGATTTGATTTGGTTTCCTAAAGGGAAGATAGGATTTGGCAAGGATTTGGAAAGGGAGATTCTAAAAACCCTAGTTTTGAAAAATTATAGTTTTGACGTAGAAAATAGGTTTTGGAAATGTGTATAGTTTGGATGTGAAAACAAGAAGTTTTGGAAACCTAGGTTTGGGGCAAAGTTTGAAAATCATATTTTTGGAAAGAAAATTAGGGTTTCCTAATTGTGGGTTCTAGGGCTTGACTTGGGCTCTAAGGAAAGAGGATTTTTGGAAAGTGCGTTTTTAGAAACGAAAGTTTTCTAGAAGGGAATCCTAAGGAGGAGTTTTTGGAAAGTGAATTTATAGAGGGAGTTTTTGGAAAAAGATTTTAAAGAGAAGGAGTTTTGGAAAGTGTGTATTTGGAAATGAAGATTTTAGAAGGAAAATCCCAGAGGAGAATTTCTAGAAGGAAGATTTTGGAAAGAGATTTTTTGGAAAGGTTTTTGGAGAAAGTTTTTAGGAAGGTGAATCTAGGGAGTGTTTTTAGAAAGTAAATTTTGAGGAAAAGATTTTGGAAAGGAGTTGGAAAAGAGAGTTTTGAAAAAGAGATTTTGAAAGGGAGTTTTTGAAAACCATTTTGGAGAGGAGAGTTTTAGAAAAGTATGTCGAAAAAGAGATTTTTAGGAAAAGGGATTTGGAAAAAGATTTTTTAGAAGGTATAAAAACATCTCACTTTCCTAAAGCGATTCTAACCATAGGAGGGCTAGAACCACTTTAGGAAAGCGGTTTTGGAAAACAATAAGATTTGAAAATATAGACCATAAAAGGTCACTTTTAATGTAACACTTTCCTAAAGCAATCCTAGCCATGGAAAAGCTAGAATCACCCTAGTATTGTGATTTTGAAAACAAGTTTTTGAAAAAGAGATGTTGATGCAATTTTGAGAACAAGTTTGAAAACGATTTTGAAAACAACTTTGGAAAACGGATTTTGGAAGATGCAAGACTATGATATGCACAATGCAATTTGGGGTCGTGAACATACAAGGTTAAGGCTTCACCATATAATCAAGGGGGCCGGACCCACGTGGTCTCTGGTTAGACTAGAAGAAAGCCCCCGACACGGTGACTCTCCAATAGTCTAATCCTACACATGGACCGGGAGTCCCCTTGTTTCAAGCATGCAAAGAAAAGGGGGGAAAGAGATGGGGGATTAAAATAGAGAAAACCCAAGTGGGTTGGAGAGAGAAAAGAGAGGGGGGAAGTGCGAAAATTTAAATAGGGAGCCTACCTTGTATCTTGTTTATTTTGCGCGCCGTGCAGTCTTCGGTCTTCGATCTTTGCCTTGATTTTCACCTTCAGCCTTCAAGAGTTGTCTTCAAGCTTTGGATGGCAGCTCTTCAAGTCTTCAAAGAATGGTTGAAGGCTAGTGTATGAGTGTATGGGGGAGTGTATGAGTGTATAGGAGGCTAGGGTTTGTGTATAGTGGCTAGGGTTTGGGAAAACCTAGGGAGGCTAGGGTTTAGGAGGTGCTCCAGCTCTGTATATCGAAATATATGATTTTTAGGTTGAGTTTGCGGACCCCTTTCACGTTGAATGAGGCTCTGTATTTATAGAGGGAGGACAAACCCGGCGCTTGTTGCAGTGGCGCCAGGGCAAATTCTATACTGGCGCCACTAGGAGTGGCGCCAGGCCATTTTTTGGCTTGGCGCCACTACTAGTGGCGCTAGCCAATTAGGAAAGATTTTAGGTCGGCAAGCAACGTATCTTTGACTAGATTTGGGCGCCTATACTAGTGACTACCATGTAATTTTTAGCCTGGCTTCACTAGGAGTGACTCCGAAAAGTCCGGGAATGATTTGGAGGAGCCGGGAATTACCCGGAAGGCCGGAAAGGAGCAGGAACACTTAAAATAGTTTCTTAGAGGTATTTGACTTGAAAAATGAAGATAAGGTGGGTCGAAAAGGTTGACCGGGCCTTTAGGGGCAAAACGGTCAATTGGACCGGGAAACTGCCAGGACAGACTCGGATTGTCCCGGAAGAAGACTTGGGATCTAAAAACATTATTCAGAATGTTCCCGAAGGTTGCCAGCTTGATTCCCAGAGCCGGCGTGGTCGGAAAAGGAGACCGGCCCCCTAGGGGCAAAACGGTCATTTTGTATCGGGTTTGCCGGAACTGACTCGGAACGGTCCGAAAAGGTAAAGGAAGGTCGAGAACACTATAAAAAGTATTCTCGGGACATTACCGGTTTGATACCCAGAGCCGGTGTGGTCGAAGAAGGAGACCGGCCTTCCAGGGGCAAAACGGTCATTTTGTACCGGGTTTTCCAGAACTGACTCGGAATGGTCCAGAAAGGTAAAGGAAGGTTGAGAACACTATAAAAAGTATTCTCGGGACATTACCGGTTTGATACCCAGAGCCGGTGTGATTGAAGAAGGAGACCGGCCCTCTAGGGCAAAACGGTCATTTTGTACTGGGTTGGCCGGAACTGACTCGGAATGATCCAGAAAAATAAAGGAAGATTGAGAATACTATAAAAAGTATTCTCAGGAGGTTACCGGTTTGATACCCAGAGCCGGTGTGGTTCCTGGGGCATTCGGATGCTTAGGGGCAAAATGGTCATCTTGACCGAAAAGTCTTGGAAAAGGTCCTAAGGGTAGTCTGGGCATTTTTCACCGAAGTGAGCTAACAGACACGGGTATTGACCTAGGTTTTGAGTGTTTCCGCCACTCTAACAGCGGTCGTCGTGACACAGGGATTTGTTGTCAATTCCCTATATCGACCTATTCGTGAGTATTTCCGCTACTCGGACGGTTGAGTATTTCCGCTACTCGGACGAGGTTGAGTATTTCCGCTACTCGGACGGGGTTGATGAGTTGTGAGTATTTCCACTACTCGGACGGGGTTGATGATTTGTGAGTATTTCCGCTACTCTAACGGCTTTGTGAGTATTTCCGCTACTCTAACGGCTTTGTGAGTAGTTTTGCTACTTGGACCGTCTCGAGGAATAAACTGTCTCGAGAGAGGGATTGGAAAGGGGTCTTACCGTCTTCGAAGAGACGTGCCTGGATTGTGAGTGTTTCCGCCACTCTAACGGCGGTCGTCGTGACACAAGGATTTGTTGCCAATTCCCTATATCGACCTATTTGTGAGTATTTCCGCTACTCTAACGGTTTTGTGAGTAGTTTCGCTACTCGGACCGTCTCGAGGAATAAACTGTCTCGAGAGAGGGATTGGAATTGGAAAGGAAAGGTCAATGCCCCCCTAAGGGCATTTTGGTCATTTTGCCTCTATTTGGGCCTGATAGGCCCATGAAGCGATGGAAAGTCGGAATTTGGACCTAGAGAATTGGTTTCGATTGGAATATGTCCACAACGACTTGAAAATAAGTCCGGACGGAGTCTAGATTGCCGAGCGGTCAAAAATGGGGTGCTTACAAACAGTTCTACCCGGCTCCTATGACGGAGCATGCAGATGGCTAAATAGAACACTACATTGATCGAGAAAGCCAGACAGTTAAAGAAGAAGAAGGCGAACACGCCTGACCGAGCATTTGGTCCAAAGGCAAACTTTGCCAAAAAGGGTGTCCAAAAGTAAATAGAGGTCCAATATAAACATATGTGCAAAAGTAAGACCAAAACATTCACCCATTGACAAGATCATAAATAAAGGAAAAAAATCTATTCATTGATAACAATGGTTGGATTACAAAAAGGGCTAGAGCAATGTTACATCAAAATCACTGCAAAGGCATAGCCAGAAAGACAGGAAGTAAAAGATATATAAAAAAAACTACTTATTTGCTTGGGGGGGGGGAGGGGGAACTTTGACTGGGCATCATCTTCCTCGACTGCCCCATCCTTCTCTACTACATTGCTCTTCTTAACTGCCATAGAGACAATGTCATCCTCAAGAATAGCCTCAATGGAAGAGAGATCTAGGCCAAGGTGACCTGGGCAACCATCTCCTTAGCCTCAGTGAAGCCTTGCATATAGGCTTTACCAAGTGCCAACTGGTAAGTCTCCCTCTGGTGGTACTCCTTAGAGGCCTTTTTGATGGCTGCCTCCACCTTAGCAGGGAAAGCAGCTATCTTAGCCAGAGTAGCCTTGTAGGCAACCTTCTCAGTAACAAGCTTATCACAGGTAGCCTCCTCGGCAGACCTCTTGTTGGTCAAGTCCTCCATTAACTTGGCCTTCTCTTCTTACAGGGTTAGCACCATCCCTTTTAAGTTATCCTCCTCTAAAGAAACCTCTATTATTTTTTCTTCAAAAAAGCTACCTTAGCCAAGGGCTGATCGTCTATGCGCCTCTGCTCAAGGAAGGCCCCCTCGCTGCTCGTTGCCCTAGTGATCAGTATGGAGAGCTTGGTAGCAGCTTGATCAAATAAAGAAGATAGTAGAGTCAGAAGTAAGAAGGAATGAACATAACAACCACACTTGTAAAATTTGATGTGATTTACCTCAAGCAGATCTTGACCAAGGTCTCTAGTGAGCCTGTAGGTGAAATTGCTCGCCAGTTGTTCCCCATCCCCTGGGTGGATTACACTCTAAAATCTCCTCTAAGCCAGGTTTGGATTGTCAAAAATTATAGAAATAGTGACAGTGAGATCCTAAAGGGAAGAGGTAGGCTTTGCTGAAATGTCAGCAAGAGGCACCGGTGGGGGGAGCGTGGCAGCAGGTGTTGCGCCCAAATTTTTCGCACTCGAGGAATACAGACACAAGCGGGAAAAATATTGTACTCTCTCGTTAAAACTCACCCTCCTAGAAGAATGAGTGCGACTATGTTTGAATTGAAAATTGGTTTGAATAAAGGGTTTTTGGAAAACATTTGGAGTCGCCACCTAACTTAATTAAGGTGAGTTAGGTCACCTGAAAACTAAGCACAATTCAAAGACTACACTTAGGGTTTTTGAACACGATTTTGAAAATACTTCCTCAAGAGAGGGTTTTTAGGAAAAACAGGTTGTTTGGCAACCTTTAGAAAATAATTAAGCCCTTTTTGAAAATAAACTCCATTTTGGTTTTGAGAACAGTGATCCTAGGTTCGGACGTTGGTTACGTGTAGGGAAGATGCACTAAGCCATCACCCTACCCCACCCTTGCGGTACCTACATGTTTATTTACCCTAAATTCAACTATGAGAGTCTTCAACTAACAAATATCCAATCCTATCCACTTTAGAAAACAGTTTTGAAAAGAATGATGCATGATATGCAATTGCAAGAGAAAAAAAGTTGAAAAATAGATTTGGAAAGAGATTGATTTGATCCTTAGAAAAGAGATTTGAAAAGATAGATTTGAAATTGGAAAGTTTTAGAAATTGAAAATAGAGATTTGGAAATAGAAATTTAGAATTGGAAGTTTGAAATAGATCATGCAATAAGAAACTTGAAAAAGGTTGTGGAATTGAAAATTTGAAAAAGGTTGTGACCGCACCCATGAGGGTTGCCTACGTATCCCTTTGGAAGAATCAGGTCAGTCGTAGTTTGTACAAGAGTTCGATAGAAAATAGAAGGTTGGATTCGAAAAAGGGATTGAATTGGAATTTAAAATAGAAAATTAGAAATTGGAGTTTGGAATCGAAAGGTTTAGACTTTGATTTGGAAAAATAGAACTTAGATGAAAGATTTGGACTTGTTTTGGAAAGATCGAGCTTTAGAAAACCTAGACTTAGGAAAGATAGGATTTAGGAAAGGCTTGAGAGTTAAGAAAATATTTGACTTGACTTGGAAGAGTTTTGAGAAAAGATTTGACTCGAATATCGGATTTGGAAGATTAGGGAAGGTTGGATTTAGGAAGGCTTAGAATTAGGAAAGTTCCATTTTAGGAAAGTGTCATTTTAGGAAGGTTCCATTTTAAAAAAGTTTCGGTTTAGGAAAGTTTCGAATTAGGAAAGTTTCATTTTAAGAAAGGTTTCGAATTAGGAAAGTTTCAATTTAGGAAAGTTTTGAAATAGGAAAAGTTCAACTTGGGAAAGTTTTGAATTTGGAATGTTTTGAAATAAGGAAGTTTTGAAAGCTGGAAAGTTTAGAATTTAGAAAGTTTTAGATTTGGAAAGATTTGAAGTTTAGGAAAGTTTAGAATTTTAGAAAGATTCAAAGTTTGAGTTTTAGAAATTCTTGAAATTAGGAAAGGTTTTGAGTTTAAGAAGGGTTTAAAAACATAGATTTGGAAAGTTAAAATTTGAAAAGTGATGAATTAAGAAAGGTTTGAAAGCTTAAAGTTTAAGGAAAGATTTAAAAGTTTAAGTTTAGGAAGCTTACGATTTAGGAAAGTACTAGATTAGGAAGGAGTTGAATTAGGAAAAATTTGGGTTTGGAAGGATTAAGATTCCTATTTCATAAAACAAGGGATTAAATTTTGTTTCTAAAAAGAGATGTTTTGATTTTGTTTCCAAAAATAGAGGATAGGATCTAGTTTCCTAAACGGGAAGATTGGGTTTAGTTTCCTAAAGAGAAGATTGGATGAATTTGTAAAGATAGAGTTTTGGAAATTCTAGATTTGGAAGACTATAGTTTTGATGCAGAAAATAAGTATTGGAAGCCTATGATTTTGATGTAAAAAGGGAGATTTTGAAAACCTAGGTTTTAGGGCAAGTTCAAAAATCATGTTTTTGGAAAGAAAATTAAGGTTTCCTAATTGTTAGCTCTAGGGCTTGACTTCGACTCTAAGGAAATAGTTTTTTAAAATATGCATTTTGAAAACGAAGATTTTTAGAAGGAAATCCTAGAGAGGAGTTTTTGGAAAGTAAACTTGAAAGAAGTTTTAGGAAAAAAATTTTGGAAGAAGCTTTTAAGAAAGAGTTTTTTAGGAATAGTTGTTTAGGAAGGAAACGTAAGGAGCGTTTTTAGAGAGTGAACTTTGAGGAAAGCAATTTTTGGAAAGGAGCTTTTAGGATATAAGCATCCCATTTTTGCCCGCTCGACAATCTCCGGCCCGACCGGATTTGGTTTCCAACTTCCCAACACGTGCAAGCCCAAGACGAGCCTTTCAATCTTTAATCCAGTCAACTGGTCACTTCTCAAGCCCACAAGGATCCGCTGAAGCCTTAAGCACCGTTATTCCAGGCAGTTTTCCGGACCGGGCGGTCCCGGAAACCAACGCCATTCAGGTAGCTTCCCGAGATCGGGCAATCTCGGGGACCAACACCTCATTGAATTCCAGACGGTTCACTTTTGGAGTCTGCTAGCCCGCCAATGTAGAATGTCTATCATTCGGTAGTTCTCTGGGACCAGGCGTTCTCGGAGACCAACACCACCCTTCCAAGTAGCTTTCTGAGACCAGGCGTTCTCAGGAACCAACACCACCCCTACAGGTAGCTCTCTAAGACCAGGCGTTCTTAGAGACCAACACCGCACAGGTAGTTTTCCGAGACCGGGCGGTCTCGGGAACCAACACCTAGGTCAACACCGGCGCCTGCTAGCCCAACTCGGTAAAAAATGACCAAATATGCCCCTTAGGCTTCCATGCATGTTTTGGGAAAGTTCAAAATCCCTCGAAACAATAAGTCCATCCTTCCACAATGTTGTCAAACCATCAAGCGTCCCTTGCACGCCATTTGGTCTAAATCCGGTCCTATTCCGGCTCACTCTGGTCAAAATGACCATTTTGCCCCTGAACGACTCAACACGACACGACCCCCGTTGAACGACGACAGACTCCCTCAAAACCATCCCCGAATAGCCTTACACACCTAACACAATATACCAGACCATTCCTGACCATTTCAGCCAACTCCGGTCAAAATGACCGTTTTGACCCTGGAAGCCAAAAAATGCCCCGAAACAGCACCGGCCTTGGGCTTTTAAGCGAAGGGGTTTCACCACGCGCCCTTGTTTAACCCAAGGAACACCCTACGACACTAAGCTCACATGACTCGATAAAAGTTCCCTGAAGCGTCTCACAGACGCTCCGCTCAAATTGTCTTTTTTCCCGATCCCCTAGTTATAACGCACCATCAACTGACTTGAGAAATGCGTAAAATAGGAAATTCATAAAAGCTTGTCCGTAGATCTTTCCATCGAAACGGCTCGATCGTATGGATCACTTCCCGAAGCCCTCCATCGTACAGTGCGAAAACTATAACTTTCAGTAACCCCTAGAGCGTCTCGCAGACACTCTGCCAAGGTTGACTTTTTCTCCGATTCCCTGATCAAAACGCACCGTCAAACGACTTGAGAGATGCGTAAATTTGGAAATTCCAGAAAGTGTTTCCAGAGTACTTTCCATCGGAACGCTCCAATCGAATAGATCGCTTCTCGAAGGCCTCGATCACAACAAACGAAAACAGCCACTTTCAAACACACACGGAGCGTATCACAGACGCTTCACAAAAGTATCCTTTTTGGCACGCTTCCCAAGACAATATCCCACACTTCTGAACATAATTTAAACTCTTCGAACACATGAAAATTCATCAGAAGCACTAGGAGAACATCCCCAGTGCGACCGATTTCCCCGAAACCTTCCCGATTAACTCAATTATCAAGGCAAAGTTTGGACAAACTTGCCCAGTGATGGAGCGTATGCTACATGCGCTCAAATTTTGATCAGATCGACCGACTTTCGATCAATGGTCGAGATTTAACCAGTACATAGGGTGCCACGTGTTATTGTGGCAATGGAACAGTACCTGCGCATGTCCTACATGCGCACGGCCAAAATTTGGCCATGCACATGTAGCACATGCGCATGGTCTATTCCAGTTTGCCTATAAATAGAGGCCTCCCCCCTTGCATATTCCAGGTCCGAAATTGATATGAAACTCTGCTGAAATCACTCCAAAAACTCGAATCTCTACATACATTCCTCTCCTCCAACACTTAGGTTAGATTCTACCTCTCTTAAGCCTATACACTCCATACACAAAGCCTCATACACACATATACACTCCACTCAAGCCTCTCAAGCCTTTTTGAAGTCACTCAAGCTCCAATCAAGACATCCATTGAAAACTATAAGAGTGTTGAAGGCAAAAGGTGGTATCCCTTTTACATTTATGCTCTCCCCCCACTCTTCTCCTCTCCCTCCTAGCCTACTTTGGCTATTCTCTATTTTAATCCCCATCCTCAACCCTCCCTTTCTTGCATGCTTGAGCCAAGAGGGCTCCCAGCTCATGCCTAGAGGAAAGGAAGTGAGAGCCATCGTGTAGGGGGACCTCTCACTAGCCTACTTTAAGATAGTATGGCCTAAGAGCCCCTTGTTTGTATGGTGAAGCCTAAAAGCCTTGTATGTGAATCATGACCCCTTGCATATTATTATTGTGATCATGTCTTGTATGCTTGGCTTCATTTTATGTTATTGCCATATTCTACAATGTTTGCATTGCTCTTAATTTTATGATATTTCCAAATTCTACATGCCCTTTAAAAATTGTTCCAAGAGTTGGCCCCTTGAAGTTTAGGATGAGACTTTAGGAGTCATGCCTTGGAAAATCTCTCACAACCCCCTAATTCATTCTTTACACCATTGCATTTTAACTTACATAAAAGTTGCTTTCAAACCTTCTAATTTTCAAGGTTTCTATTCTCTCTAAGTTAGTGGTTGGAATGGCCCTATGGAACCCTCTCTTGAGTGGTATCCCTTTTTATTTGCCATATGAACCCTCTCTTGATGGAATGGTTCTCTTGAAAAATGGTTTTCAAAATCCTTCCCCAAAGATGATTTCAAAAATGCATTCTCTCCATCTTTGCATAAAAATGATGTTCTAAAAATTATCATCATTATGTTGATTTTTGAACCCTTGTACTCTTGCCAAGATATTGGTTATAATGACTATAAGGAAACCTTCCTTGGAATGGTCTCCAATCACCAACCATATAAACCATATTCTTGACTAAAGTCAAAATTTTCATGGAATGATCTTCATAAAGATTACCAACCAAAGTCCATTGCATATCATGTTGTGTTTTTAAAACTCTTTCCAAGAGTGCATCAAAGCAACTTTCAAGACCATTCTCCAATTTAACCTTAGGTTAACTTGACCTTAGTTGCCTTGACCCTAGTTGACTAACCCTAGGTTAACTTGACCCTAGTTGACCAACCTTAGGTTAACTTGACCCTAGTTACCAAACCCTAGGTTAACTTGACCCTAGTTGACCAACCCTAGGTTAACTTGACCCTAGTTACCAAACCCTAGGTTAACTTAACCCTAGTTGACTAACCCTAGGTTAACTTGACCCTAGTTACCAAACCCTAGGTTAACTTGACCCTAGTTATCTAACCCTAGGTTAACTTGACCCTAGTTATCTAACCCAAGGTTAACTTGACCCTAGTTGCCCAACCTAGGTTAATACCCTTCAAGGTTCCAACTCTTGAATCCTTTTCTAAGTAATGTTTCAATTAAAAACCATTCTCATTTTTCCAAAACTTCTTACTCTCTTAATTTTAAACCAACTCCATACACTCTTCGAATGCCCCTACACTCCATCTTCAAGACATTTCCAAAAATGTTTTTTAAAGGTCACAAACCTAAGATGTCCCTAGCCCTCTCATGGTTAGGGAACCCAAGGACAAAGTGACAAATCAAGAACAACCCCTAGGGTTGTCCATATTGGGATTCCAAACTCCACTTTCCAAAAACAAATTCATCAAAACATCCCAAAATCATACCTCCAAGGTTTTCAAAAACACTCTCAAACTCTCTTGAGTTATTCAAAAACATTTTCCAAAACTCTCTCAAATTGATCTAAAAATTTTCAAAGCACACCACTATTCAATTTCAAGTCAAAACTTTCAAGACTACAAAGAGTCTTCAACTTCCAAAGACCTCAAAGTGTCTTAAACTTTCTCAAAGACCTCAATGTGCCTTCAAACCTTCCAAATGTCCTATCGCGCCTATTTTCCATCGGGCTCTCTCCCGAACTATGAATGACCTGATTCTCGCCAAATGAGATATGTAGGCAACCTAAAATGGTGCGGTCATAACTTTTGTTTCAACCCCAATCCCTTTTTCAAAAATTTCAATCAATTCAAAGTTTCTATTCCAAACTCTTTCAAAACCTCCATTGTTTTCAAACTTCTTCCAAAACTTGCATCATGCATCATTCATCCAAAAAGTGATGACTAAACCCCTTTTTCAAAGTTCTAAAGTGCATATTAAGCGGACAATGGTAACCGGTTATTCTAGTGAGTGAACCAAGGGTGATTAGACATGTAGGTACCGAAAGGGCAGGGTAGGGTGATGATCTTAGGATATCTTCCCTACACGTAACCAACCCCCAAACCTTAGATTTTCGTTTTCGAAAGACCAAAATGGAGTTATTTTCAAAAAGGGCTTAAACATTTCAAAAGGTTGCCAAACAACCTATTTTCCTAAAAACCCTCTCTTGAGGGAGTTTTCAAGAACCTTTTTCAAAAACTATAAGTTTAATCTTCGGATTAACGCTTAGTTTTAGGTGCCCTAGCTCACCTTTATCAAGTTAGGTGGCGACTCTTATTTTTCTAAAAAGCCCTTAGTCAAATCAATTTTCAAACCTAGTCGCACTCGTCCTTCTAGGAGGACGAGTTCTAATGACAGAGTTCCATGCTTTAGGGTCTCCGAGCCGAAAGGACCTTGGACACCCCAAAAAACCGGGGCGTGACATAGGAAAGATGTTTTTGAAAAGGGATTGTTAGAAAGGAGTTTTTTGAAAACAATTTTGGAAAGAAGATTGGAGAGAGTTTTCTAAGAAGGAAACCTGGGGAGTGTTTTTAGGAAAGGAATTTAAAGAGAGTGTTTTAGAAAGGAGTTGAAAAGGAAGTTTTGAAAATAGATTTTTGGAGGGAGTTTTTGAAAAACAATTTTGGAAAGGAATTTGAAGAAAATTTTTAGAAAGTATATAAGATATCTCACTTTCCTAAAGCAATTCTAACCATAAGAAGATTAGAACCACTTTAAGATAGTGGTTTTGAAAACAATAAAGGTTTTGAAAATATGGACCATATTGGCCACTTTAAATGTAACACTTTCCTAAAGCAACCCTAGCTATGGAAACGCTAGAACCACCTTAGGATTGTGATTTTGAAAATAAGTTTTGAAAAAGAAGATTTTAACGTAAGCTTTTAAAAACGAGTTTGAAAACGAATTTTGGAAGAATGCAAGATCATGATATACACAATGCAAAAAGGGTCGTGAACATACAAGGTTAAAGGCTTCACCACATAATCAAGGGGACTGAACCCACGTGATCTCCGGTTAAACTAAAAGAAAGCCCTTGACACGGTGACTCTCCAATAGCCTAATCCTACACATGGACTGCGAATTCTCTTATTTCAAGCATGCAAGAAGGGGGAGAAGAAGATGGGGGATTAAAATAGAAGAAAACCCAAGTAGGTTAGGAGAGAGAAGAGATGAGGGAAGATGTGTAAACGTAAATAAGAAGCCTACCCTGTGTCTTCTTTATTTTGCTTAGCTTTGCGCACTTTGCTTTGCTTGTCTTGCTTCGGTCTTCACTTCAATCTTCAAGAGTTTATCTTCAATCTTCAATCTTCAATCTTCAATCTTCAATCTTCAAAGCTTCAGATTGCAGGACTTCAAGTCTTCAAAGGAGGCTTTGGAGGCTAGTGTATGAGTATATAAAAGTGTATGTGAGTGTATAGGAAGCTAGGGTTTGTGTATAGAGGCTAGGGTTTGGAAAACCTAAGGAGACTAGGGTTTAGAGAGGCTACGAGCTCTGTATATCAAAAACTAGGGTTTTTAGACTGAGTTTGCAGACCTCTTTCACGCTGGAGGAGGCTCTGTATTTATAAAGAACAGAATCACCTAGCGCCTGTTGCAGTGGCGCTAGGGCAAATTTCCTCTTGGCGCCACTCCTAGTGGCGCTAGGCCATTTTTTGGCTTGGCGCCACTACTAGTGGTGCCAACAAGTTAGAAAAGTTTGTTAAGTTGGTAAGCAACATATCTTGAGGAGATTTGGGCACTGTACTAGTAACTACCATGCAATTTTTAGCCTAGCTTCACTAGGAGTGACTCCAAAAAGTTTGGGGAGGACCTGAAAGGCCGGAAAGGGACAGGAACCCTTAGAATAGAGTCCCGGAGGTATTAGCCTTGGAAAAGGATGACAAGAATTGTCGGAAGGGTTGATTGGGCCATTAGGGGCAAAATGGTCAACTGGATCGGAAAGCTGTCGGGACAAACTCAGAATGTCCCGGAAGAAGACTTGAGATTTAGAAATATTATTTAGAATGTTTCCAAAGGCTACCGGCTTGATACCTAGAGCCGGTGTGGTCGGAAAAGGCGACCGGCCCACTAGGGGTAAAACGATCATTTTGCACCGGGTTTATCGAAACTGACTCAGAATGATTCAGAAAGATAAAGGAAGGTCAAGAATACTATAAGAAGCATTCTCGAGAGGTTACTGGTTTGATACCCAGAGCCGGTGTGGTCCTCAGGGCGTTCAGATGCCTAGGGGCAAAATGGTTATCTTGACCAGAAAGTCTCGAAACTGGCCCAAAACTGACTAGAAGGCACCTAATCATGCCGGATTGCTTTTAAGACAATCTTAGAAGGGTGGACTTACCATTCTAAGGACTTAGGTGTGTTCTTGAGAAACATGCCGAAAAATAGCCCTAGGGGCAGTTTGGTCATTTTTCACTGAAGTGAACTAGCAGGCACTGGTATCGACCTGGGTTTTGAGTGTTTCCGCCACTTTGACGGCGGTCTCGTGATACAAGGGTTTGTTGGCAATTTCCTATATCGACCTGCTTGTGAGTATTTCCCCTACTCTGATGGTTGCGATGTTTGCAAGTACTTCCGCTACTCTGACGGTTCGCGATCATTCTTGAGACTGCCTGATCTCGGGAAGTGCTAAAGGGACTTAGCGCTTAAGAAGTTAACTTTCTCAGAAGGCGTGCTGAAACGGACATTTCTACATTGGCAGGCTAGCAGGCGCCAAAAGTGGACCGTTCTACCATCTCGGGGACTTGGGGTCTCGTCCCGATCGACAGGTTTAAAGGGACTTACCGATCCAAAGAAATTGTCTCTGAAAAATGTGCCGAAAATGGATAGACTTACCATCTCGAGGAATCAGCTTTCTCGAGAGAGGGATTGGAATTAGAATTGAAAAAGGGGTTGGAAAGGGGACTTACCATCTTTGGAAAGACATGCCTATTGGAATTGGAAAGGGGACTTACCGTCTTCAGAAAGACGTGCCTGTGGGAATATAGAAAGGGAATTTACCGTCTTCGAAAAGACGCGCCTAATTTAGAATTGAAAAGGAGACTTATCGTCTCTGGAAAGACTCGTCTGATTTGGAATTGGAAAGGGGACTTACCGTCTTCGGAAAGATGGGCCTAATTTGGAATTGGAAAGGGGACTTACCGTCTTCGGAAAGAGACGCTTGATTTGGAATTGGATCGAACAATGCCCCTAAGGGCGTTTCAGTCGTTTTGCCTCTATTTGGGCCTGGTGGGCCTGCGAAACGATGGATAGACGGGATTAAACTTAGGGAGTTGATTTCGATTAAAATATGTTCATATTGACTTGAGTACAAGTCTGGACAGACTGTAGACTGCCGAGCGGT
Organism: Euryodendron excelsum; assembly: GCA_033060915.1. Taxonomy (NCBI): domain Eukaryota; kingdom Viridiplantae; phylum Streptophyta; class Magnoliopsida; order Ericales; family Pentaphylacaceae; genus Euryodendron; species Euryodendron excelsum. Next base: position 42,347,468 of record CM065379.1, read on the forward strand.
CAAAAATGGGGTGCTTACAGCAGGCACAGCTGGAAGACTGTTGATGCCTCTTAGGTGGCCAAAGGCACAGGTGGAGGAGTGGCAGCCTTTGGTGGTGGGAGGTCTTCAAGATCGATCCCCTTGTCCTTGCTTCCATTACCCCCCGCCTTATAGCCAGCAAAAAGTTTATGACCTTTAGCCACCACAGGGGGCTCCGAAGAGAGCCTCACCTTTGAAAGCATATTCTTGTTAAGAGCCATGTCCCCTCCTCATCAGAATTATCCTTGCCTTGATCTGAAAGTTACATTTTTAGAAAGTGCCAAATTAAGAAAGTTTCGCTTTAGGAAAGTTTTCATTTTAGGAAAGTATCAAATTAGGAATGTGTTGATTTTAGAAAATATTTGAATTTGGGAAATTTTAAATTTAAAAAGTATTGATTTTAGAAAGATTTGAAAGCTTAGACTTAGGAAAGGTTTGAGTTAGGAAATATTTTATTCCTATTTCCTAAAGTAGAAGATTAGATTTTTATTTCAAAAAATAGATGATTTGATTTTGTTTCCAAAATTAGAGATTTGATTTAGTTTTCTAATTTTGAAGATTAGATTTGATTTCCTAAATTGAAAAATTGGATTTAGTTTCCTAAATGGGAATATTTTATTTGATATGGAATTAGAAAGATTGAGTCTTGGAAATCTTAGACTTGGAAATTTATGATTTGGTGTTAAAAAAAAAAAAAAAAGAGGTTTTGAAAATCTAAGATTTGATGTCGAAAATAGTTTATGGAAATCTATGATTTGAGGCAAAATAGGAAGTAATGGAACTAAGATTTCCTAACCATGATTTCTAAGGCTCAACTTGGACTCTAAAAAAAAGAGTTTTTAAAAAGGAAATCCTTGAAAAGAATTTCAATGAAGGAAGTTTGAAGAGAGTTTTTCGAAAGGGAATTTTTGAAAAGAGCTTTTGGAAAGGAGTTTGAAAAGAGTTTTAAAAAATAGATTCTTGAAAAGAGTTTTTGGAAAAAGTGTGAAAAGCAAATTTGGAAATGGGTTTAAATATGGGCTCTTGAAATATTTTGAATGTCTCACTTTTCTAAAACGATTCAAACCACGAAAAGATTAGAACCATTCTAAGTTGGTGGTTTTGAAAACAACATGGATTTTAAATATGGACCATAATGATCACTTTGAATATCACACTTTCTTAAAACAATCCTAATCATGGAATGGCTAGAATCATCTTAAGATTGTGGTTTTGATAAAAAAATAATTTAGGGTTTACACCCAAAATATGGATCTTGATAGTGACAATGAATATAACACTTTTCTAAGAGAGCCCTCACCATGGAATGACTAAAATCACTTTAAGATAGTGATTTTGAAAACAAGTTTGAAAAAGAGATTTTGAATGCAAGTTTGAAAACCACTTTGATGCAAGTTTGAAAAATAACTTTAAAAATTTTTTTGAATAAATGTATGAATATGGTATGCACAATGCAAAAAGGATTGTGAACATACAAGGTTAGGCTTCACCACATAATTAAGGGAGCCGAACCCACACCATCAAGGGTTGAATTTGAAGAAAGCCACGTCGCACCCCATTTTTTTAACTGAATCAAGCCCTCTTGGCTAAAAAAAAAAAACACGGTGCTCTCTTATTAGAACTCATCTTTCTAGAAAGATAAATGCGACGGGGTTTGAATATTTGAAATGGAATTGATTAGGGCTTTTTGAAAAGGTCTTTGGAGTCACCACCTAACTTATTTAAAGATGTGTTAGGTCATATACACTGAGTAAAACCTGAAGGTTAAACTTACGTTTTGGAAAGTACTTTTTAAAAAATGTCCTCATGAGAGGGTTTTAGAAGATAGGGTTGTTTGACAACTCTAAAAGTGTTGGAAAGTCTTTTTGAAAATTGACTCATGTTTTAGTCTTTGAAATAAAAATTCGTATATCCAAGGGTTGGTTATGTGTAGGGAAGATGTCATAAGCCTACCACCCTGCCCCGCCATTGCAGTACCTATATGTCTATTCACCTTTTACTTACCTAATTATGACTCACTAGTTACCTATGTTCAATGCTATCTGCTTAGAAAACATTTGAAAACAAAGTTTGAAAAAGAGTTTGAAAGATGGAATTGAGTTTGAAAAATAGTTATGAAATTGAAAATTTAAAAAGGTTTATGGAGTTGAAAATTTGAAAAGGGTCGTGACCGCATCTCATGAAGGGTTGCTTACATACCTCCTTAAAAAGGATCAGTTTAGACGTAGTTTGGACAAGAATCCAAAAGAGTTGGAATTTTGAAATGGGTTTCTATTTCTAGAAAGTTTTTATTTTTAAAAAGTTTTCTTTTCAGGAAAGTCTGACTTTGAAAGAATTCCTTTTCAGGAAGGTTGGACTTTGAAAATGTTTCCTTTTCAAGAAGATTTGGTTTGAATTTAAAATGTTCTTTTTCAGAAAGATTGGATTCGGAAATGTTTCATTTTTAGGAAGATTTGGTTTGATTTTGAAATGTTTCTTTTTCAGGAAGATTGGATTTTTTTTAAATGTTTCCTTGATTTGAAAAGATTGAGATTTGATTTGAAAAGATTTAATTTGATTTGATCTGATTTGAGAATTTTAAAAAGATTTTATTTCCTTTATTGAAAAAATTTGTTTCCTTTTTTCAAAAAGATTTGATTTGTTTCCTTTCGAAAAGATTTAAAAAGATTTGGGAGATTTAAAAGGGTTTGAAAAGATTTAGAAAGGTTTTGTTTCTTTTTTGAAAAAAATTTGATTTGCATGAAAATGTAAGTTTGGATTGTTTCCAAAATGGGAGGAATAGATTTAGGGTTTAAATTTGGAAGGTTTGAAAAGGGAGTGATTTGAGAGATTTGAAATGGAAGGTTTTGATTTGATTAATTTTAAAAGAAAAGTTAGAAAAGAAAATGTTTGATTGATTTGGAAATTAAGGATTTTAAGGGTTTTGAAAAAGGTATGATTTTAGTTTAAAAATAGAAGGTTTACAAGTTGACAAAAATGGAATTTTCCTAGGATTGGACTTGTAGCGTTTAAAAAATGCTAGTTTTGTAAATGGTTCAAAAACCGAGTCTTTTGAAAATATGTTTAAGGTCCGAAACCCTAACTTGGATTTTAAACATCCAAATGAATATCGCACTTTGCCTAGAGTCATTCTATCCATTAGAAGGCAAGAATCACTTTAGGCTCGTGACTTGAAAGACAACAAAGGCACGAGGCCAAAAATGTAGACCTTTTCAGGTCGTTTTGAATATCACACATTTCCCAAGACAACTCCAGCCATGAAATGACTAGGGTCATTTCAGGAACGTATTTTGGAAGAGACACAAATGTAGGCTAATGGGAGCCGTTCTAAATATCACACTTCTCTAAGAAAACCCTAACCATGAAAGGGTTAAGATCAACGTAGAATCATGGTTTTTAGAAAAAAAACTTTGAAAGCGGTTTTTAGAGATAGAAATGGCAATAATTCAAATGTATGACAATGATAATATTGGCATAAATCATATAAGGCTAGGTATCATCACATTACAAGAGGGCCCTAAGACCGTGCTGTGAGACAAGTGAAAGTCAATAAGGGAGTCCCGATCAGCAGTCCCCTCTCGCCCACTCTCGACATGGACTTAGCGTCTGCTTGTTCCAAGCATGCAAGAAATGAGGGTTTAGAGATAGAGGGTTAAAAAAGAGAAGAACCCAAGTGGGTTCGGAGGGAGAAGAGAGAGTAAGGGAGTATGGAAAGGTAAACTAGAGATTACCTTGTCTCGTTTATTCTTTCTTTGAGGAAGGCTCGAGCCTTGGACTTGGGAAGACTTCAGGTGCTTTCGGGCAGCGGGGCGGACCTTCTGTGGAGCTCGGAGGCCAAGGCTTCGAAGCTTTATGATAGGGCTCGACCACCGAGACTTCGAGAGAGAAAGAGAGAAGACTCTGAGAGCTGTCTTGGCCGAGAGAGAGAGATTCTAGAGAGATTTTTTTACCCAAAACAGTGAGGGGGGAGATCTGTATTTATAATGCAAAAGTGGGGGAGTTATGTGCCACTCTTAGTGGTGCATACCTTGAATTTGGCTGTACGCCACTACGAGTGGCGCAAGGGGACTTAATGAGGGTTTAAAAAAAGGCTAGACACAGAGCTGGTTGATTTGTAACCGATTCTAGGGGGTTATGCACCACTATTAGTGGCGCACGGCTAAAGCCAAACTATGCGCCACTAATAGTGGCACAAGTTCATTAATGGGGGCTGAAAAAGGGAGCTAATCAGAAGGCTGGTCGATTTGTAACTGCCTTTGACAACTGGTGTGCGCCTCTAGAAATGGCTCAAGGCTAAAAAAAAGGTCATACTTTAGTCGAAATGGAGCAGGGGGGTTCTAGTTCAAAAAGGAAAGTGCTGGATAACGAGGCTCGGCCAGAAATGGAAGAAAATACTTTGGAAAGTGCCTTGGAGGTTGCCGATTTGATTCCCAGAGCCAGTGTGGTTGAAGAGAGTGACTGAATCACTATCAACATTACCTCAGGAGCTTCGGAGTTGATCAAGATTGACCGGGGTTGATCGGAGTTGACTAAGGTTGACTAGGATTAACTAGGATTGACTAGGGTTAACCAGGGTTAACCAGGATTGAACAGAGTTTATTGAGCTGACCAGAGTTGACTGGGGTTAACCAAGGTTGATTGGGTTGACCAAAGTTAACTGGGGTGTTGTCGGTTTGATACCTAGAGCCGATGTGGTTTCATAGGGCATTTAGATGCCTTGGAGCAAAATGATCATTTTGATCAGGAAACTTCTGGGAGAGGAACGAGGTTGACTGGATGGCACTGGACATGCCGAATCATCTAGGGACGGCCGCGAAAGGTGGTCTTGCCATTTTGAGGACTTGGTACTTTCTCAAAGAATGTACCAGGCCCACTAGGGGCAAAATGCTCATTTTTCACCGAGACAGGCTAGCAAGTGTTGGTGTTAACCAATCTGGATCCAGTTTGGACTTTTGTCCGAGGAATTGGTACTTTCTCAGTGGACAGGTTGAAAAGGCCTTACCACCTTGAGGAATAAACTTTCTCCAAGGTCGTGCCAGACTAGGATGGTCTTCCATTCTTGAAGGATTTGTGCTTTCTCAAAAAATATGCCAGATTAGCAGACATTCTACGTTGCCGGTTTAGCAAGCGTCAGAAGTGAACCGCTCTTTCATCTCAGGGGCTTAGGTACTCTCCAGAGATGGGTGTGAAAGGGGCTTTACCGATCCGGAGAATAAAATTTCTCGGTGATCGTGTCGTATTAGGTTGAATGGTCCTACCGTCAATGAGAGATCAACTTTCTAGAATGACAGGATAATTGGATTTGATTTTAAATTTGAATGGACTTATCATTTTACGGAAGACGTGCCGTGCTAGATTGGATTGACTAATGTACTAAGGGCATTCTGGTCATTTTGTCTCTATTGGGCGCAGTGGGCCCACAAAACGATTGACAAATTGGATTGGATTTGAAAAGTCAGTTTGGGTTTGAGTATGCTTATGTTGGTTTGTAGGTGCTTCCGGTCAAACTAAAGATCGCCAAGTGGCCAAAATGGGGTGCTAACAAGCCCCCAACACGGTAACCTTTAACAATTCTTCCTACGCACGAACCGGGAAACCCCTTGTTTCAAGCATACAAAAAAGGGAGATAGAAGATGGGGGATTAAAATAGAAGAAAACCCAAGTGGGTTAGGAGGAAGAAGAGAGAGGGGGGAACTACATAAATGTAAATTGAAAGCCTACCTTGTCTTCTTCTTGCTTTGTTTACTTTGCTTTACTTAAACCTTGAGAATTTCTAAGTTGCAGCACTTTAAGTCTTCAATGGAGGCTTCAGAGGCTTGTGTTTAAGTGTATAGAGTGTATAGATATTAAGGTTTAAGTGTATAGAGGTTAGGGTTTGAGGAGACTATAGAAGGCTATGGTTTATAGAGACTTCGAGCTTTGTATTTTGAAAAATAAAATTTTTGAACTGAGTTTGCAGACCCTTTTTTCGTTGGGGGAGGGTTTGTATTTATAAGCAGTCAAAGTTAGCACTGGCGCTGATGAGAATGCAAATGTCATATTTTTCTCCCTTAATGTTTAATCTTTTATACTTATTTGGTGCCTAATGATACTCATTATTTTTTTATTTTGATTTAGGGTGCTATGGAACGCCAAGGAAAAGGATCCTAGCTTAAAAGAGACGAATTCGTGCTAAAATGGAAGCAGCATTCGAAGAGCACTCGAGCAGTCCCAAGAGGCGTTCAATCAGTAGTAGATGCATTCAAACGGTACATCAAACGAATTCACATCAAATTCAAGTTCGAAGAGCGTTCGAAATATACAGAGAGCAATTTTACCGTTCGAAGTGCATTCGACACACCGTTCAAATGGTGGTCCGATGCATTCAAACGGTAGTAAGGGCATTTGAACGGCTTGACGCAATTACAAAATTTCATGATCCTATAAAAGCTGGGACCGTTTTGTTTTTAGGGTGGTTGGCATTTTTCATATTATTCTAGGTTATTATTTGAGTTGTTTTCATGGCCCTGCGTGACTAAACTTTGAATCTTGGTCGAAAGAAACAGAAGCCTCGGAATTAATAATAAACTGTAAGATCTAATTTGTTTTTCATTATTCGATTTATGCTTTGAGTATCAAATTTTCTTCTGTACCTATTTTCAAGATCGTATTGTTTAATTGCTTGGAGGCATACTAGTTTATTTATCATTGCAATCTACTGCTGGATTATATATCAAATCCGTAATTGTTTGATCCCTCTGATTTGTGAAGTAACTAAGATTTAATGATTGCTGCGTGAGGAATTATTAGATCTTAGGAAGGACATTCAACTAAATAAAATGCAATCGCTTGTGCTTGTGTTGTTTAGTTTTATCGATCCCTCTAATTCTTAAGGTTGCTACTAGATTAAACCTTGAGTGCTTATCCTGGGTTGTTTAATAGTTAAGGTTAATGAAATCGCTTGTTTCTAATTAACTACTACTAAGAAAAGATAGGAAAATAATTCCGATGGTGAATATTCAATGTGTGAATTGATATGCTTGTATCGATGATCAGTTGTAAAATTCCGATGGTGGATGTTGACTTAGACCAAGGTTTGTTCTTTTGATTGATTTCAATACTTGAATCTGAATTGTTCCGAAGTTAGTTATTATTAAAATTATTTTTATTATATCCAAAACCTCCCATCAAAGTTCACATAGCATAAAACTAGACTAAACACTCTCCGTGGGAATGATCCTTACTCACACTACTACATAATTGTTTTTGGGATATCGGTTTTATTTTTGGGTGCCTGCAAAAAGAACTTTTAGCTGTTGTTTTTGCTTTAGAAAAGTTTCGATCTTATTTACTTGGTACTAAAGTCATTGTTTACTCTGATCATGCAGCTCTTAGTTATTTGATGACAAAGAAAGAGGCAAAACCAAGATTAATTAGATGGATACTTCTCTTAAGTGAATTTGATTTGGAAATCAAAGACAAAAAAGGGACAGAAAATTGTGTCGCTGATCATTTGAGTCATTTAGCTCATGTTGAGGATGAACTTCATTTACAAGAAACATTTCCTGATGAGCAATTGTTTTCTACGAGTGTGACACTACCTTCGTATGCAAATATTGTAAATTATTTGATTACTAACATATTACCTACTGGGTTGTCTAAGGCTCAAAGAGATAAGATCAAAAGTGATGCCCAATACTATGTATGAGATGACCCATACTTGTGGAAGCATTGTGCGGGTCAAGTGATCAGAAGGTGCCTTCCTGAAAATGAAATCATTTCTATTCTAACCTTTTGTCATTCTTATGCTTGTGGAGGTCACTTTGGAGCTAAGAGAATAGCGAGAAAAGTACTAGAATGTGGTTTCTATTGGCCATTTCTATTTCAAGATTCATATTCTTTTTGTAAGTCATGTGATCCTTGTCAAAAGACAAGTAATATATCCTAAAGGAATGAGATGCCACGAACTCCCATACTATTTTGTGAAATTTTTTATATTTGGGGCATCGATTTCATGGGACCGTTCCCTGTATCTTTCAGTTATGTTTATATCTTACTTGCTGTTGATTATGTCTCGAAATAGGTGCAAGCTAAAGCCACCAGGACTGAGGATTCTAAAGTTGCTGCAGATTTTATCAAGTCTAACATATTACCCAGGTTTGGAATTTCAAAAGTTCTAATAAGTGATCGAGGCACTCACTTTTGCAATCGAACTGTGGCGACTTTGCTGAGAAAGTACCATGTGACGCACAAGGTGTCGACTTCATATCATCCGCAAACTAGTGGACAAGTGAAAGTGTCAAATCGAGAAATCAAGTCCATCATTGAAAAGACAATCAATCCAAGTAGAAAAGATTGGAGTTTGCGCTTGGCTGATGCTTTGTGGGCATACAGGATTGCATATAAAACGCCCATTGATATGTCACCTTATTGGTTGGTATTTAGAAAATCGTGCCACCTTCTAGTTGAGCTAGAACACAAAGCTTACTGGGCTATCAAAAGTTTTAACATGAAGATGGATGAAAGTGGAAAACATAAAAAATTGCAACTCCAAGAGTTGGAGGAAATTCATAATGATGCCTATGAGAGTGCAAGGATTTACAAGGAAAAGAAGAAGGCTTTTCATGACAAGATAATTTCTATGAACAAGTTTAAAGTTGGTCAGAAAGTCCTTCTATACTAGTCCCAACTCCGTTTGTTTCCGGATAAGTTGCGTTCTTGTTGGATTAGACCTTTTGTCGTTACTAATGTTTTTCCTCATAGTGCAATTGAAATTCAAAGTTTAGCCACTTCCAAAGTGTTCAAGGTGAATGGCTATCGACTTAAGCATTTTATGAAGGTTTTCAAGTCGAGGAGTTGGAGAAACTGGACCTTGGGGATCCGATTTATACTGATTGAAGAAGGAAGCATTGAGTCAAACCCACGACAGTAAACAAAGGCACTGCTTGGGAGGCAACCCAAGGAAGTTCATTTTTCTTTTCTTATTTTCGCATTTATAAATTGGTTATCTATGCCCTTTCTTTGCATTTTACTTTACATTGGGAACAATGTAAGTTTTAAGTGTGGGGGAGGGGATTTAGGTAGTGTTTTTGTGTTTTAATTTGAAATTTTAAAAAAAAAATAATAATAATAACAAGATTCAATTAAGCTTGAAGAATTCATAACATGATTGAATAAGTAATCTTCCAACTTAGAATTAATTAGTCTAGTTATTTTACTTGAGATTGGAGTGACTGAATTTAGTAAACAAAAGCCGGTGAGATTTTGAGCCTTTAGACTGACACATTCATATTAGTCACTATTTTTTTTCATGTGAGATATTCTTCCATGGATTTTTTTTTTCTAGAAATTGCCTTGATTCTCTTTGAGATCACATTGACACATGCATGCATGAATATGATTAAGGCCATCTTTGTTATAAGCTACATGAGCCAAATAGCCTACCTTGTAATTAATTTTTCCCTTTGTGAACCCTTTTGAGCTTTATATGTTGTTTTGACGTTATTGTAAACCCACATTACAAGCTTTAAACCTGAAAAATAATGCCTTTACCCAAGCCGTAGAGCTAGTGGAGTATTGTTCATCATTATGATATGTATGGATGAGCAAGAAATAAGAGTGAGGGTATCCGGAATTGTGGTAGGGCTATGGTTGGTAAAATGGAACATGTTTTCATTCTCAATTCGTGAGTTCCATTATTGATATAATTTTGAGTAAGAAAAAAAAAACAGAAAAAAAGGGAAACAAAGAGGAAAAAGAGAAGGGGAGTGATTGATTTTACATGTCGTATATATTCGAACTTGAGTTGATTCATTTTTGCTCTACTAGTTTCGATGGCTTTTGAGTTACATTCCAAAATATTTTTCACCTTGATCCTAAATCCCGTTATAACCCTTGATAAGTCCTTATGATTCGTGTTAAGTATATGATCCTAGTGGTGGAGAATGAGAAGATATGCAAGCCTATGGTAGATCATTTCCATTGGAATGAATTTGAGCGATACACATACCCTTTAAACACATAAGAGTCGAGTGTTTATTTCAATGAGGGTCTACATATTCAATTTACTCCGTCTTCGAGTGAAAATACTTGCTAAGTGATTGTGAGCTATTTAAGAATCACGTTCATGATATGTTATGAGTTTTGAAGAGTTTGGCTGTTCTTTATTACAACTTTGATATGTTGGGAAAGTGAGTTTGAGTTTTGCCCGAGGACGAGCAAAGGTTAAGTGTGGGGGAATTTGATGAGAATGCAAATGTCATATTTTTCTCCCTTAATGTTTAATCTTTTATACTTATTTGGTGCCTAAAGATACTTATTATTCTTATATTTTGATTTAGGGTGCTATGGAACGCCAAGGAAGAGGATCCTAGCTTAAAAGGGACGAATTCATGCTAAAATGGAAGCAGCGTTCGAAGAGTGTTCGAACGGTCCCAAGAGGAGTTCGAATGGTAGTAGATGCGTTTGAACAGTACGTTAAACGGATTCTCATCAAGTTCAGGTTCAAAATACGTTCGAAATATACAGAGAGTAATTTTACCGTTCAAAATGCGTTCGACGCACCGTTCGAACAGTGGTCCGATGCATTTGAACGGTAGTAAGGGCGTTCAAACGGCTTGACGTAGCTGCAGAATTTCAGAAGCCTATAAAAGTGGGACTGTTTTGTGTTTAGGGTGGTTGGCATTTTTCATATTATTCTCGGTTATTATTTGAGTTGTTTTCATGGCCCTGCGTGGCTAAACTTTGAATCTTGGTCAAAGAAAATAGAAGCCTTGGAATTAATAATAAACTATGAGATCTAATTTGTTTTCATTATTCAATTTATGCTTTGAGTATCAGATGTTCTTCTGTGCCTATTTTCATGATTGTATTGTTTAATTGCTTGGAGGCATACTAGTTTATTTATCATTGCAATCTACTGCTGGATTATATATCAAATCCGTAATTGTTTGATCCCTCTGATTTGTGAAGGAACTAAGATTTAATGATTGCTGCGTGAGGAATTATTAGATCTTAGGAAGGACATTCGACTAAATAAAATACAACCGATTGTGCTTGTGTTGTTTAGTTTTATCGATCCCTCTAATTCTTAAGGTTGCTACTAGATTAAACCTTGGGTGCTTATCCTGGGTTGTTTAATAGTTAAGGTTAATGAAATCGCTTGTTTCTAATTAACTACTACTAAGGAAAGATAAGAAAACAATTCTAACGGTAAATATTCAATGTGTGAATTGATATGCTTGCATCAATGATCAGTTGTAAAATTCCGATGGTGGATGTTGACTTGGACCAACGTTTGTTCTTGTAATTGATTTCAATACTTGAATTTGAATTGTTCCGTAGTTAGTTATTATTAAAATTGTTTTCATTATATCCAAAAACCCCCCATCAAAGTTCACATATCATAAAACTAGACTAAACACTCTTTGTGGGAACAAACCTTACTCACACTACTACATAATTGTTTTTGGGGTATCGATTTAATTTTTGGGTGCTCGCGACAGCACACCAGGTGCCTATTACAGCGGTACCAGGCCAAATTTTGGCTTGGCGCCACTAGGAGTGGCGTTAGGCCAAAATTTGGCTTGGCACCACTAGGACTGGCGCCAGCTTTTTAGGAAATATTTTGTAAGAAATATATCTTTGACTCTTGGAATGCAAGGTAAAAGATTTAGGTGTCTGTGCTAGTGACTATCATGTAATTTTTGGCTTGGCTCCACTAGGAATGACTCCAGAAAGTTCAAAAATGATTCAAAAGGTTTCGAGTAACCAAACTCAGCTGGGAATGAACAAGAACCCTTGAGAAAGTGTCGTAGGGGTAAATGGCTTGAAAAACAATGCTAGAATAGTTAAAAAAGTTAACCAGCCAGCTAAGGGCAAAACGATCATTCTGCACCGGGTTTATTGGAATGCACTCAGAATAGTTCAAAAAAGTTGGGAATACTGTTAAAAGCATCCCTGGAAGGTAACCGTTTTGATACCCAAAGCCGGTGTAGTCCCCGGATGTGATTGGATGCTTAGGGGTAAAATGGTCATTTTGACCAGATGTTCCCAAAATCGGTTCGGAAGTGACTGGAAGGCACTAGAACATGCTAGATTATCTCTGGGATAACCTTGGAAAGGTGAGATTGCCGTTCTAAGGTCCTAGGTATTTTTCAAGAAGCATGCCAGATTGAATTAGACTAGGATGATACCTCAAGGGCATTTTGGTCATTTAGTTTCTAGCGGGCTCGCAAGCCCGGGAAGCGACCCATGGACTAGATTGGAATTTGAATGTGCATGTGATGTTTGAAAATGAGCTTGGTCGGACTAGAGATCGCCGAGCCGGTAAAAATGGGGTGCTTACAACTACCTCTCTTTTTCTGTCTTTGCTTGTCGAAGACATAAAACGATAAAGTAAGAGTCTCATGTTGACCGCGAGGCAATCGGAGAGATTGGAAGAGTTGGATTCTAAAGAATAGTTACCTCGAGCTGATGGTTAATGTTTGGAGTTTCATCTAGCAGAATGATGCTTCTTTGGTGAAATTGATTGTTCTTGAAGTGATGCTCCGTCTGGCGGAATGATACTCCTCTAGAAAAATTGATTATTCTTGAAATGGAGCTTCGCCTAGTGGAAGAATACTCCTTTGGGGAAAATGATGCTCCGTCTGGCAGGATGATACTCCTTTAGGAAAACTGATTCTTTTTTAATTGGCGCTCCGTCTGGCGGAATGATACTCCTCTAGGAAAATTGAAGCTCCGTCTAGCGAGATGATGCTCCTCTAAGGAAACTGATTCTCCTTAAATCAGTGCTCCATCTGGCAGAACAATGCTCATTTGGGGAAGTCCAAGGTTGATGTCTTGAAATTGATACTTCTTGAACCAACACTCCGTCTGGCGAAACGATGCTCCTCTGGAGAAGTCCAAGGTTGATGTCTTCTTGAATTGACACTCTGTCTGGCAGAACGATGCTCCTCTAGGGGTGTCCAAGGTTGATGTTTTCTTAAACCGACACCCCATCCGGCAAAATGATGCTCCTTTAGGAAAGTCCAAGGTTGATGTCTTGAAACTGCTACTTTTTGAACCAACACTCCGTTTGGCAAAACGATGCTCCTCTGGGGAAGTTCAAGGTTGATGTCTTCTTGAATCGACACTCCGTCGGGTGGAACAACGCTCCTCTGGGGAAGTCCAAGGTTAATGTCTTGAAACTGCTACTTCTTAAACCAACACTCCGTCTGGCAAAATGATACTTCTCTAGGGAAGTCCAAGGTTGATTGGGGAGGTCGAGAGTGGGTCATTTCCCTATTCATTGTTTCTTGTCGGCTATGGAAGTCTAAGCTTTCTTAGGTATATGTCGGTGTTGGAGATGTATGGGGTTACTTGGTCGCAGGGTGGCTTTAACTCCTTTTTGTGCTTTATCTAGTTCTTTGTTTCCTATTTGAGAGAGAGAGAGAGAGAGAGAGAGAGAGAGAATAAGTTTTTGTGCAAAAACATTTTACTCATGCCAATTCTAAAAATGCACAGTTAAAAGGGGTGGATGCATGTTTATATTATTTGATGAATGCCCCTACAAGAATGGAGCTAAATGCATATCATACTTTTTGATGAATGCACATTTTTACATAAGAATTGAACTGAATGCATGTCCTATTTTTTTTTTTTTTTTTTTATGAATGCACAAGTTTATATAAGAATGGAATTAAATGTAGTCATACTTTTTGATGCATACATATGCAAGAATGGAATTTGAATGCATATCATATTTTTTTATGAATGCATATGCAGGATTGGAATTAAGTGCTTGTCAAACTTTTTGATGAATGCACATACAAGAATGGAATTGAATGCTTGTTATATTTTTTGATGAATGCATACATTTTACATATGGATGAGAATAGATGCATGCCCCCTGGGTTTGCCCCAAGGTTCATGTTTAGTTATGAGTGTTGTATTCTAGAATTAGGTGGCCTTTTGAACTTCAGTTTCTCTTTTGGGATTCCCCTTTTTAATTTTGTTCTTTTCATGTCAGGATGTGATAGTACTTACACCACTCTACGAGATTCAACCCATTAACTCGATTCCCCCCCCCCCCCCCCTCTCTTGTTAGAAGGAAAAACTCTTTTTAGTAGACCTATTGGCTTCTTCTAAGACTCTTCTTTGGATCGATGGGCTCTCTTGAGTGACAGTCAGCATTGCCCTTTGGCAAAGCAATAGGTAGCTTCCTTTCTCAGTTCAAGAAGACCTTGAAAGTTATTAAGAAGAGCAGGCAAGCCCAGTATTTGGTAAAACTATTAAACTTTTCAAATTATAGGGACCCTATAAAGATACGATCAATTAATGAAAGGCAAATATAGATTTATGAATATCAAGATGCTGCTTAACTTGAAAAAATCAACATCAATGCATGAAACCACACAAAATGAGCATAATTGGTCGTGAGATGATCAAGACCATATTAGTGATAATATAGTGGTGTAAGCATGAACTTCATTGAGACTAATGAGAGTACAGACCCTAGGCGTGATCTAGGATGTCATACCATGTTTAATAGCTCACGAATTAACACACCCAGAACTTAAACCTGTCTCATCCCGTGATCTCGATTTTTTTTTCTTTTTTTTTTTTTTTTCTATGATGGAATTCGAGCCCTATCTCTTCAATGATGGAAACATTGAAACATAAAAATATGGCAGCTTTCACACACATGATTAGGTAGCCTTCTCCACTTGACACATAATAATGGTAGCCGCACTCACACTCACCGGCAGCCCTTTCCATAAGTGATGGGAGAGGAAATCAATAAAAGATCAATCTAGGTGTATGATAATCCATAAATTTTTAACAATAGAGAAACCATTTAAAATAGATCATAAAGGCAGATTTCATAATCTAAAAAGTCTCGAGAAATGTGTATTAAGATGAACATGAAACACCAATATGGTAAAGATCATCAAAACCATTTACTCATATTTATGCAAGTGATTATACACACAAGATTTAACCTCAAACAAGCATGCACATCAATCTGTTCATAATTAAATATTTGGCCAAGTGATTATGCACGTGTAAGATAAACACTATCAAAAGACTTTTTTTTTTCAAAAGCTTTAATCACTCCAGGCTTGCCAATGTGCGCTAATCTTCCTTTTGAGGAGATAGCTACTTACCGCTTTGCCATGACATCTTTCAAGGGTCACTACGAGCTACGTGATTAATATTCATCTTTCACCCTTTTATATTGCCCCTTCCTCTGCACTTCCTGTTTCTCTCTCCCATCTTTTCAAAGTCGGAGATTGTTTCTAGATATGGTGTTTGTGCCATCATTTCCTTCAAGTCAAGGGCATTAGAAATTAAATTCTTTCACAGGAGTATGAAACATAGGGAATAAACTAGAAATCACTACTCAGGCTATTTTAGATCTATTTATATGACATGAAAGTTTCTTGATTCAAGAAAAAAATGACAGGCAAAACAAGATGCAAACAAATGTAGGAAACATCCTTTTTCATTTTGGAACCTCTTAAACTTCTTCTATGGTCTATTCGTGTGGTTCATGTACTGGGTGCCAATGACCTTAACATCTATCAAATCTTGGATCTTGTGTTTTAAGATGAGACAGTGTTCATGCCCCTGTCTTTCGGAATGGTACTCATAAACAAGAGTCGGGTTGACGGTAGGAGCAAAGGATTTGGCAATGGTGGGGTGGGTATGGGGGTTAGAAGGTTGGCTTGTAGGAAGTCATGATAGGCTTTTGTTTTGGGTGCTGGCTAGGGGGGAAAGGCACGAGGTCAGCGGGCCTGCTTGTTGGGGTTGAGATGTTGTCGGACTGCCATTGGTGTAGGAACATGCGCTTGAATAGCCACAGGGGTCTGAAATTGGTATTGGGGATGACATTACGGTGGCCGAGCAGGCAAGATGGCAGATACTTCTCCCTCTTTTCAGCTTATTTCCCATGTTATGGGCACCTTCTTTGCTAAGCTTGTAGAAAGTTCTTCAGCTTTAGCATAAGGGTCAACGATCCTCCTAGTTTTTAGGCCATTCTCTATCATCTCCCCTTACATGATCAACTCTAAGAAGCTCCTCCCTATGCTTGTATAGAGCTTTTCATAGTATATGCCTCGGAAGGTCTACACAAATAGTTGCATATACTCCTTTTTTTCTAAAGGAGGGTTGACTTGTGTAGTTGCTTTTCTCTATTTAAGGGCATAACTCTTGAAGCTTTTTTTTTTTCTCCCTTACTCATTGTCATCAAGGACCATCGCTCAGAAGTGAGGTTTATGTTGTGACGATATTGGGCTTTGAATGCACTGACCAGTTCGATCCAAGTCATAATCTTCCTTAGATCGAGTCAGGCAAACCATTATAGGGTGGATTTAGTGAGACTATGTTGGAACAATTGCATAAGAAGCTTTGGATCGTTTTCATGACCACTCAATGCCCCAACATAAAGGCAAAGGTGGGCAATAGGGTTACCCGTGTGATTCCACTTTACAAGTGTAATCTTTGTCCCCTAATTAAGTGTTTGATAGCCTCTATATGGGTATTAGAATAGATTTTTAGTAATAAAATGATTTAAAGTGGTTTTTTATATGTATCGTAGGTTTTTTGTGATAAAATGGTGAAAAAAGGGGCTTAAAGAGAAGAAGTCCGTTCGGACGGACCGTTCGGATGGTTAAACTGTTCGGACGGTGCGTTCGGACGGACAAATGACCATTCAGACGCCTAGACTGTTCGGACGCCCCGTTCAGACGGGCGAATTACCATTCGGACGCTGCGACGGAGATTGGAGTTCCAGAGTCGATATTTCCCGTTATAAGCTATCACAGAGTCGTCTTTTTCCGTTCGAAGAAATACAAAGCTGAGTTTCCTCGTTCGAAGACCGTCCGAATGGTGAAATAACCGTCCGAATGGTTATGGCACCGTCCGGATGGTGCGTCCGAACGCATATCGGACGTACTTTGGACGCACTTCAGACGGTGAGCGCAGATTTGCCCTACAACCCAACAGTCGAAGAAAAAACAGGGATAAGTTAGATTTTAGGATAAAAGCTGCAGGTAGAGGGAGAGAATAGGGAAAAATCATGTATTTTGCTTAGATTTACTTTACTTTGTTGTATTTAGGGCTTTGGGAAGTATTTAGATAGATTTCTTGGGTTGATTTAGTGTAATCTTTCACATTTTCTATAGTTTAATATATATTCACTTTTGATTTAAAGTCAAGATGTTGTCTCTACACTTTGAAAAGCTCTCAACCATGGAATCTTCAAGCTAAACTCATTGTTTGGGAGCAAATGTGAAAATCTACCAAGGAATGCATGGAAAATGAAAGGGGAGTTCTTGAATCGTGTTGAATATTTATTTTGCTTATTTTTCTCTAATTATATTGGAATTAATTATTGTAAAAATCTTAGATCTATAATCATAGTTAATAACATGTGATTTATTTCTAAAGAACCCATAAATTGTGATGAAACTTAATTCCAAAATAATTAGAGATCCATAAAATTTCAAAGCTAAACTTTCCGAATCAAGGGCCTTTGGACGGTTCTTGATTTGAGTTAACCCAAACTGCCCCTTTCAAATTCCGTGCTAGAATTGGTAGATTGGAGCATTTGAACCCAAACCCCCCTTTTTAATCAAGTTAAATCTCTACTTGTGCTCATTTGGAATTCCTGTTAAATTAAGAGTTAATTTAGTTATAATTGTGGTTGTTGTAGTAGAATGTTCATAGTTGTCAATTTACTTTAGCTAGAATCAAGTTGTAGGTTTCAATTTCATTTCAATTGTTTGCCTAGTCACTAGTAAACCAAACCCTCAAACATCAAAAGATTTTCGGTCAATTTTAGCTAATATAGCAATCGATTTCACTCTTGGTTTGCGGTTGCAATTTGAATACATTTCTGAACTCTACTCGTTTCTATTGCTAAATTGGCACAGGTCTCATGGGAGAACACGATAATGGGAGTACCCCCACTTAAACTACAAGCACCTCCATCGCGGTGAGCGTGAAAACGACGAGTCACCGTGCCATCATACTTTTGAAAGTCAAGCATTTTGAACTTGGCAGGTCTCGGATGGTCTGCGAAGAAGCATAACTCGTTATAGGATGCAAGCTCAAAGGAGTCATGCCGTGAAGACTTTGCAACGAGTCCTCCGACCCTTGAGTTTTTAGACTGAGAGGGTTGAGGGCGGTTCTTTTCACAGTAGGCGAGAGCAGTATGGTTTCCTCTCCCCCTATCAAAATGTATTCCAATTCCATTGTATTTAAATTCAAAAGTTCAATGTACTTATTTATTTTTCATGAATGAATGAATGAATATATGTTCCCACTCAAACGGTAAGGTATCTGCATACAGAGGCAAACCCCCTATCTCTAAAAAGTAAGCCAAATCCATCATGATTAGTCTCCCTCTAAAAAAGGGAAACCCCTAAGGCATACATTGCATAAAGATTTCCAATGCATGCTATGAGTCCTTATGATTACATGGGAACCCTTAGGATTTTGGTAGGTTTAATGCAAGGGAGAGTGAACTTGGTGTCACTCTCTTTGGGTTGATTATATGCATAAAGATGCAGTGACTTGAGTTACTTTGGAATTCTTGTCTTAACATAGAAAATTGAATGCATGAACATGTAAGCATAGAGTAGAGAGAGAGGATGCAATTATAAAGTAAACATGGATGCATGAGCAGTTATACAAGCATTATAATAGTAGGAATAGACAAGAATAAAGGAAAGTAAAGCAGTCGCCCTTTTCTCCATGGTTTTGAAATCAATGTGCGTGTCTTAAATCCTGTAATGATTCGGCTATACAAGGTTTCTACATGAACATGAGGTTGAGAGTTTACTAATACTTCCTAAAAAGGCTCGGTTCCTAGATCTTCAAACCTAGGCCCACTCCCCGAGATGGTGTCATTATCGGTTGGTGATCCGAGCAAGGGAACCATCAAGAGGCTGTAGGCTAAAAAACTAATACAGCATTTTGCATACAACCAATATATCCTTCCCCCTTCTAACTAGAAGGGACATATGCAGGTAGAGAATGCAAGCTTGCAAATGCTTGTGCACGTGCAGTGTGTGTGAAATTTTTGAAAAGCAAAGAAAAGCACCCAACAACTCCCATCCATCCTATCCATTCCATTCATATATTCATGACATACATGGCAGTTAATATGACATAAAATATAAGTGTGAACAAATGTCCACCTACTCAAATAAAGATGCAAAAAAGTCAATATTTGAATGATAAACTTGATGTAAGATAGAATGATTGAATGTAATTGAATACATGCTATGACATCTTTTTGAAAACAGTTTTGAAAAGTTTGATTTTGAAAATTTTGGAGTGGATAGAATTGGAAAAATTAATCAAAGATTCCAGATGAGTGAGGGTGAAGAGACATGACAATGGCCTAGCCTTCTAAATGTCCTTAGCGAAGTCGCCAACTGTTGCGCCGTGATTTTTTGCACTTGAGAAAAAAACGCACAAGTGAAAAAAACACGATACTCTCTTGTTAGAACTCATCCTTCTAGAAGTACGAGTGCGACTAAATTTGAACTTGATATTGATTTGATTAAGGGTTTTTGAAAAAGATTTGGAGTTGCTACCTAATTTTGTTAAGGTGAGTTAGGTCAACTAAAACTAAGTGCAATCCTAATATTAAACTTAGGGTTTTTAAAAAAGATTTTGAAAAATTTCCTCAAAAGAGGATTTTTTTTTTAGAAAATAGGTTTTTTGGCAACCTTTAGAAAGATTTAAGCCCCTTTTAAAAATAAATTTGTTTTGGTCTTTGAAAATAGTGATTTGAGATTCAGAGGTTGGTTTCGTATAGGGAAAATATCCAAAGATCATCACCCTATCCCGCCCTTTCAGTATTTATATGTCTTATCACCCTAGGCCCACTCATTTAAAATCTTTGATTAACAAATATCCAATTGTATCCACTTTGAAAAGAGAATTCTAGAAAGAGGCTTGATATGATGCATGACATGCAAGTGCAAGGAAAATATTTGATTTTGAAAATAAACTTGAAAAAATGATTTGAAACTTGAAAAAGATTATGGAATTGGAAATAGATTTAAAAAGAAAAATTAAAGCTTGAAAAAGATTATAGAATTTGAAATTTTGAAAAGGGTTTTGGAATTGAAAACTTGAAAGATGTTATGACAGTACCCATAAGGGTTGCCTACGTATCCCTTTATTGGGAATTAAGTCAGTCGTAGTTCGGACGAGAGTCCAATTGAAAATAAATACTTTGAGGTTTTTGAAAAGTTTTACTTGAAAAGGTTTGATTGGAAAAGAGTTTAATTTGAACTTCAAATAGAAGATTTGAAATTGAACTTAGACTTAGAATTGAACTTGAAAAAGGGTTTGAACTTTAACAGAGAACTTGGACTTGATTTAGAAAAGAATAAGTTGAGTTTTGAAAATATTCTAACTTAGATTGAAGTTAGAAAACCATCTTAGTTTAGAAAAAAAAAAAAAGGTTTAAAAAAAGAATTGAAAAAAGTTGAAACTTCCTAACTTTGGATTAGGGTTGAACTAGGGTTTAGGCTTCTCAGGGTTTAGATAACCTAAGGTTGGAGCATGGACTTGAATTAAAAAGGTTTGATCTAAAATTGAAAAGTTTAATTTGACTTTAGAAAATTTAGAATTAGAAAATATGAGGTTTAAGAAAAGTTTGAAAAGGATTTGATTTGATTTTAGAAACACTTGACTTGCAAAGACTTGACTTGATTACTTGATTGGAATGAATTTAGAAAGTTAGAATTTAGGAAAGAGTAGATTTTAGAAAGCCTAGAATTAGAAAAGTTTCAAAATAAGAAAGTTTCATTTTAAGAAAGTGCCAAATTAAGAAAGTTTTGCTTTAAGAAAATTTTCATTTTAGGAAAGTATCAAATTAGGAAAGTGTTTATTTTAGGAAAGATTTGAATTTGGAAATATTTAAATTTAGTAAGTATTGATTTTAGAAAGATTTGAAAGCTTAGAATGAGGAAAGGTTTGAATTTAAGAAAAATTTGAGTTAGGAAATATTTGATTCCTATTTCATAAAGTAGAAGATCAGATTTTTATTTTCAAAAATAGATTATTTGATTCTGTTTGCAAAATTGGAGGATTTGATTTAGTTTCCTAATTTAAAAGATTAGATTTGACTTCCTAAATTGAAAAATTAGATTTAGTTTCCTAAGTGTGGAGATTTGATTTGACATGGAATTGGAAAGATTGAATCTTGAAAATCTTAGACTTGAAAATCTACAATTTGGTGTAAAAAAAAATAGTTTTTGAAAATTTAAGATTGGATGTAGGAAATAGTTTTTGAAAACCTATGGTTTGAGACAAAATAGGAAGTCATGAAATTAGGGTTTCCTAACCATGGTTTCTAAGGTTTGACTTGGACTCTAAGAAAAAGAGTTTTTTGAAAGGAAATCTTTGAAAAGAATTTCTAGGAAGGAAGTTTGAAGAGAGTTTTTAGAAAGTGAATTTTTTAAGAGAGCTTTCGGAAAGGAGTTTGAAAAGAGTTTTTAGAAAATAGATTTTTGAAGAGTGTTTTTGGAAAGAAATTTGAAAAGCAAATTTGGAAAGGAGTTTGAATATGGACTTTTGCAATCTTTTGAATATTTCACTTTCCTAAAATAATTCTAACCATGAAAAGATTAGAACCATTCTAAATTGGTGGTTTTGAAAATAACATAGATTTGAAATATGGACCATAATGATCACTTTGAATATCACACTATCCTAAAACAATCCTAACCATAGAATAGCTAAAATCATCTTAAAATTGTGGTTTTGATGAAAAAATAAATTAGGGCTTACTCCCAAAATATGGATCTTGATAGTGACAATGAATAAAATACTTTTCTAAAATAACCCTAACCATGGAATGGCTAAAATTTCTTTAATATTGTGATTTTGGAAACAAGTTTGAGAAAGAGATTTTGAATGCAAGTTTGAAAACCACTTTGATGCAAGTTTGAAAAATAACTTTGAAAATAATTTTTAATGAATGTATGAATATGATATGCATAATGCAAAAAAGGTGGTGAACATACAAGGTTTGGCTTCACCACATAATCAAGGGGGCCAAACTCACACCATCAAGGGTCGAATTTGAAGAAAGCCCCTGACACGGTGACCTTCAACAATTCTTCCTAGGCATGAACTGGGAAACTCTTTGTTTCAAACATGCAAGAAAAAAAGGTAGAAGATGGGGGATTAAAATAGAAGAAAACCAAGTAGGTTATGAGGAAAAAGAGAGAGGGGGAACTACATAAACGTAAATTGAAAGCCTAACTTGTCTTCTTATTACTTTAAATGCTTTGTTTGCTTTGCTTTACTTGAACCTTGAGAGCTTCTAAGTTGCAGCATTTTAAGTCTTCAATAGAGGCTTGTATTTAAGTGTATAGAGTGTATGGATGCTAGGGTTTAAGGAGACTAGAGAGGGCTAGGGTTTGGAGAGACTTCGAGCTCTGGATTTTAAAAAACAAAATTTTTGAACTGAGTTTGTGGACTTTTTTTTACATTGGGAGAGGATCTGTATTTATAGGCAACTAAAGTTGGCACTAGCGCCTGTTACAGTGGTGCCAGGCCGAATTTTGGCTTGGCGCCATTAGGAGTGGCGCCAGCTTTTTAGGAAATATTTTGTAAGAAACAGATCTTTGACCCTTGAAACACAAGGCTGAAGATTTTGGTGCCTGTCCTAGTGACCATCATGCAATTTTTGGCTTGGCTCTACTAGGAGTGACTCTGAAAAGTCCGGAAATGATCGAAAAAGTTTCGAGTAACCAGACCCGGCCGAGAATGAATAGGAACTCTCGAGAGAGTGCCCTAGAAGTAACTGGCTTGAGAAATAATGCGAGAATAGTTGAAAAGATTGACCGGCCCATTAGGGGCAAAACGGTCATTCTAACCCGGGTTTATTGGAATGGACTCAAAATGGTTCAGAAAGGTTGGGAATACTATTAGAAGCATCCTCGGAAAGTAACCGGTTTGATACCCAAAGCCGGTGTAGTCCCCAGAGGCGATTGGATACTTAGGGGCAAAATGATCATTTTAACCAGATGCTCCCAAAATCAGTTTGGAAGCGACTGGAAGGCACTAGAACGTGTTAGATTATCTCTAGGACAACCTTGGAAAGGTGATTTTACCGCTCTAAGGTTCTAGGTATTTTTCAAGAAGCATACCAGATTGAATTAGATTGGGATGACGCCTTAAGGGCATTTTGGTCATTTAGCTTCCAGTGGGCCCAACGGGCCGGGAAAGCGACCCGTGGACTAGATTGGAATTTGAATGTGCATTTAATGTTTGAAAGTAAACAAGTAAAAATGGGGTCCTTACATTCACCTTAGCATGCTAGGCCTTGTCTAGAGTGGGAATGGCATGAGTTAGCCAGACACAAAGAGCCTAAGTCAGAATCTTAAAATTTTAAAAATTATGGCTGAGGGAAATAAAAAACTAGAGAAACTAAGGGACATACCCCTCCTAGTTGGAAGATTCCATAAACGAGGAACTCGTGCAAAATTATCATATACAACCTCCCAGGGTTAATGTTCCCAACCATCGCCATAGATGAAGAAGAATCTATCCTTCTACCTCTTGTTAGAAGAAGGTAGCCCTACCACCAGAGTTGTGTCACTACTCCTAGCCGAGAGATACTACTAACCCCTCTTCTACTCAGTCAATTTGTAATAGTGCAAGAACTCATTAGCAATGAGGTGATCCTTGCCATCACTGGATGCTTGCCACAGTACGGCACAAGCTAACAGGATCCTCCAGGAGTTGGAAGAAGTTGACCAGGGGTCAGCCCTGAAACACTCAAAATCTCTCTAATGGGGTTTGAAATAGGAAATCTAAGGCCACCAGCCAGGGCAACCTCATAAATACAGACTTCCCCAAGACGAGTAAATCAAGCCCAGTCTTCCTTCTCAGGGATCCTATATGACAACCTAGAAGGGAACTGGTAATCCTTCTAAAGTTTCCTAACCCTCCTCTCGGTAATAATGAAGGACACCCCCCCCCCCCCCCGGCAGCAAAATTTAAGTCCTTAACCCCAAGAACCACCATGCCCTTGGGCCCATAAACCATACCCCCAAGGGCTAGCCGCTCACTAAAAACCCCAGAAGGCCCTACTGAAGCACTATCAAGGACCTCCGACCTCACCCTAACCAAATCCTGAGAAGCACTATTCTCAGAACTTGAGAAATGCACATCTTTAGGGTCCAACATGACACCTATTAAATGTAGTCTTTTAGATGACTTAAAACTAGTCCCGACCGACTCTCAAACAAACTCAAACAATTTCAGGTTCCCAACAAACCCTTGAAAAGAAGGGGAAGTCCCTACTTTAGCATGATACCAGAGACAATACCTAAGGAAAAACCGTATGAAGAAAAAGGAACACAGCTTGAGATCTTACCGAAGCAAAGAGAAGCTCGAAACAGGAACTCTTCAAGCACATGAACAGGAAGAACAAGAAGAGGCAAAAAGAAGCATGATTGAGAGATTTTGAAGGCCAAAAATCGTCCACGTGTGAGAAATGTAAAGTGAAAGCCAAAGATTGAAACTGCCAAGTCTAAAACCCTCCTTTTCGAAATCAACAGCTCATATCAACTCAATAACCACGAATCCAACGGCTAACAGTCGACAAGTCACATCGCTAGTTAAAAACCAATAAGAAGGCGCTAGAAGAAGGGTACATGTCATGAGGGCATCAAGCGACGCACTTAGTCATTGCCAACTATGGTCATCATTGCACCTACAATGTCATAAATGTGCCCTCCTTACGAGGAGTTATCTTTCATTGAAATTCCCCTAACCACAACCGAGGTACTCAGAGGAATTGGGGGCAACTGATGGGGACTGGTCAAACGATAGCTCACCAGGGTTCCAACAAAAGGCAGACTGTGCCTCTCCAAGGAACCAGACCAAGGAAAACACATATGACATAGCACTCAGGCAACACTGAGTGGGTGATGCTGAGCAGACCGATGCTGAACAAATCAATGCTGATCAAATTGATACTGAGTAGGTAATGTTGGGCAGAAAGATGCCGACCATCCCACTTGCCCAGCTTGTGGGAACCACGACTGCAGGTAACCCTTTGGTAACTGATACTAGGGCTGATAGCACGACTTCGAAAGGACGACACGTGGAGGGACAACCACCTTCTCCACTAGGCTGTCATCAGCCCAGCAAACCCCGAATGAGGCGCCACATGTGTGGGGGACAACCACGTCCTCCACTACCCTTCCAAGGTCCTAATCACCCAACGATACGTCGCCACGTGGAAAGGTTACCATTTCTACTACTTGCCTGCAGATACTCCTGGAACCACTTCAAAACCACGCCAGTATAAAAGGCAACCTAAGCCTTCCTCCCCAAGGTATGTATTCGGAACTCTAGCTGAAACTTTGCAAGATTATCCTCCCAAAACCTAACTTTAGTATCAAAGAGTTCATGGCAGGCACCACACCGGTATTCTTTAACCTAGCTTCTCTTCGCAGTTTACCAGAGACGTCCACCGTGACTTAGGAGTAGACCTTATTAGTTTACTGATCTATCACTTTATATCATTTCCATGCATAACCTTGAATATATACACAAATCTATTCTTCTTTTTTTTTTTTTTTTGAAATGCAAAAGAGATTATATTGATAAAAACACACTAGTACAAGGAGTCCACAAGTCAATCGTACTTATTATTTTTCTTTATACGAAGATCGTGACCTTCGGTATTAATAAAAAAAATGTACTGAAATTATATACGAAAAAGTAGTTTCAATCAAATTGCAAAACAAGTGAGAAATAGATGAATTTTTCCACAATAAATAACTTTAATTTTCATGTAACATCTGATTTTAATCTTCAAATTCATTTACGTGTAAGTGTGATGTAATGTGCTTACGCTGGTTTGAATACTAAAGTGCATCCATTTTCCGAGTGTCACTCAAAACAAAAAAAAAAAAAAAAAAGAAAAGAAAACAATGTATATGTAATTTCTAATTGGCAAAATGACTACGATATTGATATTGATATTGTAATTCCTCGCAGTGTCATATTGATATTAATTGTTCATTTTCAGAATGCATGCCCCTAAGTTTATGAGCAACTAAGTGTGAAATCCTATAAAGAATCACTATAAGAATAGTGTTTTACTTTTTTAAATCAGAAGCACCATTAGTTCACTTCCCCCCAAAAATAAAAAAAAGGACCATTAGTTCAAAACCAGCCCCATTCACATATGTTAGAATGCGAGATTGACTCAAATCGTTAAACTTGGACCAAGCTATGAAGAA
Organism: Euryodendron excelsum; assembly: GCA_033060915.1. Taxonomy (NCBI): domain Eukaryota; kingdom Viridiplantae; phylum Streptophyta; class Magnoliopsida; order Ericales; family Pentaphylacaceae; genus Euryodendron; species Euryodendron excelsum. The sequence goes on from CM065379.1 coordinate 42,373,738, forward strand.
TGCATAGATAAATTAAAGATCTTACTTGAGAACAAATCATACGCGTGTCTGACTGACCAACTCCGATAGAATTTCAGTTCCACTTGAACAGCCTAACAAAAGTGTACTTTCGATATCTTGGATGCTTCTCATAAAACAAAGTAGAACGATTAAATTAATCAACATGAATACAGCAAGAAAACATTATGTTAATGACTTGATTAAGAAACATGCTAAAGGCCAAATGGAATAAGGTTTGCCGTGGTTTGAACTACAAGGTGGGCATGCCAACCTCTGGCTCTTATTAGGGTTTTTGAGAATCCCAAAAGCTAGACAGCTTGCATGCAATGTTGGTAGGGAAGAGGTTTAGGCTTTCCTGCAATTGTCTCATAATGAAAGAGATAATTATATAATGTTTGTGTGCTTATTTTAGTTTGTGAAGGTATACTTAGCAACAAAGAAAAGAAAAAAGAAATGAAAGAGAGGGCAAAGAAGCCCATCCATTGATCGAAGCTGTATGGAAACAGCCATTGCATACACTCAATTGTTCAAAAAGCCCTAAAGGTTTCTTTTGACTATGTTTTTCACCCTATATATATATATATATATATATATATTCCTTCTCTACTATTCTTTTCATAAAATAGTGTCCCTATGGACTTTTTAGACTTAAAAAGGGAAAGAAAACTTGACTGGCATGCTTAATAATAGTTCATATATAAATGTTGATATTTGTGTATGGCATTTGGTGAGTTAGGTACAATTTGAACATACAATCTGTCAAAATCTACTCAAATTTACAATTTGCTACAATTACATGTCTTTATATATGAGGTTTCAGTACTGATTGCGACACTTACCGAATAAGATCAAAGATGAAGAACCTAATTCCTGCAAATTATGATACAGTCCTTATAACTTATTAGAATAGAAGCGTGCTCTTCATGACCATTAAATCAATATTAATGTATTTGCTAGCCATCATTGGTTGTCAGTGCGAAAAGAGAATCGTGGTATTAATAAATAGAGTCCATTCTAGAAAGAGTTCCAAGTTCTAATCCCCTTCAATAATTGATTAAGAACATGTTAATAATTCTAACCCGACTTAATTTTCATGTTGGTAAGAGCATGTTGTAGTGATACTAGCAGATCCATGTTTAGCAAAATTTTAATGGCAAACAATATTTACGGATGCTTTTAACAGATCGATACCACACAGGGTCGTGGTAATTTTCCTCTCACGATATGCAAGCCACAAAATGATTTTAATCATCGCATTATAATCAATTATAAATATGCTCATGATTTCGTGCTAAAATAACCAAGGATATATATATGGCAGTTGCTTGATTTTCATGAAATCATTAGTAAAAGAATAAGCTAGCTCTCTTGCTCGAATTTGGGTTGGTGTCATATATACAACAATATTGGACTTCACAACCAGATGATACAAAATCCACTAGAATAGATGACAAAAATTAGTTTCTAACTAGCAAATTAAAATGATTCCAACAAAGGATTGATACAGAAAAAAGCAACCAAATTAAGTAAAATTAATGGCCTGGTTGGCCTGTAATTATGTGTAAGGGTACTTTTGCCTATATAATTGAACGGTTGTAGTTATTTTGTATGGAAACCATAGGTGAATTAAGTGGCCCCTACAGAAAATATCAGTGAAGTTCCCTGTGCTTCTACAAGGAAAATTGATTTACAAGAATCAATTATGGAAGACAATGGGTGATGATTTTTGGAGTGAGAAGAAAGAGTGCAAGGAAAAGACCAGAAAGTTGGTCATTGAAATTCCACCAAGCCATGTTTGGGTCAAATTTGAAAGTAGCGGTTCACACTTCACAACCCTTCTGCTTTGCCAATGTTATTTAACAACTTGTAGTCATTTCATTTGTTCAGAGCCATACGTATCAATTAACGGTACTGTTGAATTTCTCTAGATTCTCTCCACCTTTGAATCACCCCAAACAAATGGTACCTGTCCTCTCTCCCCGCCTCCTAGCTACTACTATAAATTGAAGTCCTCCTCATTGCCATTGGAAACACAAGAGAGTACATTACAACTATTTTCCTCTCTCTCTCTCTCTCTCTCTCTCTCTCTCTCTCTCTCTAGGCCATGGGAGGAAACAATAGGCAGAAGAAGTCCTCTGGTCTATTTTCCATTTTCAACATCTTCAAAGCTAAGGGCTCTCGGAAAGGAGACGACTCATGGGATGACTCGGTCAAGTCTTACAAAGTGTGGCCTAGTGATGAAGATGGTCGCTGGGTGGCTGAGCCTGGTATTGACTGGAAAGCTACTGCTTACATTGCCAAGAGACGTGCTGAGCATGAACGCCAAGTAACTCCGGCTTCCAACTAGAATCTTGTGATTTCAACCCATATGAATCCGCTTCTACATTTGTTATGTCTCGTATAGTGTAATTTGATTTACAGTTTGGTTTCAAGTTTGTGAAATGTGAAATAAATAATAAAGATTTGTTTATACTTAAGCCTTTATCATCTCCTTTTTTTTTTTTTAAGCAGTCTATTTAATTCAGCCATATTGATACTATGGCCTTGGATTTGTTTAAAGCTTAAATTATAACAGTACTTCGAACAAAAGCTTGAGCAGAACTTTCATCTAGTGATTGCTCTGTTTTTCGTTATTTCCCAATTATGGTCTTGCATGTTATAGAAGTGCCATGAAAGCAAGACTTTGCAAAACCAGTGTGGGAAGTTCTTAGAGTGAATGGAAGTGTAGTGTTCAGGTCTTCAACAAGAAGGGCATGGCTGCATCTATGATTTGGCACTGTTGTTAAGCCAATAACATATTCAGATTTTCTTGTGGCATGCGCAAGATTCTTCTTAGAAAAACATCAAATTAAGTTGCTTCTGATTATGGAATACTCAACATATTCCCATGAAGAAGGGTGGTTATTTCTTCAGTGAGCATTATTGTACCTTGTACATTCATTTGTACCTAGCCTTTTTTACTTTTGGGATTTTTTTGAGTGTCCAACAATCCTCCCTCTCACCCATTTTTTCCTTTTCCTCTTGAACTTCTTATTCCTTCTTTACACGGTCATTCTCTTCGCAGAAAGTTTGAAGAAGTGTTGGTGCAATAACAAAGGAAAATACTAGGAAAAGAAGAAAGTAATAATCCTAGAGCATGTACAGAGTTTCATACCCTTTCGCAGACTGATTGGAAACTTAATCATTCCACAAGCTTGGATTTGACAAGCACACATAAAAGTGGCATTTATTCCTGAAAACATCACGAAAATACTTGAAGAACAAATCGATCAATTAAAGTCTGTTGGCGGGGGATGTTTTGAACCACATAGATAATATCAATAGATGCCAACTCGTGAAAATGAACGTGCATTCTGCAGCCTTGTCTCGAATATGTGACGTAAGAGGCTCCTTCCCTTATATTTGGGCTCAAGATGAATCATACTCTAATTGTAAATATTCTGTGTGTAAATTAAGACCTGCACTTCACAAGTTTGGCTCAAAATGCTATGTGCTTAGTACTGTTATATATGGTATGGTTTATTTGATCAGTAAGAAATTCGAGCCAGTTGTTGGCAACTCACAACGATGAAAACGCCACCAATGACTTACCCAAAGTGACATGTGAAAGCATGCATTAGATGAAAGTAGAAAACCCTATACTCTAACTATTGTAACAGTTGGGATTCTCTCTTGTCTTTCACTCCTCTTTTCCTTCAATGGCTTGCCCTCGTCAAACATTGATGGAGAAATATGTATAGTGGTTAGTGTAGGAGGTCATTAGCCATGCCAGACTAAAAGTAACTGATTTGTTAGGTCTTGTTTGCCCTTTGTATAGCTGTACTACTCAAGGATAATGGCCATCTAAACTTTGTAAAGGGTTCTCCTTTCTTGAACAACTGATGGTTTTAAGCCCACCAAATTCTCCCTTTCTACTCCACTATGTAAATGTAATGGGTCTATTGGATTTTCTCAATTTTCACATTATTCTTTAACCTCTGTATGAAGCCATTATTGAAAGTATTGTGACAGAGAAAAGAGGTATAAGCATAATGTTAAGAGTTTAAACTTTTGTCAAATTCAGATTGTTCCATTCAGCAACAACAACGACCCCTTTCTTTTAGCAAGTAATAATTATGGATACATATTCCAGCACTTCAATGTGTATCAAACAGATTTCAGTGGAGAAATATCTAGAAGAAACTCTGGAGATTTGGAACCTTTCATAATTAACGGTCCTTAATTAAAAATATAATCAGTATATAATCACGTTGTTAATTTTTTATGCGATGACCAGTTTCATGTTCACTGCACATAGATATTCAAGTAAACCTCAAAAAGCTGATGATTTTATTTTTATTTTTATTTTTTTATAAATGCTGTTCGATTGGCTGGGATACTAGACCTTCTACTTTTCAAGCTCTACTTTGGTATCTAACACACCACCCATTTTACTGTTGGTAAGTTAATAGAAATTGTGCTCTTCTCTATTTTAGTTCATTCTTAATTTGTGCATCCATGTTCATGCCGATAGTCTTAGAATTTAGTGATTATAAGCACAGAGCCACAAACTAAAATTTCAACAACCCTTCTTTTGCTGCTTAACTGTGACCTCTTGTTGAAAGCCAATTTGCATATGGGGATTCTTCATTTGAATTCAAGCTCCCTACAATTCAAGTTCCCTACAGAACTTCATATGAGAATCCAGTCAAGATTAATCCTACACCGTACAATTCCCCGCATGAATTAATTAAGTATTAGCAATATCAATATCTTTTCATACTAGCTATCTATATCAAGCAAATGAAGTTCCTCTTTGTGAAATTGACATTTTCATTAATCTTTCCATCTTTTTATGTTACCATGATGAATCTTTTTCATTTCTAAAATACTCATGATGTTGATGTTTGACCAATGTGTGAAGTTCATCCCTTCTACGAAGAGATTTTTGTGCCTTTATAAGGGGATTATTTTAGTTACGGTTCATTACTTTGGTTTTGTACACCACACATTTCTTAGGGCAAACTGTTGCTTGAAAGCAAAGCTGAATCATGAGATTGGGATTTTGACCTAGTGAAATCAACACGCAGCTTCAATGGTTTCAACAATTCATGTTTATGGTATTAACTACCTTTCTAGATTAATATTAAAAGCTTTGCAGATTTGGAAAATGACTTACCGAATTATGTCAGTAACTTATTTTTCATTATATATACTTTAAAGTACCTGGGAAAGATTTTCAGTAATATTAATTGTAACAAAATGCGGGAAAAATTCATTATGTTTTTTTTTTTTTTTTTTTTTTGCTTTTTTTGGATAATTGATATAAGTTATATATCTTTGATGCAACAGTAAGATTATTTTAGTATGACGTAAGCGTCACAGGTCCGGACATGAAAACAGTGTTTTCACACCTGGTGGGGCCTCCAATGTACCACACTTGTGACATATGGTAAGATGACTGCTATGATATCAAAGCAAAAGATGCACATGTAATTTTACATGACTTAGGAATTCCTTTTGTCAAATGTTATGATAGTAGTAAATAATAATCACTACCATTTTCACATTATTTTTTCCAGAGCTATGTGATTTGTTAATGCATATATGCAATATAAATAAGTGCAAGGAAAAAGATGAAGAAGGCCAGAAGGTTGGTCATTGAACTCCCTACCAAGCACTGTTTGGGTCAATTTTGAAAGTAGTGGTGCACAACATATGTGCTTTGCCAATGTTTTACCAACATCCACTATCAATTAAAGCTGTTGAATTCTCTAGATTCCCAACAAAGGGTACCTGCTACTACTATAAATTCAGGTCTGCCTCATTTCCATTGGAAACAATAAGAGATCTAGTGCAGTAAAACTACTCTCTTCTTTCTCTCTCGCTCTCTCTCTCTCTCTCTCTAGGCTAGAAAAAGAAAAGATCAGCCATGGGAGACAACAACAGGCTGAAGAAGTCTTCTAGTCTCTTTGCTATTTTCAACATCTTCAAAGCTAAGAGGTCTTGCAAAGGAGAAGATGCATGGGATGACTCTGTGAAGGCTTACAATGTGTGGCCTAGCGATGAAGATAGAGGTTGTTGGGTGGCTGAGCCGGTATTGACAGGAAACCTTCTATTTACATTGCCAACGTCCATGCTGCAACTCAATATGCAAAGCATGAACACCAACTGCCTCTAGTTTTCAGCTTGATTCTGTGATTTCAACCATATTTGTCCGCATCTACATTCGTCATGTCTCATACATTGTAATTTGTTTTACAGTTTGGTTTCTAGATTGTGCAATGTGAGTTACCAACAATGAAGTAAATAATAGGAAATTTTGTTTACACTTGATCTTTTGTCAATCATCTCCTTTTTTTCATATATATGTAGTCATTTTAATTAGCCATATCAATACTATGGCCTTGAATTAGCTTGAAGCAACTTAAATTATATCAGCGCTTCAAACAAAATCTCAAGCAGAAGCTTTCATCTAGTGCTTTCTCTATTTCTCATTACTTGCACAATTATGGTCTCGCAAGTCATAGAAGTGCCATGAAAGCTAGCTCGAGTGCATAGTTCGACAAGACTTTGTGGAACAACAGTATGGAAATTTTGAAGACTTTGCCTCTGATTATGGAATACTTGACATATTCCCATGAAGAAGGGTGGTTATTTCTTCAATGAGCATTATTGTACCTTGTACATTCATTTGCTCTTTAGCCTTTTTACTTTTGGGTGTCCAACATTCATTTGTTTTTTGAGTGTCCAACAATCCTCCATCGCACCCTTTTTTCCTTTTCTTCTTTAAATTATTATTCCTACTTCAGACTTCCATTTCTTTGCAGCAAGTTCAAAGAATTATTGATATGATAACTGTTAGAAAATACAAGACTCATGTGCAATCACAATGTATTATAAAGTAAAGAAGGATTATAGGAAAGCAGATGAGATAGATAGTAAGTAAAGTAGTAAGTGAAGAGGTGTAATAAGTTACAGAGGTTAAGCCTCTGTTTATAGAATGGGAGAGAAGTCTAGTTCTCTATCCCAACCGATGTGGGATAGAGAACTTTTAGTTTTCTAACATTTCCCCTCAAACTCAAGTAGGAAAAACAGAGAGCTATTTGAGTTTAGAGAATATATGATAGAAACATCGGAGGGTCACCGAAGGTCGGCCAGAAAATGGCCAGAGGGACACTAAATCAGGTAGGTCGGAGGATAGCTAGAGGGACACCAAAGGATGGCTAGAGAGACGCCAGATTAGGTCAGCTGGAGGATGGCCAAAGGGACTCTAGAGGTCGACCAGAAGATGGCCATAAGGACGGCAGATCAGGTCAGTTGAAGGATGACCAAAGAGATGCCAAATAAGGTATGCCGAAGGATGGCCAAAGAGACACCAGATCAGGTCAGCCGGAGGATGGTCAAAGAGACGCTAGAGGTCAATCGAAAGATGGCCATAGGGATGGCAGATCAGATCGACTGGAGGATGGCCAGAGGGATGCCAGATCAAGTCAGCCGGAGAATGGCTAGATGGATGCCAAAGGATGGCCAGAGGGACGCTAGAGGTCGGCCAAAAGATGGCTAGAGTCATCGGAAGTTGGTCTGAGGTCTCTAGAAGTTGGCCGGAGCATCATCGGAAGTTAGCAGGAAAGTCACATGATGTTGGCCGAAAAGTTGCTGGAAGTTAGTCGAAAAGTTTCGAAAGTTAGCCGAAAAGTTGCATGAAGTTGGCCGATAAGTTACCGGAGGACGATCGGAAGTTGGCCGAAAAGTCACCGGAAAGTGGCCGAAGGATGACCGGAGAGAAGGAAGAGAACCTTAGAAATTCTAATGTAGAAGATCCCTCGAATGGCAACCATATAGCATATTTTCCCTTAGCTCTAATACCATGTTAGAAAATGCAAGACTTATGTGTAATCACAATACATTATAAAGCAAAGAAAGATTAAAAGAGAGAAGATGAGATAGATAGTAAGTGAAGTAGCATGTAAAGAGGTGTAATAAGTTACATAGGTTTAGCCTCCATTTATAGAATGGGAAAGGAGTCTAATTCTCAATTTCAATCGATGTGGGATAGAGAACTTATAGTTCTTTAACAATAATGAAGGAAAATACTAAGAAATGAAGGAAGTAATAAGCCTAGAGCATGTATATGTTGACCTCAAGTTAACCTTTGTTGACTCAAGGTTAATTCCCATATTGATTTTGATGATAACTAAATCTTGTGTTATTTTACTAATGAATCTACTTAGTGTACAGATTAACAAAATTCATAATTTAGACTTAAAGTTTGGTCTTAAGTCTAATGCATGTCAAAGAGAATGCATAACGAATTCAAAGATCAAGCAATGAATTCAAAGAGCTATGTAATGAACCAAACAGAGGATTGACGCCTATCTGTACTTCAAACAAATGTTCTACATTCAAAGAGATTGAAGGTGTTCAAATAAAGCTTCTATCAAGTATGCATAGTTTTAATGAAGATTGATTTGCACTTAAGATAGACTGAAGATTTCATCAGAATATGCAAAGATTAGTTGAAGAATTGCAAAGATCAGTTGAAGAGGAATTGATTGTTGAAGAGATTGAAAATGATCAAGAGATGATTTCATCTAGTATGCAAAGATCAATTCAAGACAATGTGATTGAAGTTGCTGAGAAGATGGCTCACAATGATTGTTTGATCTCTGCATGAAATCCAAGTGAAAAATTCTTCTAAGATGAAAAGGATCAATGAAGACTAGATGTATGAAGAGACTTCATCATATCTGCAATGGTCTCAATGAAGTGATTTTAATGAAGAATGAAGAATTGCTATTAAAGAGAAGAACTTGGCAATGAAACATTGTGAAGCTCTACGTAATTGAGGAAGCTTGGCATTGAAGAGGATATTCTACAATGAAAAAGAAAGCTTTGCAAATGAAGAAGAAATGATGTACATTGATCAAATGAAGCTTTGACAGTTTGAGATTTAAGAGAAGATCAATATCCAATGATTAATTCAATCCAAATTGAATAGAAGTTAACTCTAATGAGGTAAGAAGATTTGATTGATCATCATACGCCAAAGACATACTTCTTGAAGATCTTATATCAGTGCTGAGATAAGCTGAATCATTATAAATCAGAAAGCAAATTTCTGGACAATGAGGGGACTCATGGAAATGAGGAGTCGCCTCTTGATTATAGAAGCAAAAGGCTTAAAGACAAAATGAACAATGAGTGGACTCGTGAAAAATGAAGAGTCACCTCTTGATCACAGAAGCAAAAAGCCTGGAGACCATATAGACAGAGTGGACTCATTGAAATAAAGAGTCGCCTCATGGAGACAGATGCCAAGGCTTGAAGATGACATAATTAATGAGCAGACACATGAAGACGAAGAGTCGTCCCTTGACAGCAGAAGTAAAATGCTTGAAGATGACATGATTAATGAGCGGACACCTAAAGATAAAGAGTCGCCTCATGATAGCGGAAGCCAAAGATGTGAAGACAGAATGAACAAGAAGTCGCCTCATCGATATGAAGAGCGGACTCATGAAGTCAGTGATCAACATCTGGTAAATGCAGAAGCAAAAAGTGTCGACTTTACAAACCTGGAGCCGACTCCTTGGATATAACGGCTATTTTCTTAACGTTATAACGAACTGGACGTGCATTAATGATCCCCAACAACCTCTAACGAATGGAATCAATACAGGGATGTATATAAAAGCTTCTAGCTGCATTTATACATGTGATTAAAGACAAAAACAAGATCAAGCTGACTGATTTACTGATATACTCTTATATTCCTCATGTCTTCATTTGTGAGCTTTGAATATAAAATCTACTCTTGGTAGAGAGTGTGTTAGTTACTTGTAAACTTTTATACACTTGTAATTGAGAGTTTGCGAGTTCTCATGTAAAAGCAAAACTCTTGTAAGTTTGAGTGGAGCTTGGACAAAACCACTTGGAGATTGAAGAGCTCGGTGATGAGTTCTTTGTATAATGAGTTGAGCACTTTATCAATCAGTAGTCCATTTGTAATAGGTGATTACATAGTAGAAGAAGACTTTAAGGAGGTCTTAGGGTGAGGACGTAGATCACGGTTTGTGGTTGAACCTCGGTAAATTTGTGTCTCTCTTCTATTGCTCTGTTTTCTTTATTTCTTCTGATTACATTGCATTGCATATAGATTGATCACTGTTACATTGCTTAGATTAATTTTAATTAATCTTAACTAGCATTAATCTTCGAAAAACCCAATTCAGCCCCCCCTCTTGGGTTGCCTTTTGGACCAACAATTGGTAGCAGAGCTTGTATTCCTGTTTTAAGGCTTAACATCCTAGGAATAGATCTATGGCAACCACTTTCGGAAGTTTTCTTGGTGAGGGTCAATCCACAAATAAACCACCTATGTTTAATGGCACCAATTACAATTATTGGAAAAATAGAATGAGAATCTACATTTAATCGGTAGATTATGAACTATGGAGACTCATTGTAAATGGTCCGAAAACACCTACAACTAGAGTGGATAGAACTGATATCCCTAAACCAGCATTTCAGTGGGATGAAGATGATTTAAAAATGCTACAATCTAATGCTAAAGTTATGAATACTCTATATTGTGTACTTGATCCAAATGAATTTAATCATATTTCCACTTGTGAATCTGCTAAGGAAATATGGGATAGATTAGAAGTCATGCATGAAGGTACCAATCAAGTTAAAGAATCTAAAATCAACATATTGGTACATAACTATAAATTGTTCAAAATGAAATCGAAAGAATCCATCACCGAAATGTTCGCTAGGTTCACTGATATTATAAATGGTTTAAAATCTCTTAGAAAGATGTATCCTAACAATGAGCAGGTGAGAAAGATACTAAGGTCTCTGCCAAAGGCTTGGGAGGCCAAGGTCACAACAATCCAAGAAGCAAAGGACCTCAATACCCTACCACTAGAAGAACTCTTGGGCTCTCTAATGACACATGAGCTCACACAAAAGCAACATGCCCAAGAGGAGGAAGAAAAGAAGAAAAGGGTAGTTGCATTCCAATCCACCTATCAAGATGATGAATCAGCAAGTGAAGAGAATGAAGATGAAATTGCTCTCATCACTCGGAAGTTTAGGAGATTCATAAAGAAGAAATGGAGAGATGGAAAGAAGCATGAAGCCAAAGGAGAACCTAGCAAGGACTCCAACATAACATGCTATGAATGCAAGAAGCATCTGCTCAGAAAGAGAGAAGAGAAATATCAAGGGAAGAAGGCCATGGCAGTCATGACATGGAGTGATGATGAAGAATCAAGCTCCGAAGAAGAAACTGAACCACCGGAAGTAGCTAACTTATATCTCATGGCTCATAAAGATGATAGTGAGGTATCTGATTCTTCCTAATTTACTTTTAATGAATTACAAAATGTTTTTGATAACTTAATTTGTGAATTCAGAAAATTGGGAATTAAAAATGAACTTCTTAAAAAGATGGTTTCCAATCTTTCAAATGAAAATGAGAGTTTACAAAAGGAAAATGAAGTTTTGAAAAATGATGTCTGTGCCTTGAAGGATAAAATTAAGAAAAATTCTTTTCAAAAGGATCTTTCAAAAGAAAATCACATTTTGCTCGAAAAGGTCAAAAGCTTGGAAACAAGTCTTCATAAATGCGTAAATGGAAAAGAAAAACTGGATGCAATTTTAGGAAAACAAAATTGTTCACTTGACAAAACTGGCCTTGGTTTTGATCCATTTAAAAGGAAGAAATCTTCAAAAGGCAGATTTGAAACTTCAACTGGAAAAACACAGATATCATGTTTTTACTGTCATAAAAATGGACATATTGCTAGTAGATGCTTGCCTTACAAAAATCAAATGTTCCTAGCAATGCATGGGTCTCTAAAAGACCAGTGAGGACTAACCCCCAAGGACGCAAAATGATTTGGGTACCTAAGGTCAGATAAACCCTGTTGCAGGTTTGCCTTCAAGCCAAATCCAAAAAAGATCATTGGTACTTGGATAGTGGATGCTCAAGGCATATGACGGGAGATGAAGCTCAATTCACTTCTCTCTCACCAAAGGATGGAGGTCTTGTCATATTTGGTGACAATAGCAAAGGAAATATCATCGGTACAGGTAGTATTGGTAAGAATTCCTCTACCTCTATCGAAAATATATTATTTGTTAAGGGACTCAAACACAATTTTTTGAGCATTAGTCAACTTTGTGACAAAGGATGCAAGGTTATATTTGAATCCTCTAAATGTGGTGTAATTGACATTAATGATAACAAGACAATTCTCACTGGACATAGAGAAGGCAATATTTATATTTTTAATCTTAATGATTTATCTTCATGCAAAATGGAATGTCTTACTGCTATGAATAGTGATGAAAGTTGGTTGTGGCACAGAAGACTTGGTCACATTAGTATGAGCATACTTTCAAAGGTTTCTAAAAATGATTTGATCAAAGATCTTCCAAAGATAAAATTTGACAAATATAGAGTTTGTGATGCTTGTCAATTAGGTAAGCAAACTAGAATTTCTTTCAAATTCTTAAATATGCTCACTACCTCTAGGCCACTTCAACTATTACATATGGACTTATTTGGACCAACAAGAATTTTGAGTCTTTGTGGTAAACAATATGCACTTGTTATTGTTGATGATTATTCTAGATTTACATGGACATTCTTCTTAGCTCATAAGGATGAGACAATTGTATTCTTTACAAAATTTTGTAGAAAAGTCCAAAATGAAAAAGGATTTTCAATTACTTTTATTAGTACTGATCATGGAGGGGAATTTGATTGTAAACCTTTTGAAATGTTTTGTGATGAAAATGGTTTTGATCACAATTTCTCAGCTCCTAGAACACCTCAATAAAATGGGGCTGTTGAAAGGAAAAACAAAGTTTTAGAAGAAATGGCTAGAACCATGCTTTGTAAAAATGGTTTACCAAAATACTTTTGGGCTAAAGCTGTTAACACAGCTTGTTATGTTCTAAATCAAATTTTATTTAGAAAGTTTTTGAACAAAACCCCCTATGAACTTTGGAAAGAAAAGAAACCAAACATCTCATACTTTAAAGCTTTTGGATGTAAATGCTTTGTATTAAATAACAATAAAGACAACCTCGGTAAGTTTGATACTAAATCAAACGAGGGTGTATTTCTTAGCTATTCAATACATAGCAAGGCTTATAGAGTCTTTAACAAGAGGACTCTAGTTGTTGAAGAATCAGTCGACATCACTTTTGATGAATTTAATCATTCTTCAAAGAATGTTGCAAGTGATGATGCAGATGAGCTAGAATCTGGAATGGAAAAGATGGACATCCAACTAAGCTCAAATAAGAAATCACAAAAGGAAAGAGAGGTATAAGGAGTTCCTACCAGCCAACAAGAAATTAATAAAGGCCTACCTAAGGAGTGGAAGTTTGTGCAGAACCATCCTACGGAACAAATCCTAAGTGATTCTTCACAAGGTGTAAGAACTCGCTCCTCTATCAAAAATATATGTAATCATCTTGCATTCTTATCTCAAATGGAGGCTAAATGTTTTAATGATGTTGAACATGATAAATTTTGAATAAATGCAATGCAAGAGGAATTAAACTAATTTGAAAGGAATGAGGTATGGCACCTTGTTCCTAGACCTAATGATCATCCAGTTATTGGAACTAAATGAGTATTTAGAAACAAAATGGATGAATCTGGAATTGTTGTGAGGAACAAGGCTAGACTTGTTGCTCAAGGTTATAGTCAAGTGGAAGGCATTGATTTTGATGAAACCTATGCCCCTGTTGCTAGACTAGAAGCCATTAGACTATTACTTGTATTTGCTTGTTTTAAAGATTTCAAATTATATCAAATGGATGTTAAAAGTGCTTTTCTAAATAGCTTTATCACTGAAGAAGTTTTTGTTGAACAACCACCTGATTTGAAGATCCAAAACTTATTGACCATGTTTTCAAACTCACAAAAGCTTTGTATGGTTTGAAGCAAGCCCCAAGGACTTGGTATGAAAGATTAAGTAAGTTTTTTATTGAAAAAGGTTTTTCTAGAGGAAAAATAGATACAACTCTTTTTATTAAAATAAAAAACAATGATATGCTTGTAGTACAAATTTATGTAAATGATATTATATTCGGTGCTACTAATGAATCGCTTTACGAAGAATTTGCAAAGTGTATGCAAGGAGAATTCGAGATGAGTATGATGGGAGAGCTCAACTACTTTCTCAGACTTCAAATCAAGCAATCGAAGGAAGACATATTTATCAATCAAGCCAAGTACATCAAGGACTTAATCAAAAAGTTTGGTATGGAAGATGCAAAGCCTATAAGTACTCCAATGAGTACTACAACTAAATTGGATAGGGATGAGAAAGGTAAATTAGTAGATACTAAGCTTTATAGAAGCATGATAGGCTCTCTATTATATCTAACTGCTAGTAGACCTGACATAATGTTTAGTGTTTGTTTATGTGCTCGCTTTCAATCTAATTCTAAAGAATCTCATGTGATTGCTGTAAAAAGGATTTTTCGTTATCTTAATGACACACCAAATCTTGGATTATGGTATCCAAGAAATACATGTTTTAATCTAAATGCTTACACTGACGCTGACTATGCGGGGAGTAGAGTTGATAAAAAGAGTACAAGTGGCTCTTACCAACTCCTATGTAATATGATTGTATCTTGGAATAGCAAGAAATAAAATTCAGTTGTTCTCTCCACAGCTGAGGCTGAATATGTAGCAGCTAGGAGTTGTTGGGTACAAGTGTTGTAGATCAAACAACAATTGGAAGATTATGGAATCTTGTTTGATCATATTCCTATTAAATGTGATAATACTAGTGCAATAAACTTGACTAAAAATCCTATTTAACACTCTCGCACAAAACACATTGAAATCAGATATCACTTTATACGTGATCATCTACAAAAAGGTAATATAGAACTTAACTTTGTGTGCACTGATATGCAATTAGCTGATATCTTTACTAAACCATTAAGTGAATATCATTTTTGTATGATTAGAAGAGAATTAGGGATGAGTGATCCTTTATCCTAAAATATGTTTGATTTGAGTGAAATTTGTGCTTTGAATGTTTAAATGTGTTTATCATCCGTATGAAATGCTTTTCTTGAATTCATAATGCATTATATGATCATATTAAGACAATCTTTATCTCAAAACTTGAAAAAGATCATTTCATAAAACCCTTATGATTCACATGCTCAGTCTGGGTGAAAGAGTCGACACTTTATTTCATAAAGTCAGCTAATCACGACAGTGAACTTAAATCATTTCATTAACAAAGCATGTGTCGGCTCATTTAGTTCATGAGTCATCTCATGCTTCGGGCCTATATACTTTGACGAAGCCCACTTTACAAACATTCGAAATTTTCCTCTCACTCATTCACTCTCACTCTTTTTCTTTCCCGCTCCCCTGTTCGCACCAAAACCTAACCGTCACTCTCAACCATCGCGAATCTTCATCTCAATCTCTCTATAAACCCTAATCGATCACTTTTCATTTTCACTCAACCTTCCTTTCTCCTACAATGGCTCCCAAAACTTCTAAACCGAAAAAGATCTCTAAAGCCCTAGTAGTAGTACCAGCTCCTACTTCAATAGAGCCAAAGAGAAAATCCAAAGGAGGGTCTAGCAAACACAAAGGGAAGCGGAAGAGGAGTAAAACTGGAGAAGCTTCATCCTCAGTAGTCCTGGAATGGAATGAACTTTATTTTAGTGAGGGCAAGGCTTAGGAAAGGTACAATTTGATCTTCTTTTTTCGAAAAGTATTCAATGGAAGATGGATAGACTATAAATTCTTTGATCTTCATAAGTTCGAATTTGGTACAAAATTTGAAAACCTAGGGTGGAAATATATGACAACACTCAGGGATGATGTTTACCCTGATTTGGTAGCTCATTTCTATTCAAATGCTGAAAAGGAATATGGAGAAGTGTCTGTCAGAAGTTATGTTAAAGGAATTACCATTAATTTGGATAGAGAAGTGATTAGAAACATTCTTGGAATCAAAATTGGTGGAGAAGTCTATAGAGATAGTGTCTCCAGAAAAGACCAATTAAAAGCCCTTTATGGAAAAGACATGGATGAATATGTACAACCTTTTGCTATTGATCTACCTCTTGAATTAAGGCTTGTTCATCACTTTATCTGCACCATATTCACTCCTAAAACTGAGAAGTATGATTATGTTTCGAAAAAGGAGTTGTTCTTCCTATGGGCATATATAACTGATTCAAGAATCAATTTGCCTCTATTCATCTTGGATCATATATATAAGGCTACCGTCTCCAAAATCACCTTACCATATGGAATTCTCCTGACAAAAGTTTTCAAGAATTTTGATATTGATCTAAAGAATGAGAAGAAGATAATACCCAAAGCCATTAGTGACGAATACAATGAGAGAACACTCAAAAGAATGGGGTACATGCTAAAGAATGACAAATGGATTCTCAAGAAAACTGAAGGAGAAAGTACTTATAAAGGAAAAGCTCCATCTGGGAGCACCTCGAGGCAGAGAAGCACAAGAAAATTATTGAGTTCTGAATCACAAGAAAATACAGGGGATTTAAGTTCTTTTATGACTCAAGTTATGGAATCTCTGGACAAATTGCATCACAAGGTAGATATTGCAAATACAAGGATGATGATTTTTGAAAGAAAAATGAGAGAACTCAAAAAGGAAGTTCAAATTTTGAGAAATGAGAAAGGAAAATTTATAGAAGAAGAAGAAGAAGAAGAAGAGGAAGAAGAAGTTAATGAGGAAGAAGAGCAAGCACAGGAAGGGAAAGAAGCTAGGGAACAGGACTCTTCGGCCACTGTCTGAAGTTCACTAAACTCTCCTTCTTTAATCCTATTTATCCTTACCTCTATCACCTCTTCTCACCTCGTATTTCCTCTCACCTCATCACATCTGTTTTCCTCATGACCCTATTATAACATCTCCTTTGTTTTAACTAACTGTTGCATAATTCTTGTGAACATGATAACTGTACAATCTTTTGTAATTTTAATGGTTTAATCAATGAAATATTATTCAGTTCTGGTTTCAAATGTGATTGCTCTGATAACTTGTTTGATTTATTCCCTATTTAAACAATTTATTATGTTTTTTAAATTTTTTTGTTATTGTACCTGTTTATCATTCTCACTCAATTGGTATCATTCTCATTCTATTTCTCTTTTTGATGAATTGACAAAAAGGGGGAGAAGAATTTGAAATGAAAATTGTATTGCAAAATTGTACAATGCATGTTTGTTGAAAAATGAGTTAAACATCACTTAAAATTGACAAGAAGAATCTGTTCAAATCATAGGGGAAAAGAATTTTGAAATGAAAGTTGTATTGCAAAATTGTACAAAGCACATTTATTGAAAAATAAGTCAAACATCACTTAGAATTGGAATAACATGACTTATGGGGGAGAAGTATTTTTTTTTCAATATTGGGGAACCTAAATTGGACAAGAAATGGAATTTACTAAAATAAACATAAATTATTTATTGCATTGGCATTAAATGAAAATGAAATGAAATGAGTACCTTTTGACATATATAGAGCATGTTCTCAGGGGGAGTAACATGAATTATTTATCTCAAAATGTCTTTCATTTCACTGACAAAAACTCCTTGAAAATTGTTCTTATCCTCTAAGCATCATTTGCTTAATTACAAAACAAAGGGGGAATTTCCTTACTGGTATGATATTTTAACTTTGATCATTTCATTTAATCTTACATAAACTTATTTTGCAAAGGTTTTGTTATCATCAAAAAGGGGGAGATTGTTGACTTAAAGTTGACCCTTGTTGACTCAAGGTTAATTCCCATGTTGATTTTGATGATAACTAAACCTTGTGTTATTTTACTAATGAATTTACTTAGTGTGCAGATTAACAAAGTTCATAATTTAGACTTAAAGTTCAATCTTAAGTCTAATGCATGTCAAAGAGAATGCACAACGAATTCAAAGATCAAGCAATGAATTCAAAGAGCTATGTAATGAACCAAACAGCGGATTGACGTCTATCTCTACTTCAAACAAATGTTCTACATTTGAAGAGATTGAAAGTGTTCAAATAAAGCTTCAATCAAGTATGCATAGTTTCAATGAAGATTGATTTGCACTCAAGATAGACTGAAGACTTCATCAGAATATGCAAAGATTAGTTGAAGAAGTGCAAAGATCAGTTGAAGAGGAATTGATTGTTGAAGAGATTGAAAATGCTCAAGAAATGATTTTATCTAGTATGCAAATATCAATTCAAGACAATGTGATTGAAGTTGCTGAGAAGATGGCTTACAATGATTGTCTGATCTCTACATGAAATCCAAATAAAGAATTCTTCTAAGATGAAAAGGATCTATGAAGACTAGATGTATGAAGAGATTTCATCATGTCTGCAATGGTCTCAGTAAAGTGATTTTAATGAAGAATGAAGAATTGCTATCAAAAAGAAGAACTTGGCAATGAAACATTGTGAAGCTCTATTTAATTGAGGAAGCTTGGCATTGAAGAAGATGTTCTGCAATGAAAAAGAAAGCTTTGCAAATGAAGAAGAAAGGATGTACATTGATCAAATGAAGCTTTAACAGTTTGAGATTCAAGAGAATATCAATATCCAATGATTGATTCAATCCAAATTGAATAGAAGTTAACTCTGATGAGTTAAGAATATTTGATTGATCATCATACCCCAAAGACATACTCCTTGAAGATCTTATATTAGTGTTGAAATAAGCTGAATCGTTAGAAGTCAGAAAGCAGATTTCTGGACAATGAGAGGACTCATGAACATGAGGAGTCACCTTTTGATTACAGAAGGAAAAGGCTTAAAGACAAAATGAACAATGAGTGGACTCATAAAAAATGAAGAGTCGCCTCTTGATCAAAGAAGCAAAAAGCCTGGAGACCATACAGACAAAGAGTAGACTCATTGAAATAAAGAGTCGCCTCATGGAGACAGACTCCAAGGCTTGAAGATGACGTGATCAATGAGCGGACACATGAAGACGAAGAGTCGCCTCTTGGCAGCAGAAGTAAAAGGCTTGAAGATGACATGATCAATGAACGGACACTTGAAGATAAAGAGTCGCCTCATGATAGCAGAAACCAAAAATGTGAAGACAGAATGAACAAGGAGTCGCCTCATCGATATGAAGAGCGGACTCATGAAGTCAATAATCAACATCTAGTAAATGCAGAAGCAAAAAGTGTCGACTCCACAAACCTGGAGCCGACTCCTTGGATATAACGGCTATTTTCTTAACGTTATAACGGACTGGATGTGCATTAATGATCCCTAACAACCTCTAACGAATGGAATCAATACAGGGATATATATACAAGCTTCCAGCTGCATTTATACATGTGATTGAAGACAAAAACAAGATCAAGTTAACTGATTTACTGATATACTCTTATATTCCTCATGTCTTCATTTGTGAGCTTTGAATGTAAAATCTACTCTTGGTAGAGAGTGTGTTAGTTACTTGTAAACTTTTATACACTTGTAATTGAGAGTTTGAGAGTTCTTTTGTGAAAGTAAAACTCTTGTAAGTTTGAGTGGAGCTTGAACAAAATCACTTGGAGATTGAAGAGCTCGGTGATGAGTTCTTTGTATAGTGAGCTGAGCACTTTGTCAATCAGTAGCTCATTTATAATAGGTGATTACATAGTGGAAGAAGACTTCAAAGAGGTCTTGGGGTGAGAACGTAGACCACGGTTTGTGGTTGAACCTCGGTAAATCTGTGTCTCTCTTCTATTGCTCTGTTTTCTTTATTTCTTCTGATTACATTGCATTACATATAGATTGATCACTATTACATTGCTTAGAGTAATTTTAATTAATCTTAACTAGGATTAATCTTTAAAAAATCCAATTCACCCCCCCCCCTCTTGGGTTGCCTTTTGGAGCAACAGTATAGACTTTCACACCCTTTCCCAAACTGATTGGAAACCTAATTATTCCCCAAACTTGGATTTAACAAGCAAGATTTATTTGAGAAAACATTTCATAAAAATATAAGCAAGGTAACTTGTAATTTAAAAAACAAATTGATCAAATATAGTCGGTTGGTGGGGGTTGTTTCGAACCACTTTGATAATATCAGTAGATACCAATTCATGAAAAAGAACATGCATTTGGCATCCTTCTCGAATATGTGACATAAGAGGCTTCTTTCGTCATATTTGGGCTCAAGATGAATCATACTCTAATTGTAAATATTCTCTCTGTCATTTAAGTCTTGTACTTCACAAGTTTGGTTCGAATATGATGTGCTTAGTACTCTTATGGTATGGTTTACTTGAGTAAGAAATTTGTGCCAGCTATTGCCAACTCACAACGTTGAAAATGGCACCAATGACTCACCAAAATTAATTGTGAAAGAATTAGATAAAACCTATACAACAACTTTTGTAGTAGTTGGGATTCTCTCTTGTCTTAACTCTTCTTTTCAATTCAATTGCTTAACCTGTTTAAACATTGATGCAGAAACATATAGAGTGGTCTTAGTGGAGGAGCTAGGTCATTAGCCATGCCAAACTAAAAGTAACTCATAGTTGCCTTTGTATAGATGTACTACTAAACGATGGCTATCTAAAAGTTATAAAGGGTTCTCCTTTCTTGTACAATTGATGGTTTTAAGCCCACCAAATTCTCCCTTTCTACTCCACTATGTAATGCATGGGGTCTAGATCTATTGGCTTTTCTCAAGTTTCAAATTTTCTTAACTATACTTGAAGCCATTTCTGTATTTTATTTAAAGTTAGTGTTGATAGAGAAAAGAGGTACAAGAATAATGTCGTGCTTTAAACTTTTTTTAATTCAGACTGTTCCTCTAAATTGGCCCATCAACCTACATCAACCCCTTTTCTTATAGCTATCAATTACCATGGATACATATTCTTGCACTTTAATGGGTCCTAATTATAAACAGATTTCAGTGGAGTCTGGAGAAATATATAACTTGCTTGTTAGCTAGGAATCTCTTGAAATTTGCAACAGTTAATGTGGTCCTTAAATAAAAATATTATCTATAATCACATTATCAATATAGGAGAAAAATTTAACATTGGTAATTTCTTGGCTTGAAGTTCAATTTTTTCTCTTTTCCAATTTTAAACATAGGCAAATAGTTGACACATACACAGGCTAAAATACAAAGTCTTTCTTTCACAAAATTTAATCTATACTTTCACATAACTTTGACTTCAAAAAGCTGATATTTTTTACGTTTTAGTTTTATAAATCCTGTTCAAACTAGGCCACTAGATCTTCTATTTTTGAAGCTCTACTTTTGTCTCTAAAACAGCACCCATTTTACTGTTGATAAGTCAACAGAAACTATATATGCTCTTCTCTATTTTAATTCATTCTTAATTGGTGCATCCATGTTGATACAAATAGTCTAAGAAGGTTTCGTTCTTTAACCGTATTGTTCAACAGGAAATAGAAGCAATGGATGTTAGTGATAAGCACAAAGCCACAAAAAACTTAGTTCAACAACCCATCTTTTGCAGCTCAACTAACTGTGAAGAGGCATGTTAAATTTGTTAGAAAAGCCAATACTCATATGTAATCACAATGCATTATAAAGTAAAGAAAGATTACAAGAGAGAAGTAGTAAGTGAAGAGCTGTGTTAAGTTACATAGTTAAACCTCTATTTATATAATACGAGAAGAGTCTAATTCTCTATCCAAACCGATGTGGCATAAAGAACTTCTAGTTCTCTAACATCCCTCCTCAAACTCAAGTAGGAAAAATAGAGAGCTACTTAAGCTTGGAGAAAATATGATATAAACGTCGAAGGGACGCCGGAGGATAACTGGAGAGACGTCGAAGATCGGCCGAAAGAGGTCATAGGATGGTCAGAAAGACGTCGGAGATCGGTTTGAAGGTTGCCGAAGGGATGCCAAAGGTCGGTCGAGGGATGGCCAGAGGGACGCCATAGGATGGCCGAAAAGACACCACATGAGGGACAACAGTCACAATAGAAGGAGAATACATGTAACAATAGTAGCAGAGAAAGGAGTGAAATAAATCAGGTCGGCCGGAAGATGGCCAGAGTGACATTAGAGGTCGACTAGAGAATAGCTAGAGGGATGCCGAAGGTCGGCTGGAAAATGGCTAGAGGGATGCCAAATCAGGTCGGTCGAAGAATAGCTAAAGGGATGTCAGACGTCGGTGGGAGGATGGCCAGAGGGATGCCATAGAGGTTGGCTAGAGGATAGCCAAAGGTCGGATGGCTGGAGAGACGCATGAGGGGAAAGAGGCCAAAATCAAACTCAGAAACAACAGAAGCGGCGAAAACAAAAGCCAGAATCAAACTCAGCAGGAGGAGCATGATCAGTAGATAGGGACTCCTCAGGATAGACCGAGTAGAACGACGAATAGTGGGTGCATCAGAAGAAGATGGTAAAGAAAAGTCAGATAACGAAGAGCCAACAAGAGGAGTAGATGGGGACTCCTTAGGATAGACGGTAACAGTAGGCACATCAGAATTAGACTCAGAAGGTCTAAATTAGTCAGGAACCAGATAGAGTGACATCGTAAAGTCGCCGAAGGTTACCAAAAATCGCCGAAAGTTGGCCAAAAGTCGCCAGATGTTGGTCAGAAAGTCGCTGGAGGACGGTTGGAAGTTGGCCAAAAAGTTACCGAAAAGTGGCCGAAAGATGGCCTGAAAGACGTCGGTTGGCCGGAAGGTGGCCGGAGAGGAGGAAGAGAACCTTAGGAGTTCTCATGTATGATTGTACTCTAAAATGTATAATTGAAATCCCTAATTATAAGCTATTATTAGTAATTATATATATTATTTATCATTTGAATATAAAATTAATTTTCTTTTACATTTTTGTGTCGTGTACAAATTTAAAGTTAAAACCTAGCAAAATAAAGTCGGCGTGTATACACACATTTTTTTGAGTGCTAATTTGATGTAATATATTATATATGTATGTGTGTGTGTGTGTGTGTGTGTGTGTGTGTGTGTGTGTGTGTGGTAGTAAGTGTAATATATGTATATATATCATATATGTGTATATTATATTATATTTTGTATATATATATATGATGGCGTGTGTAGGTGAAGAAGAGGAGAAGAAGACAAGGAGGAGGCAGCCAGGAAAAAGAAGAAGAAAACAAGGAAAGAAGGAAAAGAAAGAGAAAAGAAAAAGAAAAAAAATCATAAAAAAATAAATCAAGTTGGCTATAAAAAGAAGAGGGGGAGGAAGGCAGAGGAGAGGAGTTGTACGGGAGCATAGGGTAGAGATTTTAGAGAGAAAATTTTAGTGTAGAAAATCTTCTTAGTGATTAGTTTGTCTGTATTTTCAGTTTTGTAGTTTGTTGTACTTTATATTACTAGTAATAGAATTATTTTTCAAGCCAAGTCTTTTTAATACTATGAGTAGCTAGTTTATTCTTAGAACTAACTGTAAAGATCATTCGAGGATCTTGAAATTTCAACGGAGGTAATTTAATTTTTATTGTATATATTTTAAATATTCTAATTCTTAGTTATTAAATCTAGATATTTTCAAAAACGTAGATTTTTTACTATGTTTGGTAATTTCTATGCACAAAACTTCATTTGGTATAGTTATTGCATAAATCGATGGTATGAATCTATGACTTTAATTTTATTATTCTAGAATTAATTAAATGTTTGAGTTACAAAACTTTCGTTGGAATTTCGGATGAATCGGGTGATCGGATCAATTGAGTCCAAGACCAGTTTATTTAGTTTACTTTAAAGTCAAGTCAACAATCATCAATCTCTCAAAAACAAACTATTTTTCTTTGGCTACCATTTTCTGTGCAATTGTCTAATTTTCATAGGTATTATTTTAAGGTGAAATTCAAACTGGTTGGCTTAGATTCCAACTGAAGTCATTACAACTCTGCGGTATTTAGCATGACTTAATGGGTATTTAATCTTTTACTGTGGGTGAATTTTAGTACCTAATTTTGCATATTTTATCCGTTCCCTGTGAATCAACTCTGGTCTTATCGGATTTTTATTTACTGCTTCGCCGCAACTAAACTTGGGTGATATTAGATTGTCATATTCTAGGTATAATCAATGTAGAAGATTCCTCAAAGGGCAACCACAGAGCATATTTTTTTTAATTTTGATATCATGTTAGAAAAGACAAGACTCATGTGTAATCACAACACATTATAAAGTAAAGAAAGATTACAAGAAAGAAGTAATAAGTGAAGAGGTGTGATAAGTTACATAATTAAACTTTTATTTATAAAATGAAAGAGAAGTCTAGTTCTCTATCTCAACCGATGTAAGATAAAGAAGTTTATAGTACTCTAACAAAATTTAAGCCAATTGGCATGTAGGGATTCTTCGTGTTTGAGTCAAATGTGGAAGTAGCCGTTCACAACTACTCATGTGCTTTGCGAATGTTTTCGTGGTCATTTCATTTGTTCAGAACCATACGTATCAATTAACGGTACTGTTGAATTCTCAAGATTCCTCCCAGCTAGAATCCCCCAACAAAATTAAAGCCAATTGGCATGTGGGGATTCTTCGTTTTTGAGTCAAATGTGGAAGTAGCGGTTCACAACTACTCGTGCTTTGCGACTGTTTTCGTGGTCATTTCATTTGTTCAGAGCCATACGTATCAATTAACGGTACTGTTGAATTCTCTAGATTCCTCCCACTCTTGAATCCCCCCAACAAAGGGTACCTCCCTCCTAGATACTACTATAAATTCAAGTCTTCCTCATTGCCATTGAAAACGCAAGAGAGTACACTACTACAAGTATTTTCTTTTCTCTCTCTCTCTCTCTATATATATATACTCAAAGCTTTGTTGTCTTGTGCGACTATATGAGAAGAAGAAGAGATCTATCAGCCATGGGAGGCAACAACAGGCCAGAAGTCCTTTAGTCTCTTTGCAATTTTCAACATCTTCAAAGCTAAGGTGTCACGAAAAGGAGAAGACACGTGGGATGACTCGGTGAAGTCTTACAAAGAGTGGCCTAGCGATGAAGATAGAGGTCGCTGGGTGGCTGAGCCTGGTATTGACAGGAAAGCTACTGCTTACATT
The DNA here is from genome assembly GCA_033060915.1 of Euryodendron excelsum. Lineage (NCBI taxonomy): Eukaryota > Viridiplantae > Streptophyta > Magnoliopsida > Ericales > Pentaphylacaceae > Euryodendron > Euryodendron excelsum. The sequence continues at coordinate 42,398,796 of CM065379.1, forward strand.
GCCAAGAGACGCGCTAAGCATGAATGCCAAGGAACTCCAGTTTCCAACTCTAATCCTACGATGTCAGCCATATGAATCCCCTTCTAATTTGTTATGTCTCCTATATTGTAATTTGTTTTGCAGTTTGGTTTGTAGTTTGTGAAATGCGAATTACGAATACTGAAATTAATAATAGGAAGATTTATATATACTTGAGCATTTATCATCTCCATTTTTATTTATTTATAATATGTTATCTATTTAATTCAGCCATATCATAACTTTGGTCTTGGATTGGTTTAAAGTTTAAATTATATCAGGACTTCACACAAAACCTTGATCAAGCAAGCTTGCTGATTCCGTAGTTCCAAGAACACTTTGTGAAACCATGATGTGGAAATTCTTAGGAGTGCACAGAAGTGTAGTGTTCCGTACTTCAACAGGAAGGCATGGCTGCATCTATGATACGGTAATGTTGTGGAGCTACTACTATACACAGTTTTCCCTAGTGAAACATCAAATTAACTTGCCCCCTGATTATGGAGTATCCAACATATTCTCCCATGAAGATGGGTGGTAATTTCTTCAGTGAGCATTATTATACTTTTGTACATCCCTTTGTTCTTTAGCCTTTTTATTTTTGTAATTTTGAGTGCCCAACAATCCTCCCTCCCACCCTTTTTTCCTTTTCTTCTTTTAACTTCTTGTTCCTTCCTTACATTTGTCATTTTCTTTGCAGGGAATTCAAAGAAATATTGGTACGATAACAAAGGAAAATACTAGGAAAAGAAGGAAGTAATAAGGCTAGAGCATGTATGGACTTTCATACCTTTTGCCAAACTGATTGGAGACCTAATTATTCCACAAGCTTAGTGTCGCGCCCAAATTTTTCGCACTCAAGGAATACTCACACAAGTGGGAAAAACACTGTACTCTCTCGTTAAAACTCACCCTCTTAGAAGAATGAGTGCGACTAAGTTTGAATTGAAAAATAGAATTGAATAAAGGGCTTTTGAAAAAGTTTGGAGTCGCCACCTAACTTGATTAAGGTGAGTTAGGTCACCTAAAAACTAAGAATAGTCCGAAGACTACATTTAGGGTTTTGGAAAACAATTTCGAAAATATCTCCTCAAGAGAGGGTTTTTAATGAAAACAGGTTATTTGGCAACCTTTGAAAAACATTTAGCCCTTTTTAGAAAAATAACTCCTTTTGGTCTTTGAAAACAGTGATTCTAAGCTCGGAGGTTGGTTATGTGTAGGGAAGACGCACTAAGCTATCACCCTACCCCGCCCTTTCGGTACCTACATGTCAATCTACCCTAGATTTACCTACGAGAGTCTTCGACTAACTATAGTTCAATCCTATTCACTTTGAAAAACAATGTTTGAAAACTAACATGATGCATGATATGCAAGTGCAATAGAAGAGAATTGAAAAATAGATTTGGAAATGAATTTAAAAAGAATTTGATTTGAAAATAGATTTGAAGAGATAGAATTTGAAATTGGAAAGTTTGAAAACTTGGAAATATGGATTTGAAAATTGAAAAATTTTGAAATTGGAACTTTGAAGATAGATTGGAATTTGAAACTTGAAAATATGGAGACCACACCCATGAGGGTGGAATTGAAAGTTTAAAAAGTGTTGTGACCGTACCTATGAAGGTTGCCTACGTATCCCTTTGGGGGAATCAGGTCAGTCGTAGTTCGGACCGGAGTCTGATTGAAAAAAAGATTGATTTAAAAATAGATTTGATTTGAGATTAGAAGAGAAGATTGGAAATTGAAATTGAGAAGATTGGACTTTGATTCGAAGAGATAGATTTTGGAAAGACTTGGTTTTGGAAAGATGAAGGTTTGGAAAACCTAGACTTAGGAAAGATGAGACCTAGGAAAGACTTGAGAGTTTAAGAAAGATTGGATTTAGGAAAGGTTTGAATTAGGAAAGGTCCGATTTAGGAAAGTTTCGAATTTGGAAAGTTTTTGAATTAGGAAAGTTTTGAATTTAGGAAAATTTTAGGTTTAGGAAAGTTTTGAAAATTGAAAAGTTTTTAAAGTAGGAAAGTTTTGAATTTGGAAAGCTTTGAAAACAAGGAAGTTTTGAAAATAAGAAAGTTTCATTTTAGGAAAGGTTTGAAAAAGGAAAGTTTTCAATTGAGGAAATGTTTGAATTAAGAAAGTTTCAACTTAAGAAAGTCTTAAATTAAGAAAGTTTTGAGTTTAGAAAAGCTTTAGATTTGAGAAGATTTTGAAGTTTTGGAAAGTTTAGAATTTAGAAAGTTTTAGGTTTAGAAAGATTTAACTTAAGAAGGTTTCAAATTTAGAAAGTTTTGAATTTAGAAAGATTTGAAATTTAGAAAGTTTAAGATTTAGAAAGTTTTAGAGTTTTAGAAAATCTTGAGATTAGGAAAGGTTTGAGTTTAAAAAAAGTTTGAAAAATTAGATTTGGAAAGTTGAGATTTGGAAAAGGGGTAGGATTAGGAAAGGGTTAAATTAGGAAAGATTTGAAAGTTGAGTTTTAAAATTTAGGAAAGATTTTTATGTGCAAGTTTTGGAAACTTAAGATTTAGGAAAGTGGAAGTTTAGAAAGGATTTGAATTAGGAAGGGATTGGATTTTGTTTCTAAAAGAGAAAGGTTGGATTTTGTTTCCAAAAATGGAGGACGGGATCTAATTCCCTAAACGGGGATATTTGATTTGGTTTCCTAAAGGGAAGATAGGATTTGGCAAGGATTTGGAAAGGGAGATTCTAGAAACCCTAGATTTGGAAAATTATACTTTTGACATAGAAAAGAGGTTTTGGAAATGTGTATAGTTTGGATGTGAAAGCAAGAGGTTTTGGAAACCTAGGTTTGGGGCAAAGTTTGAAAACCATGTTTTTGGGAAGAAAATTAGGTTTTCCTAATTGTGAGTTATAGGATTTGATTTGGGCTCTAAAGAAAGAGTTTTTGGAAAGTACGTTTTCAGAAATGAAGGTTTTCTAGAAGGGAATCCTAGGGAGGAGTTTTTGGAAAGTGCGTTTTTAGAAACGAAGGTTTTCTAGAAGGGAATCCTAGGGAGGAGTTTTTGGAAAGTGCATTTTTAGAAACGTAGATTTTGGAAGGAAGATCCTAGAGGGGAATTTCTAGAAGGAAGATTTTGGAAAGGGAGTTTTTGGAAAGATTTTTTGATTACTCTTAGAAATAGTAATCTTTTGGCTTAAATTATTATTTGATTAGTTGAATTTCAATGTTAATTTAATATTATAACTCCCAAAATGCATTGAAACTCCTTTTGTGCACTTTTTACAGGAATTGGAGCTTAAACTAAGGCAAATGGGCAATCTTGGGGGTGACCGATCGATCGCCCGATCGAACGGTCCACGGAACGTTCGATCGGCCGATCGATCAGTGATCCTGCGATCGATCGGTGATGCTCTATTCGACCTTCTGCAGCAAACTTCAGAGAGGACGTTTTTCCGATCGATCGGGCGTTCGATCGGTGATGTCGGAATTCCCTCAACAGACTACACAGAAGCAAACTTCAGAGGGGTCTGTTTTGCGATCGATCAAGCGTTCGATCGCCTAGACTGATCGATCGGTCGTACACCGATCGATCGGTGTGTACAGGCTCTGTTTTTCTGCAGAGTATAAAAGCTTTTGTTCGAGACAAAAAGGAAGATAGGTCATTTTTCTGCAGATTCTGGACGGGAAAGGAGCTCCAAAAAGGGGTTTTTGTTATCTTGTAAGGTTTTTAAGTTAGATTTACTCTTAATGTTTTGTATTTAATGTCATTTATTACTTGTGGATCATTGTAATGAATGCTTGATATATATATATATATATGAAGTGAATGATTTCTACTTTTTCTAGCAACTTTCTATCATTTTCTTGGCACTTTTCCTCATTTTCTTAGCAACCAAACACTAGGTCTTTATAGTTTAATGGTAGATTTGGCTTATTTTATGCTCTTTGACATGGATTCTAGTAGCTAAATACCTCTTGGATGTGGTTGTGAAGATCCACCAAGAATCTTCAAAGGGTTGAAAATGGGTTGTATGAACTTTAGAGTCATATCCTCAAAATTATATGGTTTCATTTGATTTAGCATGAGATTCATTAGAAAAACTTAGATTCATAACCCTTTGGCAATATTTATGCACAAATCAATATTTGGTATAGGTATTGCACATGTTTAAGGTTTGATTCTAGGGTACCAATTATAGATTCCCTCTTTATGCTCAATCAAACAAAACCCACATTTTTTATAGTCGACATTTTCCGAATCAAGAATCCAAGGTGTGATTCTTGATTTGAGTTATAAACCTCTCATTGGAAACCCTTGTTGTGAATTGGTGGATCAAAACAACCATGTCCAAGCTTTTCTCCTTAATTACATAAAACTAGCTTTTTTGTCTTTATTAGTCACTAAATTATTGCATGAAGCATAGAACCACCATCATCTCAAAACCAACACATTTTCGGTCTTTTTTATGTTAAGAAAAGATAAGAATTTTCATTTGCAATCCATTAAGATAAGTGCCCGTGCTAGTTGAGCTTTGTTGCTATATTTGCAGAATTCCCTTGGGAGAGAACGACACCGGATCCTCTGGTTTTACTACAAGCGCGACCTCCATACCCTTGCGGAGTGGCTCCAGTTGAAGCACATCTGGAGGCGTGCCATTTTTGGAAAGAGTTTTTAGAAAGTGGATTTTGGAAAGGAGTTGAAAAAGGGAGTTTTGAAAAATAGATTTTAGAAGGAGTTTTTGAAAACAACTTTGGAGAGGAGAGTTTTAGGAAAGTATGTTGAAAAAGAGATTTTTTGGAAGAGATTTTTAAAAAGAGTTTTTAGAAGGTGTAAAAACATCTCACTTTCCTAAAGTAATTCTAACCATAGGAAGGCTAGAACCACTTTAGGAAAGCGGTTTTGAAAACAATAAGGTTTGAAAATATAGACCAAAAAGGCCACTTTTAATGTGACACTTTCCTAAAGCAACCCTAGACATGGAAAGGCTAGAATCACCCTAGGATTGTGATTTTGAAAACATATTTTTGAAACAGAGCTTTTGATGCAATTTTGAAAACAAGCTTGAAAACGATTTTGAAAACAACTGTGAAAACGGATTTTGGAAGATGCAAGACTATGATATGCACAATGCAATTTTGGGGTCGTGAACATACAAGGCTAAGGCTTCACCATATAATCAAGGGGGCCGGACCCACGTGGTCTTTGGTTAGACTAAAAGAAAGCCCCCGACACGGTGACTCTCCAATAGTCTAATCCTACACATGGACCGGGAGTCCCCTTGTTTCAAGCATGCAAAGAAGGGGGGAAAAGAGATGGGGGATTAAAATAGAGAAAACCCAAGTGGGTTGGAGAGAGAAGAGAAGGGGGGGAAGTGCAGAAAATTAAAGAGAAAGCCTACCGTATGTCTTCTTTATTTTGCGCGCCGCGCTGTCTTCGGTCTTCAATCTTTGTCTGGATCTTCACCTTCAGTCTTCAAGAGTTGTCTTCAAGCTTTGGATGGCAGCTCTTCAAGTCTTCAAAAGATGGTTGAAGTCTAGTGTATGAGTGTATGGGAGAGTGTATGAGTGTATAGGAGGCTAGGCTTTGTGTATAGTGGCTAGGGTTTGGAAAACCTAGGGAGGCTAAGGTTTAGGAGGTGCTCGAGCTCTGTATATTGAAAAATATGGTTCTTAGGCTAAGTTTGCAGACCCTTTTCACGTTGAACAAGGCTCTGTATTTATAGAGGTTGGACAAACCTGGCGCCTGTTGTAGTGGCGCCAAGGCAAAATTTACACTGGCGCCACTCAGACTATTTTTTGGCTTAGCGCCACTACTAGTGGCGCCAGCCAATTAGGAAAGGTTTAAGGTCAGAAAGCAACATGTCTTTGACTAGATTTGGGCGCCTATACTAGTGACTACCATACAACTTTTAGCCTGGCTTTACTAGAAGTGACTCCGGAAAGTCCGGGAATGATTTAAAAGAGTCGAGAATGACCCGGAAGGCCGGACAGGAGCAGGAACACTTAAAATAGTGTCCTGGAGGTATTTGATTTGAAAAATGAAGATAAGGTGGGTCGGAAAGGTTGACCGGGCCTTTAGGGGCAAAAGAGTCAATCGGACCAGAAAACTACCGGGACAGACTCGAACTGTCCCGGAAGAATACTTGGGATCTGGAAACATTATTTAGAATGTTCCCAGAGGTTGCCGGTTTGATTTCCAGAGCCAGCGTGATCGGAAAAGGAGACCGGCCCACTAGGGGCAAAACGGTCATTTCGCACCGGGTTGGCCGGAACTGACTTGGAGTGATCCGGAAAGGTAAAAGGAGGTTGAGAACACTATAAAAGTAGTCTCAGGAGGTTACCGGTTTGATACCCAGAGCAGGTGTGGTCGGAAAAGGAGATCGGCCCTCTAGGGGCAAAATGGTCATTTTGTACCGGGTTGGCCGGAACTGACTCGGAATGATCCGGAAAGATAGAGGGAGGTTGAGAATACTATAAAAAGTATTCTCGAGACATTACCGGTTTGATACCCAGAGCCGGTGTGGTTTCCGGGGCATTCGGATGCTTAGGGGCAAAATGGTCATCTTGACCGGAAAGTCTCGGAAAAGGTCCTAAGAGTAGTTTGGTCATTTTTCACCGAAGCGGGCTAACAGACATTGGTGTTGACCTGGGTTTTGAGTGTTTTCGCCACTCTAATGGCGGTCATCGTGACACAAGGATTTGTTGCAAATTCCCTATATTGACCTATTTGTGAGTATTTCCGCTACTCTAACGGTTTTGTAAGTATTTTCGTTACTCGAACGGTTTTGTGAGTATTTCTGCTACTCTAACGGTCTTGTGAGTATTTCCGCTATTCTAACAGCTTTGTGAGTATTTCCGCTACTCTAACGGTTTTGTGAGTAGTTTTGCTACTCGGACCGTCTCGAGGAATAAACTGTCTCGAGAGAGGGATTGGAAAGGGGTCTTACCGTCTCCGAAAAGACGTGCCTGGATTGGGACCGTCCCGAGGAATAAACTGTCTCGAGAGAGGGATTGGAAAGGGGTCTTACCGTCTCCGAAGAGACGTGCCTAGATTGTGAGTGTTTCCGCCACTCTAACGGTTTTTTGAGTATTTCCGCTACTCTAACGGTTTTGTGAGTACTTCCGCTACTCTAACGGCTCTGTGAGTATTTTCGCCTTTCTAACGATTTTGTGAGTAGTTTTGCTACTCGGACCGTCTCGAGAAATAAACTGTCTTGAGAGAGGGATTAGAATTGGAATAAGAAGGGACAATGCCCCTAAGGGCATTTTGGTTATTTTGCCTCTATTTGGGCCTGCCAGGCCCGCGAAGCGATGGAAAGACAGCATTTGGACCTAAAGAATTGGTTTCGATTAGAATATGTCCAAAATGACTTGAAAACAAGTCTGGACGGAGTGTAGACTACCGAGCGGTCAAAAATGAAGTGCTTATACTTAGCTTTAACAAGCAAGCATAAAAGTGGCATTTTTTCGTGAAAACATCAATGAAAATCTGTCGGCGGGGGATGTTTTGAACCACTTGGATAATATTAGTAGATACCAACTCATGAAAAAGAATGAGCATTTGGCATCCTTGTCTCCAATATGTGACCGAAGAGGCTCCTTCCCTTATATTTGGGCTCAAGATGAATCATACTGTAATTGTATATATTCTCCCTGTAATTATGACCTGTACTTCACAAGTTTGGTTCAAAAAAATGTTTGCTACCTGCTTAGTACTCTCATTCGTTGTAACCACTTTTTGTTATGGTATAGTTTAATCGAGTAAGAAATTTGTGGCAGCTATTTGCAACTCACAACGATTAAAATGCCACCAATGATTTACCCAAAGTGAAATGGAAATTATTTGAGATTCTATTGTCTTTCACTCCTCTTTTCCTTCAATGGCTTAGCCTGTTTAAGCATTGATGCAGAAAGTGGTTTTGTTTGCCTTTTGTATAGCTGTGTTGAAGGATGGTCCTCTAAACTTTGTAAAGGTTCTCCTTTTTTTTCTTGAGTGCTGTCTTGGACAACTGATGGGTTTAAACCTTTAAGACCTCCAAATTCTCTCTTCCTACTCCACTATGTATTGGGTCTATTGGCTTTTCTCAAGTTTCACATTTTTCTTTAATTTTATATGAAGCCATTATCAAAAGCATTGTGACAGAGAAAAGAGGTATAAGAATAATGTTATGGTTTAAACTTTTATTATATTCAGATTGTTCCTTTAAATTGGTCCCACACCAAGAACCATTAAGCAGCAACAACCCCCCATTTGTTTTAGCTAGCAATTATTATATGTGGCTACATATTCTTGCACTTCAATGTGTATTAAACAGATTTGTGTCAAGAAATATCTAGGTTGCTTGGTAGCTAGGAATCTTCAGAGATTTGAAACCTTTAATTAGCAGTCCTTAATTAAAAATATTATCAGAAATCACATTGTTAATTTAGGAGAAATATCTAACTTGTCAGCTAAGAACCTGTGGAGCTTTGGAACCTTTCATAATTAGCAGTCCTTAATTAAAAAAATATAATCGGTAATCACATTGTTATTTGCCGTCACTGATGCTAATATCCTTCGACACTATACGTTGCTGCCGCTCCAATTGCCACTGTTACCTCCTTATCCCTGAAAATTCTTAGCGGATTTGCCCAATAACCATACTCTTGTCTTCTTCAGCTTTCTTTGCCCAATTTAATTAAGTTCAAAACTACATGCCTTCAACTTGATTTTTGTTTTTCAACTTTCACATACAGGCAAATAGTAAACACACACAGGCTAAAAAACAATTACACAGAATTTAAGCTATCTTCACAGAACTTCGATTTCGAAAAGCTGATAAATTTTATTTTTTTATTTTTTATTTTTTTATAAATTCTGTTCAATTGACTGGGATAGTAGACCTCCTACTTTGGTTTCTAAGGCGGAACCCATTTTACTGTTGGTAAGGCAATAGAAACTATGATCTTATCTCTATTTTAATTGAAAATTGCGGTCTGTATATATTATTGTCCAACAGGAAATTGAAGCAATGGAAGATAGTGATATGTACAAAGCCAGAAACATAGTTCAACAACGCCTCTTTTTCTGCTCAACTGTGAAAGAGAATCTGGTTAAATAAAAACCAATTTGCATATGGGGATTCTTCTTTTGAATTCAAGCCCCCTACGGGGCTACAAGAGGTCTCAAAACTTCATAGATCTATGGAGAATCCAGTCAAGACTAATCCTACACCGTACAACTCCCTGCATTAATTTAGTATTAGCAGTATCAATACCTTTTCACACTATCTATCTATCTACATCAAGCAAATGAAGTCCCTATATGTGAAACTGGCGTTCATATTAACCTATGCATCTTTTTATGTTAATAGCATGCATCCTTTTAACATCTAAAATACTCGCGATGTTGATGTTTGTGATTGTGATCTTCGGAAGTGATAGTACGAAGATTGTAACGTGTGAAGTTCATCCCTTCTGAAAAAAGATTTATGTACCTTTATAAGGGGAATTTTACAGGGGAATAGTTTTAGTAATAAAACGGCAACCAACCACGGGAAAAATTCAAAAAATATGACTTAGAAAATTTAACGCCCAAATAAATGGAGGGTAGATGCTATATTAGTAAAAGCTACGTGCAAGGACAAGGCCAGAAAGTTGGTCATTGAAGACCCTACCAAGCATATTTGGGTCAATTTTGAACGTAGTGATGCACAACCTATGTGCTTTGCCAATGTTTTACCAACATATACTGTCATTTCATTTGATTAGGGCCATACGTATCAATAAAAGGTGTTGAATTCTCTGTATTCCCCCACCCTTGAATGACCCCACCAAAGGGCACCTCCTACTACTATAAATCCAATTCTGCCCTATTGCCATTGGAAACACGAGATCTAGTGCACTTAACTAGCTACTTTCTTCTCTTTCTCTAAGCTTGTTCTTGTGTGACTGCATTAGAAAGAGAAGAGATCAGCCATGGGAGGCAACAACAGACCGAAGAAGTCTTCTAGTCCCTTTGCTGTATTCAACATCTTCAAAGCTAAGAGGTCTCGCAAAGGAGAAGACACAAGGGATGACTCTGTGAAGGCTTACAAAGTGTGGCCTAGCGATGAAGATAGAGGTCGGTGGGTGGCTGAGCCCGGTATTGACAGGAAAGCCACTACTTACATTGCCAAGAAACACGCTGAGCACGAACGCCAAGAAACTCCAGTTTCCAACTAAAATCCTGAGATTTCAACCATATAAATCCACTTCTACATTTGTTATCTCTTGCAAAGTATAATTTATTATTATTTTTTTTACAGTTTGGTTTCTAGTTTGTAGAATGTGAATTACAAATAATCATGAAATAAATTATTCGAAGATTTGTTTATAAGTGATCCTTTATTAACTCCTTTATATACATATATATATATATATATAGATAGATAGATAGATAGATAGTTATGTACATGTGGTTTATTTCGTCAGTCATATCATTCTATGGCCTCGGATTAGTTTAAAGCAGCTAAAATTATATCAGTACTTCAATCAAACTCTTGAGCGGAATTTTCATCTAGTGCTTCCTTTATTTCTCATTGTTTGCACAATAATCGTCTTGCAAGTTATAGAAGTGCCATGAAAGCCAGCTTGAGTGCATAGTTTCAACAAGACTTCGCAGAACCAGAGCGTGGAAATTCTTAGGACTTTGCCTCTGATTAGGGAATACTCGACATATTCCTGTGAAGAAGGGTGGTTAATTCTTCAGTAAGCATTATTGTACGTTGTACATTCATTTGTCCGGTAGCCTTTTTGTTTTGGGATTTTGAGTGCCTAACGATCCTCCCACCCACACTCCCAAACCCCCCCCCCCCCCCCCCCCCCCCTCTCTTTTTCCTTTCCTTCTTCAAATTCTTATTCCTTCTTTAAAATAGGGCATTTTCTTCTCAGAGAGTTCGAAAAATTATTTGTACGATAACAAAGGAAAATACTAGGAAAAGAAGGAAGTAATAAGCCTAGATCATGTATAGACTTTCATACCCATTCCCAGAGTGATTGGAAACCTAATTATTCCACAAACTTGGTTTTAACAAGCAAGCAAGCATAAAAGTGGAGATCTATTCATGAAAAACTTAATGAAAATATAAGCAAGGTAACTTGTAATTTAAAGAACAAATTGATCAATTACAATCGGTTGGTGGGGGTTGTTTTGCACCACTTTGATAATATCAGTAGATACCAATTCATGAAAGAAAAAAACACATGCATTTGGCATCCTTGTCTCGAATATGTCCTTCCCTTATATTTGGCCACAAGATGGATCTTACTCTAAATGTGAGCATTTTCTCTATAACTTGACATCTGTACTCCACAAGTTTGGTTCAAATATAATGTGTCAGTACTCTCATTCATTGTATCCGAGTTTCATTATGGTACAATTTAATTGAGTAAAAAGTTTGTGCCAGCTATTGGCAACTCACAACGATGAAAACGGCGCCAATGACTTACCAAAGTGAAATGTGAAAGAATTAGATGTAACCTATAGACCAACTTTTGTAATAGTTGGGATTCTCCCTTGTCTTACACTCTTTTCCTCCAGTTGCTTAACCTGTACGTTTAAACATTGATGCAGAAAGAAATAGAGTGGTCTTAGTGGAGGAGCTAGGTCATTAGCCGTGCCAGACTAAAAGTAACTGATGTGTTAGGTTTGTTTGCCTTTTGTATAGCTGTAGCCTGTACTGAAGGATAATGGCCATCTAAACTTTGTAAAGGTTCTCCTTTCTCCAACAACTAATGGTTTTAAGCCCATCAAATTCTCCCTTTCCACTCCACTATGTAATGGGTTTCTTGATCTGTTTACTTTTCTAAAGTTTCACCTTTTTCTTTAACTCTGCATGAAGCCATTTTTGTATTTTATAGAAAAAAGTTATGTGAGAGAGAGAGAAGGTATAAGAATAATGGTATGGTTTAAACTTTTGCTATATTCAGATTGTTCCTTTAAATTTAAATTAGTCCCAGAACCATCAAGCAACATCAACTCTTTTTCTTTTAGCTAGCAATTATTAGGGATACATATTCTTGCACTTTAATGTGTATTAAACAGGTTCCAGTGGAGAAATATCTAGGTTGCGTGCTAGCTAAGAATCTTCAGATATTTGGAACCTTTAATTAGCAGTCCTTAATTGAAAATACTACCAGTAATCACATTGTTAATTTTGGAGAAATATCTAACTTGCTTGTCAGCTGGAACCTGCAGAGCCTTGGAACCTTTCATAATTAGCAGTCCTTAATTAAAATATAATCAGTGATCACATTGTTATTTGCTGTCACTGATGCAAATATCCTTCAACACTATAAGTTGCTTCTGCTCCACCACAATTAAGACCATTGCACCACCATCACTAATGCTGCCACTCTAATTGCCATCGTTACCTCCTTATCCTTGCACATTTTTAATAGATTTGCCTAATGACCATACTCTGCTCCTCTTCAGCTTTCTTTGCCCAACTAAAGTTCTAAACTACATGGCTTCAACTTAAATTTTGTTTTTCAACCTTCACACATAGGCAAATAGTGGACACACACACACGCACACAGGCTAAAACACAATTACCCTGAATTTAAGCTATTTTCACAGAACTGTGATTCCGAAAAGCTGGTAATTTTTTATTTTATTTCAATTTTTTTACTTTCTATTTTTATAAATGCTGTTCAATTGACTGGGATTGTAGACCTTCTACTTTTGAAGCTCTACCTTGGTTTCTACGACAAAACCCATTTTCTGTTGGTAGGCTAACAGAAACTATGCTCTTCTCTATTGTAATTGAAAGACGAAGTCTCTATGTGATATTGTTCAACAGGAAATAGAAGCAATGGAAGTTAGTGATATGCACAAAGCCAGAAACTTAGTTCAACGACGCCTCTTTTTCTGCTCAACTTTGAAAGAGAATCTGGTTAGTTAAAAGCCAATTTGCATAGGGGGATACTCCATTTGAATTCAAGGCCCCTACAAGAGGTCTCAAAACTTCATAGATCGATGGAGAATCCAGTCAACTAATCCTACCCTCTGCAACTGCTTTCATTAATTTAGTGTTAGCAGTATCAATACCTTTTCACACTATCTATCTATATCCAGCAAATGAAGTTCCAATTTGTGAAACTGACATTCATATTAATCTATACATCTTTTTATGTTAATACCATGCATCTTTTTAACTTCAAAAATACTGGCAATGTTGATGTTTGTGATTGTGATCTTTGGAAGTGATAGTACCAAGATTATAACCTTTGAAGTTCATCCCTTCTGCAAAAAGATTTGTTATCTGCGCGTAAAATTGCTTGGTACAACCATAAGATTACTTCATTTTGATCTGAGTGTCACGAGTTCGAAATATGAAAACTGGCTTCTCACTACCATTTTCACTTTTTTTTTTAGTGCTATATGCATTGTTAGAGCATATATGTAATACAAGTAAGTACAAGGAAAAGGCCGGAAAGTTGGTCATTGAACACCCTACCAAGCATGTTGGGGTCAATTTTGAAAGTAGTGATGCACAACATTTGTGCTTTGATCAGGGCCACACGTATCAATTAAAGGTGTTGAATTCTTTATAATCTTCCCCACCCCTTGAATCACAATAACAAAGGGTACCTCATCCTACTACTATAAATTCAAGTTTGCCCCATTGCCATTGGAAACACGAGATGTAGTACACTAAAACTACTTTCTTCTCTCTCTCTCTCTCTCTCTAAGCTTGCTTTGTGTGACTGCATTAGAAAAAGAAGAGGTCAGCCATGGGAGGCAACAACAGGCAGAAGAATTCTTCTAGTCCCTTTTCTGTTTTCAACATCTTCAAAGCTAAGAGGTCTCGCAAAGGAGAAGACACTTGGGATGGCTCGGTGAAGGCTTACAAAGTGTGGCCTAGCGATGAAGATAGAGGTCGTTGGGTGGCTGAGCCTGGTATTGACAGGAAAGCTTCTATTTACATTGCCAAGATCCACGCTGCAACTCAATATGCAGAGCATGAATGCCAACCAATTCCAGTTCCAACTAGATTATGTGATTTCAACAACATTAGTCTGCATCTACGTTCGTTATGTCTGAGATATTGTAATTTGTTTTATAGTTTGGTTTCTAGCTAGTTTGATTAATGTGAATTACCAATAATGAAATAGATAATAGAAAATTTTTTGTGCACTTGATGCTTTATCAATCATCTTCTTTTCTTCATATATATGTAGTCATTTTATTTAGCCATATCATTACTGTGGCCTTGGATTTGTTTAAAGCAGCTTAAATAATATCAGCGCTTCAAACAAAAACTCGAGCAGAAGCTTTCATCTAGTGCTTTCTATATTTCTCTTTATTTGCACAATTATGGTCTTGCAAGTTAAAGAAGTGTCATGAATTAAAGCCAGCTTGAGTGCATAGTTTCAACAAGACTTTGAAGAACAACAGTATGGAAATTCTTAAGGCTTTGCCTCTGATAATGGAATGCTTATCATATTCCCCCATGAAGAAGTGTGGCTATGTCTTCAGTGAGCATTATTGTACTTTGTTCATTCATTTGTTCTTTAGCCTTTTTAATTTTGGGATTTTGAGTGTCCAACAATCTTCCTTCCCACCCATTTTGCCTTTTCTTCGTTAAATTCTTATTCCTTCTCCACACTTCCATTTTCTTTGCAGAAGTTTCGAAGAATTATTGGTACGACAACAAAGGAAAATACTAGGAAAAGAAGGAAGTAATAAGCCTAGAGCATTCATACACTTCCACACCCTTTCCCGGGCTGATTGGAAACCTAATTATTCCAAAATTTTGGGTTTAACAAGCTGAAAAGTTGGATGTATCCATGAAAAACATCATGAAAATATATGGAATGTAACTTGTAATTTAAAGAACAAATTGATCAATTACAATCTGTTGTTGTTTCAAACCGCACAGATAATATCAGTAGATATCAATTCATGAAAAAGAACATGCATTTGGCATCCTTATCTCAAATAAGATTGCTTCATTGTAATCTGAGTGTCACAAGTTCCAAATATGAAAACAGGCTTCTCACTACCATTTCCCTATGCTTACTCTAATTGTAAGCATTCTCTCTGTAATTTGAGGTCTGTACTTCATAAGTTTGGTTCATACAATGTGTTAGTACTCTCATTCATTGTATCCGGGTTTCATTATGGGATGGTTTAATTGAGTAAAAAGTTTGTGCAAGCTTTTGGAACTCGCAACAATGAAAATGGCACCAATATAATGACCTACCCCAAGTGAAATGTGAAAGAATTAGATGAAACCCTATACACCAATTTCTGTAGTAGTTGGAATTCTCTGTTGTCTTACACTCTTCTTTTCCTTCAGTTGCTTAACCTGTTTAAACATTGATGCAGAACTTGTATAGTGGTTTTAGTGGAGGAGGTCATTAGCCATGCCAGACTGAAAGTAAATGATGTGTTTGGTTTTGTTTGCCTTTTGTATAGATGTACTACTGAAGGATGGCCATCTAAACTTTGTAAAGGTTCTCCTTTCTGAACAATTGATGGTTCTAAGCCCACCAAATTCTCCCTTTCTTCTCCACTATGTAATGGGTTTCTTGATCTGTTGGCTTTTCTCAAGTTTCACCTTCTTCTTTAACTTTGTATGAAGCCATTTTTGTATTTCTTAACAAAAGTAATGTGATAGAGAAAACAGGTATAAGAATAATGCTATGGTTTAAACTTTTGTTATATTCAGATTGTTCCTTCAAATTGGTCCCACACCAAGAACCATTAAGCAACAACTACTCTTTTAGCTAGCATTAATCATTATGGATACATATTCTTGCACTTTTAATGTGCGTGGTGTGGAGAAATATCTGAGTTGCTTGTTAGCTAAGAAACTCTGCAGATTTGCAAATTTAAATAATCAGCTGTCCTTAATTAAAACTATATATAATCAGTATATAATCAGATTGTTAATTTTGGAGAAATATCTAACTTGCTTGTCAGCTAAGAACCTCTGGAGCTTTGGAATCTTTCATAATTAGCAGTCCTTAATTTAAACTATATCAGTAATCACATTGCCATTTGGAGAAATATCTAACTTGCTGCTCAAACTTAATTCGAAAACCCCTCTTTTGCTGCTCAACTACGAAGGAGAATCATGTTAAAAAAAGCCAAATTGCATAAGGGGAATCTTATTTATTTGCATTCAAGCTCCCTTCAAGAGGCCTCAGAACTTCATAGGAGAATCCAGTGAAGACTAATACTACACCGTACAACTCCCTGCATTACTAGCAGTATCAACCCCTTTTCAAGCTACCTATATCACCCAAATAAAGTTCCTCTTTCCAGAACTAACATTTTCATTAATCTGTGCCAGGAATTTTAATTTTTTTTTAATGTTGATATGATGCATCGTTTCAATTTCTAAGATACTGGTGATGTTGATGTTCAAAAAATATGGACTTTAAAAGTGACTGTACCAAGATAGTAATTAATTACTTCGATTTTGTGTACCGTTCATTTCTTAAGACAACCTGTTGCTTGAAAGCAAAGATAAATCGTGCGATGGGGCTTTGGCCTAGTGAAATGCATGACACCGTTGTAAAATGGGGTGTAAATCAACACACATGTTTAATGTTTTTTCGAGATATTCATATTTATGGAGATACCATTTTAGGTCAAATTGATCATACGAACTCTATTGCAGCAGGAATCCTCCGATAGGTACAATATCTTTAATGATAAGTAATCATAGGAAATACTTGCATACTTAAAATGAGATCAAGGTTTTTTTTTTTCCTTCATTGACATTAGTGGGTTACAAACTTACAAATTAATGTGATGTTTTATGCAATCAGGGAATTAACTAATTAATCTGCTCCATGAAGAAGGGTCCATATATTCATATAGTTTACATCCAATATATTGATTTGATTAGAGACAATATTTTGGATTTTTACTATCGGCAGATATTGCTTAGATTGTGAAACATTTGTAACTCCTATCAATATGACTTGAGGAGATTTATTACCTGCTTTTGTTGTAATATACGTGTTCTAATCACATGCCTATTATGCCATAGATCATGAGGTTTGTCATGTGTTGTGCTTGATCATGAGGAAACAAGAAAGATGGATGAGCATTCATTGAATAGATGGCTCACTTCATGGCAATGATATATAGGGAAGATACCAAATGTTTTGGAGAACAGTCAGGAAATTTTCATTCCCACTTTGGCAAATCAGTAATCTCTGTCAATGATTAGGAAACAGTGAAGCAAATGGTTTTATGCAGTTCATTACATGGCGTTCATCATATATTTTTAGGAAATAACTAAATTAAAAATAGTCAATCAGTTCATTTACAGGGCACTTAAATTGAGCTTGTTATGTGTTTGGTAGCATCTGTATGAGAATATTTGACTTTATGCCCACTTATAAATATCAATACTTGAGAATCTGATATTTCTATATAACTTCATTCTTTCCACATGAGAGTTTTTTTCTGCAATGCTTAAAATGCTACAGCAAGGCGAATGGAGTAACCGGATTGTTATAGGATGGCCAAGCATCCGTTATATTATGATCAGCTAAGAATATATTTGCAAGCCTAGCTACTAGCGAGAACACATGAGCAATGGACATTTAATTAATGGTTTTTAAGAGGTGATTATGAATCTTGCGCAACACTAACAATATAGGCCATCAGCAATATATACACATTATAGACAGCCTGGTCATCCAAATTCAAGTAAACGCAAGATACATTAACCGGCTTCCATTCATGATTGAAGGAACAAATGTTTTCATTAACGAGTAAACGGATTTCTTAGAATTGTTATGAGTACATAAAATTCAAGAGAGTAAGATAAATTAACAACCATGCTTTCAAAATTTTAAAACACACTATGCAGTAGAAAGAAAGAACTAGAAATTGTTCCCGTGCAATCAAGACCTCTCTCTCATGGGAAAAAGGCACTAGACCACATAGCATTGTGGTTGTCCCCAAATGGCAGCATCATTTGATCATCCCCACCAAAACCCATATGCTCATTTGGATTGTTTATCCATTCAGTGAACCATTGTGGCCTTTGCATAGCATCCATGGCCAAATGTTCAACAACCGGCTTCTGATCTTGACCATGCATTCCATTCCTCATCATTTCGTTACTACTCCTTGATGCCACCGGTGCAACTTGGAGAGGAGCCGAACTTTTTTTCAGTGACTCAATCTTCTTGTAAATTTCCTTCAAATTTTGATCCAACAGCCACCCAAGATCATGAAGATCCGCCATGGCCAAGTTTTGCAGCCCTCTCCCGGTCAAGCACTGGTACATCACTTCAGTCATCTCCTTCTCCCGATTCTCCTTGTGCTGTTTCTTGAGATGTTCATTTGCTTTTGCTATCCTCTGCCTAATGAAACTCTCTTGGGTCACCATCTTCTTGCTTTGCTCCATCTCGGGCAACCTCTTGAACTGTGAAAGCACGCGTTGGACCCCCATGGTGTTTGGCCAGACCTCAGGTTGAGACTCGTATGGACTATATATAATCGCGCAGGCATCAATACCACAGAGAGTGCAGAGCTCACTCACCTTCTTCATCAGACCCTTCTTCCTTTTCTTGAATGTTGCTTTTCTTGCTGAATCATTAGTGATGAATGCAAGCTTCACCTTCTTTCTAGTCATGGCTAAGGCTATAGACCAAACAGGCAAACAACAGGAACCATATGGTAGTCCCTTGGTCCAAATGTCCAATGCTATATATACACTTAAGGAGATACCAAAATTAATAGTAGAAGATTTTGAATTTGTATGTCCTTGTTGGACATAATGGTGACCCGGAAGATTTTGCTAGGAAGTTATTAATTACCAATTAATAATTATAATGCTAAGAGGAGCACCCCAATTTTTTTTAAATTTCAGAGCAATATTTTTTATGCTTAAGGGGCTGTAAATTCTCATTGTTAAACATGATTTTACATTACAAAAACTACTGTCGATAGGGACTAGATTGTAATTTCACCTGTTAGACTGTCCCCTTTGTGTAGAAACGGAGTGCTCACACCAAGGGTACTTCAAACCTAAATATTTGTCGGGGATATGAAATATTGGATTGGAGATTTTCAGGCGGCGGTATCATTGAGACAATTTAATGTGTGAGTTGTTTAAGAGTATATTTTGTTTTCTATTTTTGGACAGCCCATTAATTTTTGGGGATAGGATATAAGATAGCATATCATATATATATATATATATATATATATATATAACTTTTGGTTTTGTGGCTATGCTTGCCAGTAGCTAGCTCATTCACACAATAAAATTCTATCAATCTATTTTTTTTGGTACATGGTAACAGCTAGGAAAAGATTGACATTGAAGTCTATTTATGAAGAGGGACATCTACATGTAACCTTCCTGGTTCAGGTGGCCAACTATGCAACAACACAAATGAAAGAATAAAGATAGGGTAAAGAGTATATACATGAACAATGGCTTTTCCTTATGGGTTAAGTAGTAAAGATAAGCCTTGGGAATTGGAATTGAAAATCCCATATATGTGCACCTTGACATGTAAATCTGCTTCATAATCATCAGAAGTATTGAATTTAAAATTTAAAAATTTTTGCTTAAAATAAGATGATATTCTAATGATTAATATTTAAAACACTCGTACAAATGACTATATATTATTGGCCCATTGTATTACATTAACATAATAAGGTAATATAATAATTCTAACCAATATTTTCTGGCTTTGCAGAGATTGTTACAAAAGACTAGTTCTCCAGAATGCATTGCATTTTGAAAAACACGGGTCGAAGTAAAAATGGGCATACCCACATTGCGGCAAAGGTACAATTTCCCAAGAAAATTACTTGTTTACTGGGCTGGGTTAGGCCTGCAATCCGTTTCCCTAATTGGGCCAAAAAGGAGTATAACACGCCTACCCAGTTCGAAATTCCGAATCTTCTCCCTCCGCTTCAAAATTCAAACTTTAGATGGTAAATTTCACTTATCACTCCTGCACTTTGATCATAATTTTATTTTGGTCTTTTTATTTTTAATTATTTCATTTTATCCCTTACACTTTCAGTTAAGTAGCAATGTGTTCAATCCGTCAAATTTTCGTTAATAAAGGTAACCGAAAGCTCTTTTTTTATTTTTTTCTTTTAAAAAAATAAAAAACAATATTTTTTTATTATTTTTTATTTTTAGTTGTTAACAAAATTCAAAAAATGAAACAAAAAATACTCAAATGGATTTTTTTTTTCAAAACATTGTTTTGGTATATTAGCATAAAAGTAATCTACAAATGTATTGAAAACAAAAAAAAAAAAAATCTATTTTAGTGTTTTTTGTTTTCTTTTTTAAATTTTGTAAATAACTAAAAAAATATTAAACAAACATTGCTTTTTATTTTTTAAAAAAATAAAAAAATAAAAACAAAAAACGTTACCAAAAAAAACATTTAAAAAAATAAAAAACAAAAACAAAAAACGTTATCAAAAGCTTATTTAATAAACACAAAAACAAAAAAACGTTATCAAAAAAATAAAAAACAAAAACAAAAACGTTACCAAAAGCAGTGTTTATTTAATATTTTTTTTGTTTTAGTTGTTTACAAAATTTGAAAAAAAAACACTAAAAATGGGTTTTTTTTTAATTTTCAATACATTTGTAGGTTATTTTTATGTTAATAGTACCAAAATAATGTTTTGAAAATAAATAAAAAAATTTATTTTAATATTTTTTTTTTTTTTTTTGTTGAATTTGGTTAATAACTAAAAATAATAAATAATAAATAAATATTATTTTTTATTTTTTTAAAATAAAAAAATAAAAAAAAAATTTTTTTGTCACACTTATTAATAAAAATTTAATAAAAAAATTACATTATTATTTAACTAAAAATATAAGAGATAAAGTAAGCCAATTAAAAGTAGATGAATTAAAGTGGGATGGTGACCGAAATACAGTAAGTAAAATTTATCCAACTTCAAACGAAAGCTTCACAGCGGCACTAGTCCCGACGCCTTCACCCTCAATCCAGTCTCACGATCTCTCCCAGCAGCAGGAACGTCACTCTCTCTTTCTCGCTGGAGTTCACTTCCAAACCCTAGCCCTGATGCTAAGCTGGCCAATCCTATTGATTCTGGCAGTGTTTACAAACGGTTGGTTAATCTGCTAAACAGGGCTGAGGTAAATAACATCTCATGCACCCGATCATAAAATTCGATAGGCAATATTCAGTACTATTTTCTGTGTAAACTTGGCCTGTTAGATTTCTATTTTTAAATAAATCTACTTGTTGATTATATCAGTTAATATAAGACAATTTTGTGCTTCAATTTTGTCAAGGTTGGGTTATTGTTTTCAATTAGATGGATATAATCTGTCATTGTGTAGTTGGGTTCCACTATTCTTTTTATCCAATTGATCCAAATCTAAACATAATTTTATCTTTTCTTTATCCTCTTGTTGGTTTCTACTTTCTATGTGGAATATTAGCATGTCTTATTTTTTTCTTTTGCTCGCTACATGTTCGACGATATGCATAAAGTAAAAACACCCTTGTCGTTGTGTTGGTTGGTAGGTTTTTGCGGTCCTTGAGGCTTAGTGTTAACAGTTTGCGGGACTTTTGAACTAGAAAATGAGTGTGGCCGGTACTATGGAGGAGTTAATACAATTGGGTTTTTGAGTTTTTTTTTTAATATATTTTTACTTGGTTAATTTATTTATTTATTTTTATTTTTTGATAAATACTTGTTTGACCAAGTCAATTAACCAAGTTAAAATTAACTTGGTTAATTTAATTATTATGTTTCTATCAACGATTACTTTTATATTGCTCCTAATTAATGGCAGTGGTGAGAATTCCCATTGGCTAAAGAACAGTTATTAGTATGACATTTTTATGATTTTTTCATGCTGAACAATTGAAAATATTTTTCAACAAAATGTTTTTGGAATCTTAGCGAAACATCGGGCAAGGAGAAGAAAATTCACTTTTTCATTTAAAATATTTTGCATGTAAAACGTTTCACAGGATTCAACAAGCACTTGATATTTCACGATTAAGGGCGTAATACTCTTTGTATTACCAGTCCTTATATATCAGATTAACAATCAAAATATGGTCAAAAAAAAAAATCTCTATTGGATAGGGTTTCTTCCTATACTTGTGAATTTCATGGGATCCAGAAATGATACATTGGAAGAGTCCTCTGGGTTTCCGATATCAATAGGTTGATTGTTTCACTCCTATATCTTCCAAAAGGAAAAAAGCTGTATCAGAGTTGTTTCCTAAATCCGAAAGAGAGTACTTGGGTTCTCCCAATAACTAAAAATTGTAGCATGCTTGAATCTAACTGGGGCACTCTTCATGTTTCCTTTACTTCTTAATATGATAAGTTATTGTAGTATGCTTTAGTTTAATTCCTTACCTTTTGTAGTGATAAGAAAGAAAATGTACTTTATTCATGCTCTGCTTTTGCAAATTGTGTCATACTTGTTTTGCAGGGGGGAAAGGCAATGAAAGTTAAGCTCTTACGTATCCGTCTTATGACAATTCTTTTTCTTTTGTCAAACAATTGCTTTATGAATATGTGTGTTTGTACCTCCTTTAAACCTAATTTTTTAGTCAGCTATTGTTCTCTTTTCTGTCTCTCTATCTCTGTCACTATATTTGTGTATAATCTCCTCCGAATTAATTTTGTTGATAGAAGGAGAAATTATAGGAATAAATTAGAAACCTTAAGTTTGATGTAAAAATATGATGGACCGTTTCGATAAATACTACCTTCATATAGTTTTATTCATGAATTTCAATTTAGAGCTTCCTTTTGAAAATCAAGAGACTAAAGAAAGTGGTTTCTCTGGAATTGTGGAGGCCCGCAACTGCACATGTGAACTCATGGAATCAGGAGTCTTTATGAAATAGATGGCTGTTGATCAAAATGAAGCTTTTGACAATGGTTAAGACACAGGTGTTTCTTCATCTCGGAACTTATGAAATCTAAATTTGTGATCACCTAGAAGCTTACACGTAAATAACAAATCTAAATTTTAAGTGTGGAAATTGAAAAATTTTCTAAGTCGTAACCACCCAAAACATAATTGTTTTTTGGATAGAAAGAAAGGCATCGTAAGTTTGATAACTGTTTTAAATAATTTTTAATTAGTTATAGACCTTGTCTCTTGATTTTTTTAAAGAAATACTATCATGCCATTTGGCTGGAAAAAATTATTTCAGGAATTTCGATTCTTGATACGAGCTTGTTGTGTTATTGATTTGTGCATACAAATTATTTGACATAATCAATGTTTTGTCCATAATCTTTCGATTGTTTAGTATCTAGTTTTTCCCGTCTGCTTTGTAATTGTGGTCTCTTTGTTATGATATGACATGAGTAGTCTGTTGTGTTCAGGGAATCAAATTCTGTAATATAGGCACCAGTTGTTTGCTAATTAGTTGTTTTAGATTTTGTTTTAAATCGTAGATTAAAACTTTTCAAAAGCCACGATCACATATTTTGAGCCATTTGTAGATTCAGTTTTCGCTTGACCAGTGCCTTTGCTAAACACTGTTGGGCTCATGAATAGAGTAAGTTCTCTTTAACTGTTTTCATGTTACTTGTTGTTTGAACTTAATAAGTTAAGGTTTGTAATGGTTTCACTTCTATATTAATTGTAGGTGGCATGCTGTTGCTTCATGGACTTGGGATGCGCAAGATGAAACATGTGGAATATGTAGAATGGCTTTTGATGGTTGTTGTCCTGACTGTAAACTACCAGGGGATGATTGCCCGCTAAGTAAGTTACTGCCTTTAGTTACATCATTCCCTGCATCATTTTTTCATTATTAGTAGATATTTTCTCATTTATGTTATTGGGTCTTTGGAGTTTAGTAACTCCTTTGATGGGTTTCATAATGTCTGTGCACTCATTCAAATTAAGTTTCTCTAGACTGCATCTGACTGAGGCCTTTTGCTTGCTTGAACTTGAACTTGCTAGGATACAGTTCTATGAAAATGCTTGACATATATATGAAAATGCTTTGAGGTTCAATTTTATTGCCAACTTGATGATTCATGAATTATGCTTGACATGTGCTGATTGAAAAAATTAATTGGGAATTAGGTCTTAATCCGCCACCTCTTAGAAAAAGAAAGTAAGGAAATTATTTGATTGCATTCTTTCTTTTTAGTAAATTCTTCTAGCCTTATGCTTAATTCGCATGATCAACATTGGAAAGACATCTTCGTATCTAGACTCTCCCTAGCAGATATTACTGATGTGAGCATATTAGCCTATAACATAGTTTTTCCTGACCTCTTCAGCACTTTTTGTTGGTATTGAATGTGGATGCATTATTTGTTATCCCTAATTTTTCACTCTGATGATTAAATTGTAAACATTGGCTATACTTTGCGTGCACAAACACATGCTAGTGTGAGTGAGTGGGCTCGCATGTGTGATCTGGCACATCAGCACGCATACATGCACTAGGAGTGTCCATGGTCCATGCAACTAACTGGGATTTTTGTCCCATTGTCTCAGCCTGATGCTTGAGTGGGTTTTAACTTTTAAGCCAGCCTGGTTTTAAGAGGGCAAGCTTGTATTTGTACACATCTATGCTCTTCCTTTCTTGGCTGGATAGTCCTTGAGCAAGGATAGATTGTGGATTACTTCTGGGGCCAGCCATGGTTCAACTACATTATATGAGGATGGGCTTAGGCTGATACCATATGCCTGAAATTCAGAAGTTGCCCAGACCTATTGGTTATAGAAGGCTGCTGGATTCGCTGGGCATGTGTTCTGAGCTAGGGCATAGTGTCACCGGCCGGGCGCTTGCCATTCGATCCAAAAGTTTAAGCTATTAGGTGGTACTGCGTACCCCCCTTATATGGTCCAAGACTTCTCTGCTCCTATTCAATGTGGGATTGTGACATACTCCCCCACCCAAATTCGTGACGCTCTCATCATGGATCGGACTACCCTGCCTACTCTAGCTGAACGCTTGGCGTAGAATCGGATCAGGAGTTGGGCTATTCTGATACCACTTGTCACGGGTCGAACGCGTGCTATCTGACCCAAAAGCTTAAGCTATTAAGTGGTGCTGCCTACTCCCTTATATGGCCCAAGATTTCCCTCCTCCTATCTAATGTGACATCGTGACAATAGACTGATACCTATATGCCTGAAATTTGGAAGTTGTCTGTTGATTCGTTGGTTGGGTGGTGTGAGGTATGGCCCAAGGTCACCTCTAACTCAGACATGGAAGCAGATTGATATGACCTTACAAACTAATCCAAGATTGAGCCATGGATGCTTAAGAGCATTTCAACACTGCTATGTCTCTAGTTCACACACAAGCACAAAAGCTTGTGTGTTTGGTACAAGGGAATGGAATGGAATGACCATTTCCATTTTCATTCCCATTCTATTGTTTGGTACTGCTACTTAAAGTTGGAATGGTCATTCCTTAGGAGGGACTATTCTCACTTTTTGTTGGAATGCACATTCCCTCTTTCAATAGTGGGAATGGCCATTCCATTCTCGCATAAAATGAGAACACAAAAAAAATTTTATTACATTTTAGTTGTCAAATTTCTTGAAAAAAATAAAACATGTTTGCTAAATATTTTTTTATTTTTTATTTTAATAATTCAAAAACAATTTTAAAAAGTTGAAAAATTTTGAAAAAAAATTATTTTTTTGTATTTATTTTTAAAACAAATCTTCCTTCTCTCCTTCCTTGCCCCCCCCCCCTTGCCCCCCCCCCCCCCCCCCCAACCAAAAACCCACACCGCCGCTGTTGCTACCGCCATCACCACAACTTGACCACTTGTCTATATATATTATATATGTGAGTGAGGGTATGAAACCTTTGGTCTCTGGGGATGAAGACATCCACAACCTTGCCATACTTTTCAAAGAGCGGTAATAAATCATCTATGCTGGTTCCTATTGAACAAGAGAAATAAATATCAAAAAAATCAAAAATCAATCAAAACAGGAAGGGTGTGGAATGGAGAGGATTGAAAATTTGTGAAAATATTTCGGGCATTTACAGAAGGTGATGTTCCATCTTTTTACATATCATTGCCGTTGCCGCCACTATAACCCACCGCCGCCACCACTTCCACTACCACCCTTCGTCACTATAGAAATGCCCAATAATATTTTTAATATTTCATATATAATATGATATTTTCATGTTATATACTAAAATTTTATTCCATTCTAGTATTATTAATTTTCCTTGCCAAACAAGGGAATGCCCAATAATATATGTATATATATATTTGTTACTAAACAAGGTAATAGGAATGTTAGGAAAAAAAAGAAGAATGGGAATGATCATTCAATTCCCACTGAGTGCTTAATCTTGATATTGTTACGTGCCTAAATGTTAACACTTGGATGCCTCCAAATACTGCTATCCATATTGGCATGCTTGTAAGGACTCACAAGTGGGCACCTAAGAAGCACGGATACGGACACTAAACACAATAGTTTTCAAAAAGTGAGGACACAAACACAGTAAGGATACGGCAAAAAAAATTTGTTTTATACATTTTTATGTATAATGTATATGAAATATAATATCCAAAGGTCATCAAAAGTGTCTTAAATGTTCCAATAAGTGTCCTAGATGTGTCTAATGTGAGTTCCTGTATGTCCTAGACATATCCATTAAAAAATAAATAAATAAAAATTGAGTACACTCCAGTTGGTCTGTCTGAAGAGTATGTGTGTCCAACACGTGTCGAACAAGGATACGACATCTTAAATGGAGTGTTCGTGCTTCCTAGGTGAGTACCTTGCAAAATATACCCGTAAGAAAGGAGCAAAACACCCAATTTAAGTAGCAGGCATAAATAATGGAATATAAGGTTCCCTTTAGCTGAGCTGAGCTTTATAACTTCTCTTAGTTTGGAATAAATGAGAAGCATGAAACTTTGCATGTTGAAAGATTTTAGCCTCACTTTTTTGCCTATTGCCATTGCCTTCTAGAACAGTTGGGTATTTTACTTGCATGCGTATTGGACTGGACATATTTGGTTCCTCAATATTCTGATGGTGCATTCAGCCTAATTTTCATGCTAAAAGTTCTTATAATTATTTTGTTTCGAAAAACAATATAGGAATGTGCCAGAATATGCAAGAGCAAATCAATTGCGTAACTACGAGAGAGAGAGAGAGAGAGAGAGAGAGAGACTTTGCCAACAAATTACTTTTATGGGGAAGCTGATCTGAATGTTTCATAGCTGTTAGTGCTGGTATGAGATATGTTCCAATGAGTATTCATTTAATATAGTTGCTAAGACTACAAACTGATGGAGTCAAAAAATTCCACACCTATACAGAGGGCACTTTCAGTTGCTCTAGGTTTTAACGACATGCTCCTCACCAGATTTCCAGCCAGAGATGAAGTTTGGCTCAAAGTTTAACAGGTCTGTTTGGTTAAACAAAAGCTTACGAGAACTTGACTTTTAGGTGTGGGAGTAAGCAATTAAAAGATGCTTAATGAGAAGCTTTTGAAGTAGGGAACCACATGGGTAGTCCCACAATTTGGTAAGGTGTAGGTGTATACTTGTTTGAATGTATATGGATCCCAGGGAGAAATCATTATTAGCACAATGCAAAAGGTATGCCGCGGTCAGAGCCTTTTCCTCCTATAATTGTTTAAATGTGCCCTCTCTCTCTCTCTCTCTCTCTCTGTGGGGCGAACTGTGATTTATTATCACAATTAATGGTAAAGAAATAGCTTAGCATTAGTGGTTTGGTGTTATTAGATTTTCTTTTTTTACTTTTCCTACATCATATATGTTTCGGGCCAACTACCAATGTCCATAAAAGTCCTTCCTTTCCTTAAGCTAGAATAAAAGTAAACTTTGAAGGTTTTTGTTCTGTTTCTCTGATTGGGGTACCTTCAATTATCACAACTTTTTTACTTTGTCACATAGCATTGTACATGATGAAGATTATGTCTTTTGTTTCACTTTTGTAATCAACCATGGCATGAGCCTTAAACATGGGTAGCAACTAAGCTGCCAAGGTATACCACAATATAAGATGAAACCTTCAGTTATAAGGAACAGATATTTACTCTCAGTTCTCTTTCCGAACTATTTATTGACATTTGGCAAACACTAATATAAACACTTCTGCTAATTTATCTGTGAACCAGCTAAATTCAGAGGTGGAGAATTACCTGTAAGATGTAGCAGTGATTATTCTGATTAGATGTTAACGTTTTTCTTCTCAATCTTTTTTAACTTGAGTAGTGTGGGACCACAATTGAGTTTTTGTGTGGTATTCGTAAGTCTGTTTATAGAACTAACACTTCAATTACTGTTGTTTGTCTTGCAGTCTGGGGTGCATGCAACCATGCGTTTCATCTTCATTGCATCTTGAAATGGGTCAATACGCAGACTCCTCAAGCACATTGCCCCATGTGCCGTAGGGAATGGCAGTTTAAAGAATGAAATCAAATCGGTTGAATTTGTTTTTCCCCAGCTCTCTCTCTCTCTCTCTCTCTCTCGTGTGTCTTTCTTTAATTACTTTTTATTTCTCTGGATCATGTGTAGAAGTGTTTTGACTAGAAGTAGAATAATCTCACCCTGTCGCTCCTTGTTGGGGTTAAATGTATGCCTAATGTTATCTTTTGCGCTGTGACTCTTAGCTTCGGCCTCGACATAGGTATAGTGGGAGAAGCGGCAGATGTGAGAGGTGATGTAAAGTGCACTCTTCCCTGACGGGAGTGTTGGGTACCAAACCTGCACCTCCATTTATAGCACCAAAAGATAATAATAATAATCTCAACCCAAAGTTGCAGTTGTCGTTTCTGTAATTATTTCTACTGCAGCAATTATTTATTCTTCAGAACTCTTGGAGATGGTTAATTAGTGATCTTGAAAGTTGAGTTCATGCATCTAGCACCAACTTTTGAAAAGGAAATATTGGGAACAGGCTCTAGAGGTTAAAAAAAAAATATTGAGTACAATAATATATGTATCGACTGGAAAATCTCGGATCCCACCAGAAAGAAATTCTATACTTAGTAGCTACTAAAGTTTTATGCCGCTGTTCTATATTAGCTGGTGCTCTGTCTCACTCAGATAGGGTTTGGCACATGCAGCTACCTAAAATAGATAGAGTTGTATTATGTATGTTCCAACTACATTGACATGTATATCTTTTGAATTAGGAAAGCTAGTGGGTATGTATGCAAGCAGTGGTACAGCCAAAAAATATATTTAAATAGACAAACACTAATCACGACTTTTAAGGAAATATTTATAATTTTTTAAAGGGGTAATTTATTATTTTTAGGGAGATAGAGAAAAAAATTTTAAGTTGTAGAAAAATAAATAAATTTTTAAAAATTGAGAGAGGCAAGTGTCTCCTCTAAGGGCATGGTAGCTACGTTGCTGCTTGCAAACATGGTTTTTGGATATTTGCTTGGAAATTGGAAATTTTTCCAAATCAGCTGCTTATTTTGGATGGTGATGGAGACAACCATTTCTGGCTCTCTCAGCCTCTAGTTTTCCTCTTTGACTATTTATTTACTTATTTGTTTGATTATTGTGCATCTTGATGTCGGCAGCCAGTATATGCTTTGTGAGTCATCTTCTACTACCTTCATCTAATTTGATTTATTAATCCTTTGTGCCTTTTTAGAGGTTGCAAGTCATATTCTGGTTATGGATATGGGAAGTTTATACTGATAATGACTGCATTTTTTGATCGTCACAAATTTTTATGTGACCGTTGTCACGTGTGATGGCCACTCTGAAGCAAAATCAATAGTTGTTTAATTAAATTATTAAACTTGCCAACTTGGTATGCCATTGTCACCAACAGGAGGAACAATTCAGTAAGTACATCTTTTTTTTTTTGGCCACAGGGATCACAAACATGCTAAATAGTTGCTTCTTTTTTCAAATGAATAGGGTATATTGTGTGGTTGGGGCTCTTTTTTGTCTTTCTTAATTAACCTTTTGATTTTTATGTGGCGGGCTCTACTCATCTCCTAGCAAGAAATGGTACGACTCTTTTGTCTCTTTAGTTTTTGTTTGTATTTTTCTTTTTTTTTTAATTCATCAAAATCATATTTGATTCTGTTAAATTAATTCTCAAACTTGTTTTTAATAAATTTTATAAAAAAAAAATATCTCAATAAAAAAATATTTTTTTGAGTTTTTGAAATTGCAATTGCCCGGTTTGTGATATTAATGGGTTCGTCTCTTTTCTTGTCCGAATGTGATTTTGTTCTTTTAAGTGTGTATTTCTTTGTCCTTTTATAAAAATAATTAAAAAAAAATTCAATTTCATACTAAAATAAAAATAATGATATTTTCATAGGAAAACGAGAAGTTGGTTGCCTTTTCTTACAAAAACGAAAACGAAATGCACTTTGATTCCTCAAGCAATAGCAAGGTAAAAAATTCGAAGTAAAATGGGGACCATCAAGAAATGCTGACAAGAAGTTGGTAATAGCCGACGAATATTAGCAGGTTGGTTTTATTGTTATGGCACATTGGATTATTAGTCGGCAACAAACACTTGGGAGACAAAAATATTAGTGCCTTCTAGATACAATTTTGTGTGTCCCTTCCATTCAATTTATCACTCTTTTGTTCTATTCCGCTTCGTGGGTGCGCCACTAGTTAAGATATCCCTCTTTTTAAACCATATCATGATAGGATTTGTTTAATTTCTTTAAACCTCCGTTTGTTCAGCGAGACACGCACGTCCTTAATTCTGCGTTTAGTAACGTAAATAAGAGTCGGAATAAGCAACTCAGATTGTGCCTTTTATGCCGTAATACACTAGATTAAATGATTTTAGGCTGATTTAAGAGAGAAACAAACACTATAGAACTGTAAGAAACAAAAACTAGTAATGTTATAGCACAAATATGTCAACTACTAAAAGCTGTAAAACCATACATAAACAATAATCCAAACACCTGGAAACAAAACCAACCACAAGTCCCAAGTACTCAACCCTTTAAATCAAAATACCCAAAAACAGAATGAAGTATAATGAAAGACACCAAATCAACACTGTTCATCATGGCCGTTGGACATCCATCTCCTCCCTTATAGCAGAAACGAAAAGGACTTCTATCGTCACCCTCGCGTCTCCACCTGCCAACAAGAAAAAGTAGGGCACCCTTTTGTCAATTAGTGTTAATTGTAACTCTTCTCCTTTATTCTCTACAAATGTATTTTCTAAATCAAACAATAATTTTTATACAATATTCGCATACAATATGCACTGACAGCGGCGCATGATCACCTGACCACGGTCAGGATATGAGAAAATGGTCCTAACGAAATTTGTACGTTTTTCTTTTACTTTTTTGTGGTCAAAATTTCAAATGGCGGTGTATATATGTGTATCTATACATATATATATATAGATATTATTATCATGTATGATTATGACAACAACGGCCTATGGCCATGAATACAATGGTTTGAGCCCCATTGATTAATTACTGGACCCATTTGTGCCAAACTCCTTTTAAATAATGCACGCTTAAGATAGTTTGGTACAATTTTTTAATTTTTTTTAATTTTACTTTTTAACTAAGAAAACAAGATAAAAAAAGTAAAAAAATAAAAAATAAAAAATTTTAAAATCTTTTTATTTCAAAGTTTAATTTTATAACCCTTATATTTTACCTTTATATATATATATATATATATATAACAAGATTAATTTTATAAAAAATAAATAAAATACATATATAATACCTCACAAACTTTTTTTGAAATAAAATACCATATATATATATATATTAATATCTATTTATATTTTAAAAATATGATAAAATTATATAATTAATTATTATAAATTTTAGATTATGTGACTCCGTTGACACCTAGCATATATAAATATATGTAACATTTGACATTTTAATTAATTATAAAAAGAAAAGGAAAAGGCGGGAAAAAAAACGCCATTTTTGGCACTGTAACACCAACAGTTATGGTGCTGACTAAAACATCGATCTTTAATTTTCAGAGATAAAGTTTAAAAAGGAAAGAAAGGAAACAGTAGCCATGGATTGATAGGTGGTCACAGCCTTTTGTGGTACTGCTAGGGTTTTAATAGAGAGAGAGAGAGAGGTTTACCTAGAAATTTATTTACTTGGTTATGGCATAAACGGCATAGATAATACCAGGGATGTATCCAAATAAGGTCAACAACAGGCAGATCCAGAACTCCACCTGAAACCCACATAGAAAGAATCATCAGACTTTGTCATAACAAGTTGCAAATATATATGTTATATACACACATATATACACTTGTAAATATCCATAAAATTCTCTTTCTTATCTGATATACTTTTATCTTTCTTTGGCCTTTAGGGCCTTTAAGCACCAAGAGACGTTTCAATTTTCTCCATAACCCATGTCATAATAACATGTTTTATCACAC
Organism: Euryodendron excelsum; assembly: GCA_033060915.1. Classification (NCBI taxonomy): domain Eukaryota; kingdom Viridiplantae; phylum Streptophyta; class Magnoliopsida; order Ericales; family Pentaphylacaceae; genus Euryodendron; species Euryodendron excelsum. The sequence continues at coordinate 42,431,190 of CM065379.1, forward strand.
GAGCAACAAAAAAACATCAGATCTGTATGTTGACATACGCATATATATCTATATAGGCCGAGAGAGAGAGAGAGAGAGAGAGAGAGAGACCTTGCAACCGAACTTGAGGAAGACACCAAGGGGAGGCAAGATGATAGCCAAGATGATATCAACGCAGGTGGCTGTTGACCCGTCTGCCATTTTCCCTTCCAACCAAATCTCTTTTTGGATTCTCAAATATAAACACAAAAATCAGAGAGAGACACAGAGAGAGCTAACAGAGCTTCAGAGAGAGAGAGAGAGTAAACACACAAAGCAGAGGTGAGAAAGGAAGCGAAGTTGAGGTAGTTGTATTTATAGAAGGTGAAAAAAAGGAGAAAAAAAAAAAAAAAAGATCGCCACGTGTAGCGAGAAGATTCGATGGGAAACAGGGGAATACGAAAATACAAAAACTTTGACTTCCCGAATACACCCTGTTTCCTTAGCCGCGTTGTTTTAACTTTTAAGAATGGCTATCCTCAATGTTTCTAACAGTTTCGAATCATATCCACGTCACAGCTCATTCAAGATTTTAATTTGGTTTGGGGGCCAACGTGGCACGTGCTCGTTTCCCCATGTGCCCCTTGTGAGCCCCATCCTTTCCTTTATCCACTGCCACCCCCTACATGTGATGAAAAATAGTATCTCCAAAGTCTTAATAGCACCCCACTCCATACCACGTGTGCCAGTAAATTGAATCACGTACAAGTAAATTGAATCACGTACTAAACCTTCTCATATATACATGAATATACCTTTTTTTTTGGACGAATTATTTCTCGTACTATATAAATAAAATAATTATTAGGTCAAATATTCTAAGAACAATTTCAAATAATTGATGACATTTAATAGTTTTTGAAACTAAAATTTTAAAAAAAGGAGACTCCCAAATCTCATGCCTAAATTATCACACCGATTCTTTGAGTTACAAACTTTGGTATATTTAAATAAAAAAATTTTCACAAAATATAAAAAAATTACTACACATAATCTTATTTTTTAATTTTTTTTTATCCCTAAACAAAAATGAGTGGGTATTATGTATATTTACTAAAGCAGATCACCTACATTCTTAAGTTTGAGCAAAAAATCAATGTGTTTTGATTTAAAATAAATAGGTCACAAGCATTCACATCATTTTGTGTCAAAATTCTATTTATACATAACATTACTTTATTTTAAAAGACAGCTTAAGTCAGTACACACGAGATTTTTATGCTAAGATCATGTAAGGGTTCAAATGTACCTAACATTATCCAAAAGCTTTTAATTTTGGAATCTATCACGTCCAAATTGCAAGGATAACTTTACGAAGGTATACACACGCAAATATGTTGAATGTACGCCATGGACACGTAGAAATGGAAAAATGGGATAAGGAACATTTTTTTTTTTTTGGGTCATCGGATAAGGAACTTTTGATTAGTCGGTGGAGGATTTTTGTTGAATACAATAACATGGAGACAGGCTCTAGAACTGGGAGCAGGGATGCGACCCTCCTCAATGCATGTTTATCTATAAAGATTCATAGCATTAAATTATGTTTTAGAATTTACCAATGAAGTTGCTCCATTTGTGTAATTAGTTTGTGCTAACTCATTGATTTCTGATGCTAAGATCATTCACCGGCGGCGGCGACGGGGCAGCATTTGCATACTGACACCGTTTCTGATTTCACGAGCAGGCCATATTATAATAGTTTATGCTTTGTTTTCTCAATGTTAAAGTCTCTTCATTCCAGGTAGCGAACCGTGTTGATATCGAGTATGCGACCCGTCACTCCACGTGTCTTTGGCTTATTGTACGGCAACCGACATTGCCACCGGCAAATCACTCTTTGCCACGTGGCCATTGTTTGCGTGTAGTATATATATACTAAAATGACTGGCACGCGTTATGTACATGTGATACACTATATTTAATTATTTTCTACCATTAATTTAGTAGTGAGAAATTATAAAATTTGATAAAACAACTTAGTTATGAATATTATATAATTACCCTTACATGTTTTAAATATAAACTCTTACAAATTTTTGTTATGCGTTATTTTTATCAACAAAAAAAAATTACCAAAATAAAGAATCCACCAAAAAAAATTTACTTTATAATAGTAAGGATATATATATATATATATAATTAAAAAATTCCATTTGAAGGGGTTTCAGTTAGCCGGGCAGGAGTGAGATCATCATCATATTACTTTGCCATTTGTGCCTACTTATCGGGTCTAATTACATTTTATCTATTTATAATTTGAACAAAATTAGATGATCTCTTATAGTTTAAAAGTAAATACATAATTATTTTTAATTTGAACTTAATTATAAAATAAATAGAAATTATTAAATTTAACAAAAATTTTGTCACAGATGTATTTTTATAATTTTATCTCTCTAAAATTGTATATTAAAAAGATGATTTTGTCCCTTTATATCAAAATAAAGGCTTATCCTTCTTAGGGTTTTTTTTATTATTTTATCTCTCTAAAATTGTACATGAAAAAGATAATTTTATCCCTTTATATCAAACTAAAGAGTTATTAATCATAGAGATATTTTGGTTATTTTAAAAAATATGTCACGATTCTATCCATTTTATAGATAATTCAAATCATAAGAAACGTGTATATTCACGTTTAAATCAAAATGAGTCATCTAATTTTTACTCAACTGGTAGTGTTGTGAGTCTATTGCAATTTCAAAGGTTTTTTTTTTTTTTTTTTGATAAGAAGAAAACTGCTCCAAGTTTCAATTTCAAAGTTGGTCATATCTTTTTCCCGGACCTTTGAGGCATCAAGCAAAAAGCAAATGATCGATGCTGGTCACGCATCTAGATCTCACATTGCTTGGCATCAAACACATGTAAAATTTCTTATGATCAAATAATTAAATTTCTGAACTTGAAATTCTAAAGACTGTACAAATAAACATGTCGTTCAACATACCTGATCATATTATTGCAAATCTCAAAGCAATTTATTGTTGATCAGAAAAATTCTTGCGACGTAACCCAAAACAATTTGTCTGTTAAACCTCAATCCTATATTACACATTAATAATAATAATAAAAATAAGACCGACCATCGCAAATGTTTCTAGACGTTCAATAATAATAATAATAATAATAATAAATAATAATAAGATAAATCATTTATGTCACATCATGTGAACAACATAAAATCTTACAATACGTTCTCCTTGGAGTTCTTAATCTTGTATCCTACATCTACGGTACCACAAAAAGTTACAATTGGGGCTTGGTCTATGCCTAAGGGTTTAAAACATTCCCTTATAAAATTACAAATTATATTACACAAAGAAACGCAGACCACATATATCTCACATACCCAAATCTTCTTGGCATGTCGTGAAACTTTAGCCTACTTACTTGAATAATTATTATGAAAACTCTCTTCCCATTAAAATCTACTCCTAAAATTCACATAATACCCTCATATAAAAATCCATCATCACTCAAACAATTTCACAACTTGTACCACCAAACCTCACCACCACCAAGTCCACCACCACCACCACCACCACCACCAGCTGCGTTTCTCTCTCCTACCCATCTTAACACTCTTCTGAACACCGGCATCCAGAACAAGAACGTCAAACATGCCACCCAAATCCACACCCAAATCATCGCCCACAACTACATGTCCCTGCCTTTCCTCTTCAACAACCTCATCAATTTCTACGCCAAATGTGGGCATATCAACCAGAGCCTCACATTGTTCTCGACTACCCATGACGAGTCCAAGAATGTTGTCACTTGGACCTCTCTCATCACCCAGTTATCTCATCACAACAAGCCCCTTCAAGCCTTGACTTTCTTTAACCAAATGAGGAGCACTGGTGTCTACCCAAATCAGTTCACCTTCTCTGCTATTCTAGCCGCTTGCGCCAACACAATGATCCCTGTTCACGGTGAGCAAATGCATTCTTTAATCTGTAAACATGGGTACGAATTTGATTTATTTGTTGCTAGTGCATTGGTTGATATGTATGCTAAGTGTTCTAATATGAGCTCGGCAGTGAGATTGTTTGATGGAATGCCTGAGAGAAACGTTGTTTCCTGGAATTCTATGATAGTCGGGTTCTTGCAAAATAAGTTGTACGATCGAGCAGTTGGGCTTTTTAAGGAAATAATTAGAGAGACACTAAGTCCTGATCAAGTGAGTTTTTCTAGTGTTTTGACTGCTTCTGCTAACTTAGGTATTGGGGACACTGGGAAGCAAGTTCATGGGGTTGTAGTTAAACATGGCTTGATTACCTTAGCATATGTGAAGAATTCGCTTATGGACATGTATTGTAAATGTGGGATCTTTGAAGATGCTGTTAAGTTGTTCCGGGCCATTGGTGATAGAGATGTTGTTACGTGGAATGTTATCGTAATGGGGTGTGTCCAAAATGACAACTTTGAAGAAGCTTGCAATTATTTTTGGGTTATGAGAAGGGATGGGGTTTCACCGGATGAGGCATCATTCTCGACTGTTCTTCATGCTGCTGCTAATCTTGCGGCATTGGATCAGGGCACCTTGATCCATGATCAGATAATAAAAACTGGATTTGGGATGAATACTTGTGTCACAAGCTCATTGATAACAATGTATGCAAGAGGTGGGAGCTTGATTGATGCTCATCGGGTATTTGAAGAGAGTGAGGATCGGAATGTGGTCTCGTGGACAGCCATGATTTCAGCCTGCCAACACCATGGCTGTGCAAATCGAGTGGTTGAATTATTTGAGGAAATGTTGGAAGAGGGGATTAAGCCTGATTACATAACTTTTGTTTGTGTTTTGTCGGCTTGTGGTCACACTGGGCGAGTTGAAGAAGGTTTTGCTTACTTCAATTCCATGACTGAAATACATAATATGAACCCGGGGCCAGAACACTATGCTTGCATGGTTGACTTGCTTGGTCGTGCAGGCCGATTGCATGAAGCTAAGAAGTTTGCAGAATCAATGCCAATTAAACCTGATGCATCAGTCTGGGGAGCTTTGCTTGGCGCTTGCGGGAACGATGGGGACCTTGAAATGGGTAGAGAATTTGCAGAGAGGCTTTTCAAAATTGAACCCTACAATCCTGGAAATTATGTGCTGCTTTCTAACATGTATACACGCAGTGGAAGATTGGAGGAAGCTACTGAGGTGAGGAGATTAATGGGGGTCAATATGGTAAGAAAAGAGCCTGGATGTAGCTGGATTGATGTCAAGAACAAGACTTTTGTTTTTACAGCGCATGACAGATCACATACTAATACCATTGAGATTTATGAGATGCTGGGCAAGTTGGAAGAGTTGGTGACGAAGAAAGGTTACGTGGCTGAGACCTAATATGCAAGAAAAATGTTATTCTTCTAGAATTTTTGTATAGAATTTTACACTAGAATGATGTGACAATAGCAGTTTTGTAATAAACAAGTATCTTGATATGTTCTTTATTTTAAAGTGATAGACCCACAACTTAGCCACATCATTCTAGTGATAAATTCTATACGAATTTTTTGATTGTATAACATTATCTAATGTGCAATTAACAATGCCCAAGAGTACAAAGTCCGGAGCTTATGGTGTCACAGTGAAAAACTAGCCCTTGCATTTGGACTACTGACCCTTCCTATTAGGGCTCCAATTAGGATAAAAAAGAACCTCAGGACTTGTGGTGATTGTCATAAGGTTATGAAATTCGCTTCAGAGATTTTTGGCAGAGAGATTATTGTAAGGGATATCAATCGGTTTCATCGATTTGCTGATATTTTTTTGTTCTTGCGGAGATTACTGGTGACTGCAATTCACATAATCTACTTAGGGCCTTCTTCTGACTCACTGTTTACATGATTGCAAATGGAAAGCCACCTGATTTTCTGTGGTCATTCACCTACTACTAACATGATTAATATTTCTTTCTGTTACAAATTTTATCAAATCCTAAAATTCTATATAAACTCCTCTTTGGCTCATTCTAATTGATGATACCGATGTGCCCTCAAACCTGTGATCACTCAGAAGCACAAATCCTTCTAATTTCTCTATTGTTCTCTGAAAAACTTAGCTTTAATCTATGTTTTGTCCAGAAACTAAACCCTATAATATTATGTCAAGATGTAATAGCAATAAGTAATATTGTATACTTCCAAAACAAAAAGAGAACAACACATTCAACCATGAACACATTAGTCTTTTGTCGTGAAAATTCTTAAATAGAAGAAAAACTAAATGTTTTCTTTGCAGAATAAAGATTATACACTATAACTTGTAGTTCAGATGGTTACAAAACTCTTTACAATCAAAACCTATCAACTCTTTGATCTTATGATTGTTTGGATTTTACTCATATACATAATTCATCTTCTCCGTGCTTAACCATCGTTCAGATTCTCTTAGAACGGATTTAGTGTCTTGAACTCATTCAAGACTCTCGATATCTTCAATTAGGTTTGAAGAAGATTATTGCTAAGACACATTTTTGAGCTCTTTGGAAGATAAAAAAAAATACTTCTCTCTAGGTATTTTTAATAGTGGCAGCTCAGGTTAGGTCTGGAGAAATGTGTTGGGCTTTAAATAGGTGCAAAAATTCTAGCAGCGCGATTCCTGATAATTCAGATTTTGCGCAGCTCAATCCGGTGAGAACCTGTGAGGATCTTGCGAGGTTCAGCTCGATCCCTTGAGAACCCGAGAGGATCCCGCGAGCTCAAACCTAGATTTTGACATGCTCACTATTTTAGTCCACGACTTTCTGCGAGGTCATGTCCAATTTGCATGCCCATTGTTTTGCCCTTGACATCTCGCGACATTCCTCAAGGATCCCGAGAGGTTTGATTTGCAATCAACGCACTGTTTTTACCCTCGAGATCCCTCGAAATCCCCTTCATCAGCCAATATGTATCATACAAGACTCTATTAGAACGAGCTTTGCATGAATAATTTTCAAATCCTTTTTAAATACTTGTGATTGATAACCCAAATCCTCAAATTACATCAAACAAGATTTGGCACGAAATTTAGCCAATTACATAACCTTACAATCTCTCTCTTTGGCAATTTCGTGACCAAAATCCTATGTTACAAAACACATCATAGGAAAATAATTGAAAATTACAATGAAACACCAATCACAAGCACTCAGTGTCATCCCTACACATACTACAAGCAAACAACTAACCCAATCAAGTGCAAGAGAGATATAAGATATAAGAGTAGTACAACCATCAGTAGTAGTAGCATAAAAGAATCTTCCTCTTTTTGGGAGAAAATTGATAAAGGAAGTATGAAGCATGAAGCACAGACCATGCCCAGAATGAAACCATGGACAAGCAAATATGCAACGCAATATTCATTATATATATAGATGAGAACTATCCAGTATCCAAAAACTAAGGCCTCAACAAGCAAAAAGAGGCAACCAACTAAACTTACAACGAAACACAACCATAAGGCAACATAGATAAACAGGAAAAATCCACAAAAAAACCATCCACTAGAAAAAAAAAAAAACTACTGATGACAAATGCTCCGAATGAAGTCATTCACATCAGTGATAAACTCAGTATGCCACCAAGAGAGAGCAGACAGAGTATACCGAATACAAACAATATTGCCCTCCTAATGCTCCAAAATGATATAGATGCGCTCATGGACCAAACCAATACACTCCACAAGATGAATGTGAATCGAAGTCAGATGGGTTGAGAGAGCAACAATGGCAGCCGTAGTGGATGATGAAAAAGCTTGAGTAGGAGCAGAATTCCCAGCTGGAGGAGGAGCAACAACAGAAGCAGTGGAGGCAGAAGGAGCAGCTGGATCAACAGGAGTACCCTTATTATTATAAAGTTTCACCGCAAAATGATAAAAATAAAAAAATTGATTCCATATTCTAAGAGATCTCATAAGGTGAGCACCACGTACACATGAAGCATTGGTATGACAAGAATCATCAAATGTCAGTTGAATCACTAATACACAATCAAATAAGCATACACGATTCAATTTAGAACATGCTCACACTTCTAGCATTTCATAGGAAGTGTTTTAAATAGGAGACAAATAGTCCAAGAGCAAGCCAAAAAAAAATAAAAAAATAAAAGAACAACACACTCTATACAAGGCTTGAGATAAGATGAAACAAAATAAAAAATAAAAAATAAAACTCAAGTCAAAACCCCAACAAAACAGACTACCAGAGATAGCACACTTCTAGAGATTTTTGTAGAAATTCAAACCTAAGAGTATCAAGGGGTTTAATAAAGAGATCAGCAAGTTGATTCTCAGTGAAAATATGCTCTAGAGAGATGACTTTCTCTTTGACTAATTCACAGATAAAGTAATATCTAATGTCAATATGTTTAGTGGAAGAATGTTGAACAGGATTCGTAGAAAATCGCACTCATGTTGTCACAGAACAAGGTCATGACATTCTGCTCCAAGCCATAATCACACAACATCTGTTTCATCCATAAGAGCTGAGTACAACAGCTTCCAACAGCTATGTACTCTGCCTCAGCAGTGAACAAAGAGATGACATTCTGCTTTTTACTATGCCAAGCAACAAGGTAATTACCTACATAAAAACATCCACTAGAGGTGCTCTTACGATCACTAGCAGACCTTGCCCAATCTGCATCAGTATAACCTGCAATATCCGCATTAGTATCCAAGGTAAACCAAATACTATTCTCAAGAGTACCGTCAACTATTTAATGATTCTTTTTACAGCAAACAAATGTGACTCTTTGGGATATGCCTGAAAATGAGCACAAACACCAACACTAAATGCAATGTCAGGTTTACTAGCAGTTAAATAAAACAGACTACCAATCATGCTCCTATACAAGATTTGATTAACATCTTTGCCTAAAGCATTATTGTTAAGCTTAAGTCTAGTACTCATGGGAGTCCTAGCATGCTTAGTATTTTCAAGCCAAACTTCTTCACTAGCTTTCTAGCATATTTGGACTGAGAGATAAAGATCTCTTGATCCATCTGTTTAACTTGCAAACCTAGATAATAATTCAGTTCACCCCTCATACTTATTTCAAATTGACTTTTCATATGTTCAGAAAAATTATGAGCAAGTTTTTAGAAGTAGAACCAAATACAATGTCATCCACATAGATTTGAGTAATAAGAATGTGTTTTGATTCCTTCTTTATGAATAGAGTTTTATCAACTCCCCCTCAAGAGAAGCTTGACTCTAGCAAAAAAGTAGTCAACCTCTCATACCAAGCTCAAGGAGCATGTTTTAACCTATCCATAGCTTTCTTAAGCTTATACACATGGTCAGGATGCTTAGGGTCCTCAAACCTTTTGGGTTGTTTAACATAGGCTTCTTCTTGAAGAATTTCATTCAGAAAAACACTTTTTGCATCCATTAGATAAAGTTTGAAACCTATATGACATGCAATGACAAGTAAGATGCGAACAGACTCCAACCTTGCAACAGGGGCAAAAGTCTCATCAAAGTTTGTTCATTCAATTTGAGTGTAGCCCTGTTCTACAAGTCCTGCCTTATTTATAGCGATAGTGCCATACTCATTAGATTTATTCTTAAATATCCATTTGGTACCTATCACATTCACATTATTAAGTCTAAGGACAAGGTTCCAAACATCATTACGCTCAAATTGACCTAATTCTTCATGCATAGCAGTTATCCAATACTTATTAATTAAGGCTTCTTTCACATTTTTAGGTTCAAATAAAAAGGTATAGCACAAGTAGTTTACCTTATTTCTTACCTAACGCCTTATTTTTATTGGTTTTGGGACATCTCCAATCACTTGGTCCAATAGATGATTTAGTTTTATTCTGGATGATAGTTCTAGAATGATTTCAAGTTAATCTTTAGTGTTGTCCATGTGGGTTATAGCAACATCGCTCTTCTCGTTATTCTCCTTCTCCAAATCTCCAGAAGGTGATCTATCTGAATCACAATCATCATCAAGTGCATCATCAATAACCACATTTATAGATTCCATAATAGTAAGAGTACGTAACTTATAAACATGATAAGCTCTACTATTATTTAAATACCCAAGAAATATTTCTCCATCACTTTGGGTGTCAAACTTACCCAGATGTTCTCTATCCCTTAGAATGTAGTGTTTGCTCCCAAATACTCAGAAGTATTTAACATTAGGCTTCTTACCTTATCACAGTTCATATGACGTCTATTTGATACCAACTCTCAGATAGACTCAGTTTGTAATGTAGCATGCTATATTTATCGCCTCGGTCCAGAACTTCTGTAGAACCTTATTACCATGAAGCATTACTTGGGCTATTCCCTAGATCACCCGATTCTTTCTTTCCATTACGCCATTCTGTTATGGTGTCTTCGAAGCAGAGAACTCATATCTTATGCCCTGCTCATCACAAAAGTTAGCAAATTCAGAATTTTTAAATTTCCTACCATGGTATGTCCGAATTCTGTGAATGCATCCGATTTTTGTGCCCTTCTCTACTTGTCTACTTGTACTTTCAAACAAAGAGCTCTAAACATCAAGAAGGTTTCAACTTTTTCTCGAATAAAATCAATCCAAGTAAATATAGAAAAATCATTAACAGCCACAAAAATATATTTCTTTCCTCCAATACTCTCTATTTGAGTAGGACCTATAAGATTCATATGAACAAATTCAAGAGGTTTAAATGTCGCAATCTGCTTAACTTTCTTATGCGTGGACTTAACTTTCTTTCCCAATTGGCAAGGTCCACAAACACAATTTGTGGTTTTTCTAAGTTTTGGAATTCCATGGATGAGTTCAGAACTAAATAATCTAAAGAGATCATTAAAATTTACATGGCTAAGTCTTTGATGCCACAACTCAGCCTCATCTAGTTTAGCAGAATTACAAGTAATACCACTTTCTAAGGTAATCCCATGGCAATTATCAGGAGTACGCACACCTTTCATAACACAAGTACCCTTTTTATAAAAAATAGAGCATTCAATTTTAGAAAACTGTACTTGATATTGTGCGTCATATAGCTAACTGATGCTTATGAGATTAGCATTTAAGCCCTCAACTAGTAGTACATCACTGAGGTCTGGTAACCCTTGAGATTCTATATTACCTTTTCCTACAACTCTGGAGGTGCTGCCATCTCCAAATGTTACTAAACCTCCATCACATTTAGTCGCAGTGTCAAAATAAGCTATATTGCCGCACATATGCCTTGAACAACCACTATCTAAATACTACATATTAAGACTGTGAGCCTTTAGGGCAATGTGGACAACATATCTTCTTAAGTCATTTTTTCTTATCCATATAGTTTTAGGATTAGCATTTAGTTGCTTTGGGAGTGACTGTCGATTTGGCTTTTAACCTTTCCTAGAGGTATATTTAATCGCAAATCTTGCTATATAGTTTTCATAGTGTTGAGGCTGAGCATGTCTTTGATAATTATGTTTAGTAAAATTTCTTTGCTCAGCCAACACATGAAATCTATTAGACATCTGACCATTGTATGATGTACCTGGGTGTTGAAAGTTACAAATTTGAACATAATGCACAGGTAATCCATACAATTTATGACATTGTGGCCTAATGTGACCTCTTATACCACAATAATGACAGATATGTACAAAACAAGAAAGATTACCTTGATTTTGAGGAGAATTAGACATTTCTTCATGAACAAATTTGATGGGCTTACTGTATTGGTGTTACTTTGACTTGGTTGGTTTAGCCTCATACCTAATACCACGTATATCCCAAGAATGCTTCTAATTTAAACACACTTTCTCTACCGTGGATGCACTTACCTTGTACTTCTTGAAGGTCAAATTTGACTTATAGAGATTAGCTTCAAGTTTTAGAATTTTTTCTTTAAGAGCCTTCTTAAAACCATCTCTATCAAATGCATCTTTATCAAGAAACTTCGCTTTATCAATCAAAGTTGTTCGATGTTTCTTCAATTGACTAATTTCTGCTTGAGCATCGACATTCACCTTTTTTAAGGAATCAACTTCTTCTAGAGCTCTTTTCAACTTCTTACCTAATTTGACATTCACATTGGTAAGTTTGTATGACTGTTTGTACAGTTGATCATACACTCGCTGCAGTTTACTTTTATCTTCATCATCTGATTCATCCTCATCTTCCTTGAGAGATCCCAATGTACCATCTGATTCATCTGATTTTTCTATTTCAGTGATCTTAGATATAGTCTCAATTAACTCAGAAGCAGATGCCATGAATGCCGTGAAATTCTGAAATTCATCATCTCCGTCTGATTCCTCTTCTTTATCGAAATCATTCCATATGATAGTCAAAACTTTGCTTCCCTCGTTTTTCTTTTTGTTTGGACAATCTGTAGTAATATGCCTAAAGCCATGACATTCAAGCATTATTTTTGGTTAGACTTATCAGATGACTTCTTTACAAACTTCATTTTATCAAAAGATTTTCCTTTAGCTTTGTCAAATGAGGAAGATTAATCTTATTGTCGTTTATTGAATTTTTTTTAAAACTTTTTAACAAACAAGGCCATATCCTCGATGCCCATATCAGAATCACTATCATCTACCTCATTAATTCTTTCCTTAATGGAGTTTAAGGCAACACCGTTATTCTTTCGAGGTTGACCAAAATTTGCTTCAAAGGTTTGTAAGGATCCTACTAAGTCTTCTACTTTCAAGGCATCAACAACCCTACTTTCCTCTATGGCTGTAACTTTGGCTTGAAATCTCTAAGGTAAAGACCTTAGGATTTTTGAAACAACGTTTGAAGTAGAGATTTGTTCACCAAGGTTGAAACTTGAGTTGACGATGTCACTTAGTTTAAAATAAAATTAATCAAATGTTTCATCGTCTTCCATTTTCAAAGTTTCAAAGGCAGTTGTCATTTGTTAAAACTTAACAATTTTTACAATGGTAGTATCCTCACGGGTGATCTGTAAAATATCTCACACTTCTTTAGGAAGTTCACAATGTGAGATTCTACAAAACTCTTCTGATGTGACCCCATTATAGATAGTATTTATAGATTTATTGTTCCATCCACGTTCCTCATATTCGACTCTATCCTAGGCTGTAATAGCTTTTGAGATAGTCACTTCACCTGTAATGACTGTGGGCTGCCAGAATGTTCATCTATAGATTTAAAAAATACCTTCATTTTAGTTTTCCAATGGGGATAGTTGGTTCCATCAAGCAATGGGGGTCGAGAGGTAGAACTACCTTCCTTTGGCCAATTCATAGACATAGGCAATCAGGACTTCACTCTTTTAAATCAAAAACGATTTTAAGTGTCCCGCTCTGATACCAATTGAAAAACCTAGCCTTAGTCTATGTTTTGTCCAAGAGACTAAACCTTACAATATTAGGCCAAGATATAATGGCAATGATCAATATTGTATACTTCCAAAACAAAAAGATAACAACCCATTCAATCAGGAACACACCAGTCTTCTACCGTGGAAACCCTTAAATGGGAGAAAAACCGTGTGTCTCATTTGTCGGACAAAGATCATGCACTATAATTTGTAGTTCAGACGGTTACAAGACTCTTTACAATCAAAACCTATCAACTCCTTGATTTAATGATTGTTTAGATTTTTCTCATATCCACGATTCACCATCTCCGTGCTTGACTACCGTTCAGATTCTCTTAGAACGGATTTGGCACCTTGAACTTCTTCAAGACTCTCGATATCTTTATTTGGGTTGAAGAAGATTATTGCTATGATACATTTCTGAGCTTTTTGGAAGATAAAAAATACTTTTCTCTAGGTATTTTTAATAGTGGCGGCTCAAATTAGGTATGGAGAAGTGTGCTAGACTTTAAATAAGTGCAAAAATCCTAGCGGTACGATTCTCGAGAATTTAGATTTCGCGCAGCTCGATCCCGTGAGGATCCTGCAAGGTTCAACTCAATCCCTTGAGAACCCGCGAGGATCCAGCAGCTCAATCCCAGATTTTGACATGCTCACTGTTTTTGCCCTCAACATCTCGCGACATCCCACGAGGTCATGTCTAATTGCTTGCCAACTGTTTTTGCCCTCAACATCTCTCGAGAATCCCGCGAGGTCTTGATTTGTAACCAGCTCACTATTTTTGCTCTCGAGATCCCTTGAAATCTATCGACATTCCTCGAAATCTCCTTCATCAGCCAATATGTATCATACAAAACTCCCTTAATACAAGCTTTGCATGAATAAGCTCCAAATCCTTTCTAAATGCTTATGATTGATAATCCAAACCCCCCAAATTACATCAAATAAGATTTGACACGAAATTTAACCAATTACATAACCTTATATTCTCATTTTGTTAATTAAGGCAATTTTTTTTCTTTTTCACTCTTTCTTTATTTCTATTCTCTTGCATTTGGTAAGTTGGAAATTATTTTCTTTTTTACTCTCTCTCTCTCTCTCTCTCTCTCTCTCTCTCTCTCTCTCTCTCTCTCTCTCTCTCTCTCTCTGTGCACTTCAAAAAAAATAGATTTAAGTTTTGTTCAGATAAAGGAACAAAAAAGCATTCTAAACAAACACATCAGCTCTTGTCATTATTCATGCCTTCAGCATAACTTTGAGATAATTTATTATGACATTTTGATGTTACATATATAAAGTCCAGCATAAAATGAGAAATGCTGCAATAATAAAGGTGGTGTATGGTAATCTCTTTGCTGTAGCAGTTGAGTAGCACGGCTTGTGCAACGAGTGCTTCAATAAACATCGAAGCCTATGAAAAGCCTTCTGCAGTGAAATGATTACATCATCTGCTTGCATTGCGTCTTCAGGCACCCAACCTATGTTTGACATGTTGCCATTCCTTCTCATCTTAGAATTAGTTTTAGTCAACTTGCTTACTCAAAAATTAAGTACACAATTTGGTTTGTATCTGAATCTGTTTCTATATTAAATTCCTGCAAATTCCAACTTGTTGCCAATCAATTTACGAAACCTTTAATTATTGTAAGAACTCTGGATGCTGTGAAATCTGTTTTTCAATGAAATTAGGACAAGGAGAGTAAGAAGTTATGAAACGGGATGGGGAAATTAGATATCTTCTGTTATCAACGTCTTATCTACAAACTAATCGAAGCCCAATAAATGATTTGTTTAGCTGTTTCCCTAAAAAGCTGTTCTCTCTCCATAATTTCTTGCCTTAATGTTGCTTGTCTGATTGCTTTTGGAGCTCTGATATACTCATTGTGTTTTGGGTGGTCTGCCTCATCCAAAATGCTAAATTTATGGTGTGATCTGCTTCTGCCCTTTTTTTCCCCGATTGGTTTACTCAACTTGTGTGAATGGGAATTGACGAACGGAACTCAAAAGATTAGCCAATAGGACTTCCAGGACTTCTTTATGTCCAAACTTCAAAGCTATCTTGCTTCATTGGTAATATATTCTCACATGAGTGCATTATTGTCTACATGAAGGCCTGAAACACTTGCCTTAAGCAACATAAGACTGTTTCTTTTTCAAACCTCTTTGGACATGCATGATGGCTTGGGATGGCTGGGGTCCGTGCTGTCCTTAGACTCATCACCAGCTGAACCTATATCTATTTTATTAGTCTCATTGATATTTACTTCTATAATTCATTTTAATGTTCAAGAGTTGCTGGGGCATAGTTTGTGATAAAGTAAGAGACTAATGGGCCCAGATGTTTCCCGCCAACCCATAATGTATTGCATTATGTCAGCAGGAGCAAATCATTTGTTGTGTCCTACACAGGAGAAGAAAATATATGCTTGTTTCTATGCCTTCTTGTGCTACAATTCTGAATTACCTCCGGTACTTATAATCATAAATTTCAGTGCTTGAAATAATTACCTAAAAGCGTCTTACACAAGTAGGCTCCTCATGCAATGTTTTGTTCTTTGGCTTTTTGCTTTATTTATTTTGTGGGATGGGTATTCTTATGCAATGGTATTATTTTTCAGTTTTTTTTAAATAATTATTAATTTTACTTGAAGTTTCTTTAAGCAATATGGGTAATCAACTGGGTTTGGTAGTGTTCTCTTTCCAAAGAGGACTGGTATCTAAGATCTCCATCAAGGATTTCCTGGGGAAAATTTGACTAGCTACTGAGACTCTGCAAAGAAAACAATTCTGCACAGGAGAGTGCTACTGCATGCTGTACTACAGCAAACAGGCTTTTAATGTGCTTCTGTGTATTGTTTTGATCACATAATTATAACGATTTTGTCATTTCATGACTTATGCCTGAAGGTAGGGCTCTGGGACTACGTTTGAGTTACACCTTGAGGTTTAAGTAATGTTCAATGTCTTAGGCATTATCGCAGTACATGCCTAATCGTTGAGCCTCTATGTATGTTTGGAATGTCTTCCTTTTGTAAAACTATGAATGAGATGCTATTATCTAGATATTGAGTGTAAACTAGTCTTCATTTTTAAATTTTTGTCAATTCCATCATGCTTAATGCATTAGTATGAAACAAAATTTCCAATTCCATAAACTAGTCGAATTTATCTGCTTTCTTCTTTATTTATTTATTTTTCACAATAGTGAATTTAAGAGGATCTCAAGCCGTTGAATAAGAATGAAGATTACTCTCCAGTCACTTCGTTGTGACATTTCGGCGTTGGCCTAGTTTGTGATGTCTTGATGGTTGAACATCATTAATGCCTTAAAGTCTGGAGATGATCGATGAGTTCCAAACTTGGAGGAGTAATGTCTACTAGAATAAGTTTAAGCTGAAATTTTTAATTTATCTTTTATAACATACGTGCATTTTTTGCTATACTCAGATTCCTGTCTGATTTTTTTTTTCCTGGGAATTTTTAGTCCTTGATGTTAAATCAGTCTGAATTTTTTTCTCTGGGCATTCTTTAGGCCAACATGCTACATTTATAGTTTAACAAATTCATGCTACTTTGGGCCATCGAAAAGAAAGGATTGAAGCCGTGAAGGACTTGAATGTCTTGATTTAATGCCGTACATAGAAACTAGTGTACAAGAAGATCCATATAGCCGATTTGTTGCCCTGGGGCAGCCCACGCTCAATGTTTATCGATGTTGGAATAAGGTTGAAGTATGAGAATCAGATAGTGGTGAATTTAATTTATTTCTGAAGATTTTTGTAAGTTGGGAAGCATTTACTTAAGAAAAAAATGAGGCATTTAGTCATGTTTTTACGTTCTCAATGCTGTTTTAGTATTTTTAGTTGGTAGGAGGTTGTTTTTGGTATATTTCACACTAGTAGGAGGGTATTTGGAGCAAGTTTAGTAATGGTTCTAATGGGGGTTTATAAAGGTGCGGAAATTAGGATATGAATTCGGCTTTGAGAGTTGTTTTTAGATATTATTGCAAGGAGAATCAACCAGTTAAGGCTTTCTCTTGCAGGATCTTTTCTGGTTCCTATTAGATTTTGATGGAATGGTAGTTATAGAGAGGACATACAGATAAAGAGTTGAGTTACTCTTGTAGAAGGATATGGATTGATTAGAAAGTGTGTCATCTTTTTGAGAAGATTGTGTCTCACAGAAGAATCCAACACCTGGAATGCAATTCCCATTGAGTCAGCGAGCACATCTCCTCTTGAACCCTAGAACAACTTGATTAACAATATATTAATTCATACACTGTTCAAAGATATTTCTTTTCTTTTTTTTCTTCTAGAATTTATGTAGCATGCTGATTGTGTTAAATTCTTAACCTAGTTCTGATGCCACCGCA
Source organism: Euryodendron excelsum (assembly GCA_033060915.1). Taxonomy (NCBI): domain Eukaryota; kingdom Viridiplantae; phylum Streptophyta; class Magnoliopsida; order Ericales; family Pentaphylacaceae; genus Euryodendron; species Euryodendron excelsum. The sequence goes on from CM065379.1 coordinate 42,448,871, forward strand.
TGCTTAATCCTCCAAATCCTTAATTTTTTTTTTTTGGGTGGTATTTAGTAGTGATTGTATTGGAACCTGGAAAGGTGTGTAATGTATTTTTTTATCCTCTTCCCTTTGAATGAGTGATGCCAGGGGCAGGGAGTAGAAGAGTCTTCCCCAATAGAACCACTGCCTGTTAATAGAAACGGATGCAGAAGATAGGAGGTCCCTGGTATTATCTCATTAGATCAATTCTGAGAGATTTGAAGATAAACTGCTCATGAATGAAGGTTACCAACTACCAACATTTATGATATTCAACTATACACACTTGCATGCACTTGTGCTCACACATATACTGCTGTATCCTATGAACAAATCTGCTTTTTAAATATATCGCATCAGCCTGATGCTCTTTACTTTGTTTCTGACTTGCCGCAACATCATGTGATCAAGTTGCCTTGTATGACTATTCTAGCATGTCCAAAGCCATATCTCATCTACTTCATCTCCTGTCTTTACGTTTCCAACCCACATGATAATCTCTTCCAATATGGTTAACCAATGAGGTTTGGTACAGCAAATAATGCATTTCACCTATGGGACTGCCAGCCCGCCCAAAGAATGGCACTCTTTTTGAGGTCCATTTCACAGAGAAAACAGCCTATTTACAGCCTGTACATTAAGTATCACTAGAATAGAATAACCTCTGTGATAAATAAAAGAAATACCATTTTTTATGGTAACATTGTTGCAATAAGAAGAATGAAATGGCTGCAGCAAAGTCAAATTTCTGTACACTTAATGAATCGCAATTGAACATATATCGTGCAACAGGATTGGGCAGGTTCCTGGTTTTAATTTTGTCATATAAAGTGGATATGGCATACCTGCCAAGAACTGTCTGGAAATGTCATTGAGAAAACCTTAGTCATTTCTAATGCTGAAATAATGTCCAGGTGATATAACCTTCCATGCACTTATTGGCATATTGATGATTGTTCGCTCCCTGACTACACCTGCTTCGGATTTGTTACCCAGACAATCATCCAGAGCAATCTGTTCTGGTTCAGCAGTGTCCAGCTCTGGCAGCTTTGCTTCTTCTTGTTCAGTGTCCTACATACAAGACAAACACAGCAAAGGATATTCAATCAAAACCGGGCTATTGCCCTATCTATGCAGCTTTCTCCTCTCCTCTAATTAGAGGATCTGTATCATTTTGAGTAAATCATGTAATCTTGAACTTCAGAAAATTAGGAAGTGCTAATTTAGTAGAATAGGTGGTGGTCTTCGATTGTATGACAGAAGTTTCTTTACCATATTTCCAAGAACAGTAACTACCGATAATTAGTATCCACTTTTATTTGCTTTGAGCCTTTGACTTCACTACAGTGTTTCAAATACATGCTTAGCTTGTCATCAGAATAATTCAAATTTATGGTATTCTGATTTCACATGATACAATATCAAATAGTATCCAAAATGATGTACCAAAAAAATAGTGCATATATGAATATTAAGGTACTGGATAGTACCCAAAGACAAGAGAAAAGATAAATATAGGTTGGTTGTAATCTATAGCACCCTGTGTTCCTGCTCTTCATACACCAATTTAAGGTTGATATTCATATAATTATCTGTCCTGGTTAGATGGTTGTAGTGGTCATGTGCAAATTGCAGGGAAAAGCAGATACAATGGTCTGCAGATATATGGCACTGAGAAGGCACTCATTCATGCTTGGTCCATTTTCATATGGCTCCACAGCCAAGGCATTAAATTATGTGAGGGTAGTCCCACCTCCATCAACCCATGTGGGCTCACCTGCAATTGTTTAAAATATCCTCTGTTCTTCCCATATCTTTGTACCAGACTTTGAATTATATTACTATATATAATATCTGTTGCATGGAATCTTCAGGTCAATACTACCTTGTTTAGGCACACTTGGTATGAAATATCATTATTTTTTTTCTTTTGCAGCTGTATGCTAGAGTTTCAGAGTAATAACATAGGTTCCATTATATTATGATTTTCAGGTTGTTTGCATGATCTGGCTTTACTATGCTTTTTATACAAAAAAACGTAGCCATTCAGAGCCAAGCAAGATAGTTTCTGTGGTAATGTAGAGTCTGTTGAGGGAAGCTTGCAATTGTTACTGCAGGACCGTTTGAGTCACGGTTTCAGAAGTATGGGCTTCTTTGCTGAATCATAGCATGTGCTAATACCATTACAAGAAATAGGTATTTGGTAGTACAAGAACCTAGAAGTTGCAGTTCAAAGGACAGCCAGTAGCAAACAAATTAGTTATAAGGTTGCCTAATAGAACAACATCTAGATTTCAGAACCACCCTCTTTACACTTGGGCATAAGGCTGTGTACATCTTATTCTCTCCAGACACTATAGTAACAGGAGTCTAATACGTTGCTTGGCCTTTTTATTAGAATAGCTGTCATAGGGCGTGAAAAATAAAAACAGTTTGTCTCCACGCGGAAATAAGACTATATATATTTGACCCTCCGAGATACTTTAATGACATGAGTCTCATAAGTGGGAGGCTACCCTTTTTATTAGACTACCTATCATAAGATACATTGATAACTTCGAATGACACCAATATTAATGAATGTTCAACTCTTGCATTTTGTCAGACAATTCATTCTTCTTTTGATTTTCTCTAGAGAACCTTCACCTCAGACTTCTTTTATCGTCACCTTTGAAGGTGACTCAGAGCCATTCAAATGGAGTTTGAATAATTTTCTAATTACATAGACAAATGTTAGGTACCAATGCAATGAATGAATGTCACATATCTTATTTTGGATCTTAGTTTGATATTTTTGGGGTCTGATTTCCTTCGATTTTGTCAAACATGCTTGAAATGGAGGTACTAGTAACCAAAGCAATGTCCAACCTAGTCTCTGTGACCTGTGGTTGGGAATTGGGTCCCTTTGATGCAACCCTTCAGCCAAGTGGGTTCAGCTCAGATAGTCAAAGACTCAAAGCATGTGTTGTGGATATGAATTCTATGGACAGAGAAACACCAGTGTCACGTGAATTGCACGCTTGCCCGTGAACCCCACACCCAAAGCTAATCAATCTTCTTCAGTCATCTCAGCGAATCAGAGCCGTTCAAAATTTTTGCGTACCTCCTTGGCCCTCATGTCACCTGCCCCCGTTTCCCCCTCATGACTTGTTATGGTACATGCACCAAAGAGTGGAAAGAGAAAAGAGAGTGGGGTCCAGTTGGATAACACCAAATCCCTTACTGGGTCAGGGGAGGGTCCGCGTGGAAAGACCCATTCCCCTTTGTTGGGGTCTGGGGCCCACAGGAGAAATCAAAACAGCAATTTTCTAAGAGGGCTCATATATGTGTAGACAATATATGCATTATTAGCCCAAGTTGTCAAGTGTGCTATCTATCTATATGGAGATTAAAGATAAGGTGAGCTTTGTTGCTTTGCAAAGCTAAAGTAAAGAATCAAAATCTCTCTCAATTGGGAGAATTGTTTGTCCTCTGCATAGAAGACAGACAAACATCCAATCCCTTGATTCCCTCTCATTGATACAAATCTATTTCCACTGTGCTTTAGTTGAATTCAGTCACTTATCTCTCAGAGCTTGTTTGGAACTTGGAAAAAAGAAACTTTTACTTTACCTTGTTAGATTTCACAAAATAGAGAAAAGGAAGAAAAAGAAGAGAAAAAATAAAAACAAATTTAAATCACTCTTCTCTCTTCTTTTTTTTCATTGTTTTTTATAAAATCAAGCAGAGAAGAAAAAATATATTTTTTATTTTTCTCATTCTCTTTTCTTTTTCTTCCTTCCTCTAACTTCCAAACAGGCTAGGTATGTTTGTTTGGGAATATGTGTTGGGACCGGATTGTCAATCCCATAAACCCCCGCATAAATAAATAAAAAATTCATGAGCAAGAGAGTAGTATCCCTTTAGATTAACTTCTTTTTTTTTTTAATACTTTAAAAAAACAAAGACAGAGGAAGGGATTGAACCCTTTCAAAGGAGGTTTCAAGCATGTCTACCACCATCTAAGGTAAGTAGGGGGTCTTTATGAATAATCAATTCCCTCTCCTTTTAAGTTAAGGAGGGTGGGTTTTATTAAATAATCAGCTCTCCTCCTTGGTCAACTACCTTGTTTGCCAAGGCATCTGCATATTGATTTGCTCCTGCCAGAGCTTTATAGGGGGAGCTTTGGCCAACACCTTCGTTAACACTCCTTCAACGTAATGACCAAATTTAAATTCTCACCTTTTATCATACTCTAAACAAACATATTATAAGACATTCCATGTAGGAATTTAATTGCATGGTATATGTAATCCCGTCTATTATCTCATGACATTACTTATTCTCCTCTAATATCATGTGAGCAAACAAACATAGCCTTTGTTTTATAAACATGCACTTTTTTGTTTTGTATATCTTGCTTATTTTTTAAAATTCTCGCGACATGTTTAATACAACTTTAATGGGTCCTACATGCATCTTATTAGAAAATAGACACAGTGATTTGGGTGTCTCCTAATTTGTTAGTATAAAATTAAGATGTCCACAGAAAGACCATGCATAACTTATTAAAAGTATGTTATGTTTGTGTTTTCTTTACAATGGTAGTTATGACCGTTTATTCACCTCAATCAAGTTTTGCTTTTAGGTGATTGTATCTTTGATTATTCGTTCTTTATTTCGAAAGATAAGATAGAAAAAGACACAATCATTAGAAGCAAAATCTAGCTTATTCTCATTTGTATCAGCTTATTTAATTAGTTTTTTTTTCATCTCTAATACTTTATATATTTTTTAATTAAAATTTAATTTTTTTATTTTTCTATGTTTTTTTTAATTTATATTTTTCACTTTTTTAGTAATAAAAAATAGTAAAAAATTCATAAAATATTTAAATGAGTCAATTTACAAGTTGATTCAAGTTAAAAATAATACTTAGCACAAAATTTACTCGATGGATATTATTACAAAGTATTGAAATGATTTGAGGGTAAGATAAATGAAGGGGTTTGTGTGGCAATTTTAATTGACAAGTTTGATAGCCATTTCAATGATTTAGCTACACTTATGACATAGTTATTTATGATAACATGAGAAGGCCTATTTTTAATTTCTTAGAACAACCATTGAAAAGCATTCCCACAGTACATAACCAACATGTAAAGTATAATTATTAAAGCCTATCATGAGCAAGTCAATGCATTTATTAATCCCCTATACCCCAATTTTCAAAACCCTTAGGTAATGTTACAAACAAAGAAAGGGACATCGACCCTTCCCATATTCAATGATATTATATATTCCCATTATAATATAAAAACTATATAGCTTATTAAAATACATGTACATATAACTTGTAGCAATATATGATGAACAAATCTTTTTGGATAACATATTTAAATATCAAAAGATGGTGTGTTCATTTCGTTCATATCAATTTTCGAAATACATACAATAGAGACACTGCACCTTAGCTTTTTTTTTTTTTTTTTTTTTTAATAAGCTAAAAAAGACAAATAAGAAAATTTTTAAAAAAGTTATATCAAATGAGCCAAACAGAACAATACATACAATGTTTAAAAAGCTTATTCACTCTCCCACCAAGGATTTGTAGTAAGCTCGAAATAGTCATACCCAATAATAAGTGACCGTATGTCCGTATATGTACCTAATATTACGTACGTATATGTGGGCCCAAAGTCAAATTAGTACGAAATACATACAGAAACAGAACTTCAAAGTAAACTGTGGTTAAGTCCACTTTACTTAAACCATGGTTAAGAGCCCGATACTCCACACAGCTTTTTTTGTGTATAGCATCGTATGTGCCTTCTTCCCTGGGGAACCTGCAAATTGCAAGCCTTTCGCCGCCTTCCACGAGTACCTAGATTATCTCTCTCTCTCTCTCTCTCCACATATATATACGTTATATTTGACAATTCAAGTTCTTTTTCGTGGAGCTCAAAGACAACTGGTTCTTGAAGATCATAGCTTTGGGAAGCTATGTAATGCATATGGATTGGCGTAAGTTGGTGGGTTCGAGGAATTATCATTGCCCAGAAACAAAAGAGTCTTTGAGGCTTGAGAAATGAGATTGGAGGACTCAGATTTTCACAAAAATTGTGAATCTTTTTGTGATGATTTGCGCGATTTTATTGGGTAGGTAGCTGATCTTGGAGGTTCGGGTTAGACTTGCAGTTTGATTTGGTTTAAAGAGGTGGGTTTGTTTTCTTCAGTTTTCCTTCTCTTCGAATTAAATGATTAAGAAGATGACAAAGAAATTAATTGATAAAAAATTTGGGGTTCTTTGAGATTATTGGTTGATTTAGGAAATCTTAACTGGGTTTAATTGGGTTCTTCTCCTAATGATTGAATTTGCAATAAAAATATGCATTTTTAACTTAAAGGTCCTCAATTTGATAATTTTCTTTAGTCCCTTATGGTGCCATTAAAGAATTGTTTTTGACTGTTAATTAATATTTTTATTACATGTACTAATTTTATATTGCTACTGATTAGGACATGAGTAAAAGATTGTCCTGTGAAATTTAGTTGTATACTATATGGGTGTATATCTTTTTAAATGTATATATGTACTTATCTGGGTTGAAATTGTCTTGTACTAGATGTTTCTTCAAAGTCGGTTTGTGCTTTGCTGATGTTACACTGCTTTGGCAGTTTTGGGTTCTTTGGTACTACAAGTATGGGTACGACGTGGAGGACACCAATAATGACCAAGTGCTCAAATTAGGGTTCTCTCTGAGTAGTAGTCGCTTCAGCTCTTCATCATGCCTCTATCAGAGTTTTATAAAATGGCTGGTGGGAAGCTTGAATCTACCCAACAGAGAACACCAGCTTATTCAACTAATCTATCTTATGTGTAAGTTTGATTTCACTTAATTTTATAATATTTTAGGTCTCTATTGTTATAGTTTCTCTAATTGAGACCCATTACTGCTTGTTTTCCGTTGTTCTGTCTTGAAGAATTGTCTGTCTATTATATATATAGATGTTTTTAAAAATTGTTGGTGGGTTTGAATGCAGACCTGATAATGAGTTGGTTGAACTAGTGTGGGAAAATGGCCAGATTATGATGCAAGGCCAGTCCAGTAGAGCTAGGAGAAGCCCTACTTCTAACAATTTTCAATCTCAACCTCAGAAACTTAGAGATAAAGATCTAGGGAATGCTGCCAATTCAAAGATGGTAAAGTTTGGGGTAATGGATTCTGTTTTGAATGATTTTGCAACAGCGGTGCCATCAGGGGAAATGGGATTGGGCCAAGATGATGACATGGTTTCTTGGTTGAACTATCCCATTGATGATTCTCTACAACACGATTACTGCTCTGAATTATTGCCTGAGTTATCTGGTGTTACTGTAAATGAGCTGTCTGCCCAGAATAGTTTTTCATCGATCGATAAGAGAAATAGTTGTAACCAGACAATAAGGGGTTCACACGGTTCCAGTTTGGAACAAGCAAATGCATCCAAGGTTTCTTCTTCAGAAGTTGGCAAGCCTTCAAGATCAAGGAGTGACCAGTTCTATCCATGGTCATTTGAGGACAGTCAAATGTCCATTTCATCTCTTAGATCAGGAGTTTTAGGTATTATTAGCAATAATACCAGCAATACCAAGCATGCTGTTTGCGGGAATCCCATTCAGGCTCAAGCTTCAGCAAGTGGTTTTCCTAGTAAAAAGATTCAGAAGCAAGATTCGGGATCATCTAATACTAACTCTGGATTTATGAACTTCTCCCATTTCTCCAGACCAGCATCTCTTGTTCGAGCTAATCTTCAACATGTTGGTACTATGGCCGCACCAGGTGCATTGGGCATAGAAGGAATGGGAGGTAAGAATAAGGGGACCGCTCCAAGTAGTAGCAATCTTTCTGAATCCACACTTGCTGATTTGAGAAGTGGGTTAAGAAAGGAAATGAGCTCCCACAGCCCACCTAATTTGGTCCCATCCAAGGTAGATTTGAATCCAGTGGTGGCTAAGCCACTTGAGGAGACACGTCCTGCTGAACAGTCTGAAGCTGCTTGTCCAGAAGATGCTGTTAAGAATGACAAGTTGCCAAATCAAGGACTTGGTGCAAGTGTATCTAAAGGAATGCTAGATGGTGAAAAGACTATAGAGCCGGTAGTTGCTTCTTCGTCTGTATGTTCAGGCAATAGTGCAGAGAGAGCTTCTAATGATCCGACGCATAATTTGAAGAGAAAATGTCATGATACTGACGACTCTGATGACCGAAGTGAAGTATGTTGAACTATTAGATAATCACATTCCATTTTCAGATCTTTCTATTCATTCCTTTTCACGAGGTCAAACTTATGTGCAGGATGTTGAAGAAGAATCAGTCCGTGTAAGAAAAGCGGCTCCTGGTCGAGGAGGTACAGTTTCGAAGAGAAGCCGAGCGGCAGAAGTGCATAATTTGTCTGAAAGGGTGAGCAAATCCACGCCAGAAGACTGATAATGATGTGGATATTGGAGCCTATTTTTATTTGCATTTGTCGGTACTGGATTTTGATATCTATGTTGGTAATTAATTTTGGTGGTTTACAAACAGAGGCGAAGAGATAGGATTAATGAAAAGATGCGTGCATTACAAGAACTTATACCCAACTGCAACAAGGTAAACAATTTTTTCTAAAATCGATGTTAACTTTGCTTGGTAATCTATGCAATTTGTATAATTGATGCATTAAACCAGAGTTTTAAAATATTAACTTCAGCTTAATTTCTGGTCTCGTGAAAATGGAGCCAATCCATGTCTAGAAGATTTATATGCATGAGCTCCTCCGCTTCCGGTCTGAACTTTGGTTCTTGAGAATGTCGAATGATTCCTGAAATTGCATTTACATTAGTAGATATGGACTGTGGATTGAAAAGGCCCTAAATTATTTAAAAGGCCATTTGCAGTGCTGTTCCCTATTAACTGAAGGTTTTGCAAAGGTGTACTGGGTACATACTTAAATTTTAGTATTATCTACATGAAGTGGCAGGCCTTTAACTCAAACCCACATTCTCTGCTTTGTAGTCTGATATTTTACTACTATACCATACAATGGCCCCCTATAAACATGATTATTATGTTTATTTATCATTATTACCTTTTCCTGTTAGCTAACCTTCACATTTGGGCATTATAAGGTGGACAAAGCTTCAATGCTGGATGAAGCCATTGAGTATTTGAAGACACTTCAACTTCAAGTACAGGTGGAGTTTCTCTTGTGAATAATTTATCATTTATTTATTATTATTATTATTATTATTATTATTATTATTATTATTATTATTTTTAGAATTTGAATAATCTGCTATAACTATATCCTTACCATATTCCATCTTTCTGCAGTTCATGTCTATGGGAGCTGGGTTGTATATGCCGCCAATGATGTTACCAACAGGAATGCAACATCTACATGCAGCTCATATGGCACATTTCTCACCCATGACTGTGGGCATGGGAATGGGGATGGGTTTTGGGATGGGTATGCTGGACATGAATGGTGGATCTCCTGGATGCCCTATGATTCAGGTGCCCACCATGCAAGGAGCACATTTCCCTGCCCCACGTCCCCCGCACATTTCGGGGCCTATTAGTTTCCAAGGGATGGCTGGATCTAACCTTCAGGTTTTTGGGCATCCTGCTCAAGGACTTCCCTTGTCAACACCACGTGCACACTTTGTGCCTTTGTCAGGAGGGCCACCTATAAATTCAACCATGGGACCGAATGCCAATGGGATGGCTGCTCCTGTGGAAGTTCCAAATTCAGCTCCTTCCACAAACTCGAAGGACTCGATACAGAACAGTAACTCACAAATGATGCATGATACTAATGCCAGTGGCTCAATGACCCGGAAATCTAGTCAGGTTTGTGCTTTCTTCACGAAGTTATATTTTCACCAAGAAGTCACATTTCTGGAGGGTAAAAAAAGTGAATTCCTATTTGTTATTTGTATAATGACTTGTATTTTGCATGAGATTAAGTCACACTGTATACTTACCAAAAAAGAAAGAGATTGAGACACATTATATCCAACTGCACATTTAGCGCTTCTGAAAATCTGACAAGAAATGTGAAAGGATAGACCAAGTGGGCATCATCAACTTAACCAATTACACTGTCAAACCACCCTTATGTGTGACAAGAAATTCTTATTATTATCACTTGTCCTTCTTTATTTCTTTATTTTTTTAGGGCAAGAGGAAACATAATGCTAATTTAAGGCACAGGGTTGTTGCTGTTTCTTCCTCTATTATATTTGCATACTAGACTGTAGTTTGTCATTGTTCATCATCTCAAATATGCTGGGGCTTCTTAAGGGCCTGTTTGGAACTTGTGGAAGTGCAAGAGAAAGGAATGGAAAGGAAGTGAGAGAGAAACTGTAGGCAAAGTAATTATTTTCCTTTGTTTTGTTTTCCAAAGAAAATGAAAGGAAAGTGGAAGGAAAATAACTTTCCATTATTTGAAATTCAAGGAAATGAGGAAAGAATAATAGAGTAACTATTAAAAAGGACTTTTATTTCTACTCCCTCCAAACTAGAACCTAATCATGGGAAGGAAGGAAAATTATTATTTCTCTTCCTTTCTCTTCCCCAAATAGGCTGTACATGAGAATTGTCGATGAAATGGTTGGGCACAGCATCTCTCTCCTGAAAGGAGAACTTGAGATTTCAGATTTCTAGATGCTTTCTTTGCAAGAGAACTGCCCAGTTTGTCTCAACCATTACATGTAGAGTTTCATTGTCAAACTACTATTATTTGGTTACTGATGCAAGGAAACATGAGAGATGCATGTATACATTACATTTCATAGGAGCATACTGTACTAGTAAAAAGCTATGAAGAAGCTGTTCATAAGACAAAATTCTCTAGATGGTCATTGAAATGTGAACTATGATGTAGGTTATTGTGAGGAAAAATGGGAATTTTGACAAGCCATCTTTATGCATTTTATGTTCCTCATAACATTCTCTCTCAATTTATCAATTTTTTGCTTGAAAGTTTTTGGGGTGCCCTTAGAGAAACAAGCCCTTTACCTTTGTTTCTCAATTAAGGGTTTCCTCATTATTGATAAAATTTAATTAATCAAAGAAGAAACGGTCATGGCAACCTTTTCTGTCAGTATATGGCAAACAGAAATCCACTTAGATCCTACTAACCATGCAAAATTTCTACTTCTTGTCATCTTAGACATTTTGGTCTCTCTTTCAGGAATCTGACTTCCTGTATCTAGGTTGCCTAAGGTCCGTTAAACTTGTGTAATTTGCAATGTCAGTGTCAGGGAACAAATGAGGGTTTCGAACAATCCAAGGTGGTGCTTAAAAATGATCAAGCTCCAGATGTTGGCAGCTTTGAAGATGTTAGCTTGACAAAGGAAAATAACATTGAACCTAGTAGACCAGCTTGTAAGTGGATATGATTGGCAATTCCTTTTACTTGATCTATCATTGATTGGATAAATTCCAGTGTGTTTGTAAAGTAAAAACTGAATATGCACTTGGATATACAGGTCGTGGCTGACATCCAGTGCCATACTTTGGCATCAGAGAAGTGGAACCATTTTGCAGTCTATTGCATTTGAAACTTCTGTTTGTTTGTCTGGGCAAGTATAGTTCAGTTAGCAAGGAGAAAGGTCATGAAAGTTTTCAGAATGAGGTGGGCACTTTGCAATAACCATCTGAATTCTAGTTTGACTGTAAAACTACAAGCTGCACAGATTTTGATATGTTGAAGAGACTTGGAATCTCTTTCTTTTGTGTGTACATTAGCATGCGGGACTCATGCATTTGGTGCACTCAAAAGAATTGAAGTTCCTAGCTAGTAAATGTATTTCGAACTGTGATATAGATGTGTTTAACTATTCTTTCAATTAATGAAACAATAGCTATCTGCCGATACATGTTTTGGCAAGCATGTACTCTCTCTCTCTCTCTCTCTCTCTCTCTCACACACACACACACACACACCCCATGATGATGGGCAGAATACAGTGTGAAAGTAAAACAGGCCTATAATTGCTGGCTTTGAAATGGTTCTACTTCAATTTATGGACTCAATCAAGAAATTTCTATGCAAGTCTTTTGACAGTTATTCAAGTTCTGGGATTTGGAAAAAAATCTAGAGACCATGTTTCTCATGGTAAAAAAATCTTTAAATTGCTTTCTTTGGAAATTCTGGAATAATCCAATATGTGGATGCTCCATCTACGGACCATGCTGTTCTCATAATACATGGTCTTCTTGATTTCATGAGTGCATTAGAACCATAAAATCTCATCATTTCAGACGAATCTCATTATTCATTGGACATTTCATTACCATCCAATACGTGAAGTTCCCTGATTATATGATGTGTCCATCTCTTAAAATCTTTGTCTACTTGATTTCAAGAGTGCATTGAAGTCATAAAGTTTCATCATTTCAAGCAGTATACTATGAGAAGAAATTAGTGGACATCAATGGTTCTGCTGATCAAGCATAACCTTCAATGTCAGTTTTTATTTTTTAGTTTGTATATTTGTAAAAAAAAATTCTTTTAAAAGGTAAGTGGTTTATATTGACTTTCTGGTTCATCTTACTTTTAGCATGAAGTCAATGAACACGGCAATGATTTCTTCTCCTTCTTCCTTGCACTTGTGTGTGTGTGTGTGTATAATACAACTTTGTCACTCCTCTGTGGTTATGTAAGCATAAATTTTGTTGGTCCATTGTCAAATTTTGTTGCAAGGGAACTGTGAAGATCAATAGGATTATGGAGAATTCACTCTGTTAGTGCTTAAGAGCTTATCCCATCAACCATTTCAATCATCATCCACTTTAATTCTATTATGCGATTTTTCCACTTTGACATTATTTTCGAAGTGGATGTGGATTCTTACCTGATTCAGTGGCTTTCAGTTCTTGTGCCAATCATTCAGTGCATTCCACGAACACATTGTGGGAATCAACCATGCCATTAGACCCCACCTCCCCAGCTTCAGTAATATGACAACTTCTGTATGGTAATAGTGCAGCAGGCAGTGACAAAGGTAATACCATCAGAAAAATAGAAAAAAAAGATTAGAGGAAGGGCTTGTTTGGAACTTGTGGAAGGGAAAGGAAATGAGAGAGAGATCGTAGGAAAGTGGTTTCTTTTAATTTTGCAAAAAGAATGAAATGAAAGTGAAAGAAAAATAACTTTCCTTGTTTGAAATTTTAGGAAAGAGGAAACAAAATAATAAAAGGAAACGGGAAAGAAAATGAAAGGAAAGTGAGAAGGAAAATAACTTTTTTTTCTTTTTCTTTATATATTTTATTTCTTTTCAAGAGCACAAAGTACAATGGCCAACCAAGAGCACAAAGTACTGGATATGGACCTGTAGTACTTTTTAAGTCCAAGGGAAAAGCTTATCAACGAGTTTTATTGCAAACTAAGCAACTCCATGGTAAATAAAAATTCATCTCATATAGTTGAATACACAATTCAGAATAGTAATACAACTATAATAGTTACAATAATCACAACCTGTAACAGCATTCTATACATCATATCAATTCTCCAAACAATTGAAAAGTTCTTGCTTACGGTACCAATACCTACAGCATGGATACACAAACTATACATAGAGACCTTTAAATGTATGGACTGAAAAAATTCTCTACCTAAATTCCACAATATTGAACAAAACACCATGTATATACTGTTTATAAACACTCACTAGCTATTCACACAAACAAGCCAACAGCCAACAGCAAACACTGCACAAAAACAAAACATATCAAGCTTCTGGAAATCCTTACATTTTCTTTCTCTTCTGCTTTCATAGTCCTTGGTAAATTATTTGTCTCCAAGGTCACCCTTGGTTTCAGAAGAGACCGTCTTTGAGTTGGGCGATTTTCCCATGATAGCTTTCTTTGCCTTCACAAGCGATTGCTTCACCTTTGATATAATGTTTTTTGATTGTTTTGAAGTAGGCTTTGCTGGGACCTCTTCTTTAGGAGGCTCCTCGGAAAGTTTTGTGTCATCACCGAACTTGGTGGGCTCTGGAGTTGGAGCATCAGGTTTTGCAATCTCTTCAGCTTCTTTTTCCTTATCCAGGATAGTTTCAAGGGTTTGTACATTTTCCCCTCCTTTCACTTCTGGCTGCGATTTTTGGGGCTCTTCTACTGGTTCTTTAGAAGTAATAGTTGTGGCTTCATCTACCTTTCCCTCGACCTCTCCATTTTTCTCAGTTTCAACTGAATCAACAGTCTCTTCTTTGATGCTTTCTTTTTGATTTTCAGCATTCAGTTCAATGTCTCTGGAAGTGCTCTCACCTTCCAAAGTTTTTTCAGTTACCTCAGGAGGGGAAATGGAGCTACTCACCTCCTCAACTTTGTTTGTTTTAGGCTCATCTGGTTCCTCAGTTATGACTTTTTTTTCTTCATTCTCTTCTTCAGTTTTGACATTCTTTTCTTCACTCCCCAATTCAACCTTTCCTGATTCCACAACTTCATCTTTCGATGGCAGTTCAACTAAATTGGTTCCACTCATTTCTTTCTCTTTATTGTCTGCATTGGCATTTTCCGGGACAACTGCAGGAGGATTTCCCCCTCCATCTCCCTTTGGAATTTCATCTGAACTTTCGATTACAACAAGTTCCTCTTTAGCAGTTTGCTCCTCATTCAAAAACCTGGGATCCTCAATGTTATCTGCCAAAGTCTCTTCATCTTTGGCTATTTCAACCTTCACACTCTCCTTAGGCTCAACTTCTGCACATTCTTTCTCAACTTTTTCAGCAACTTCAGATAGTTCTTGCGGCTTATCCTCCACTTCAGGAACTGGTTCAGGAATTTCTTCCTTTTTAGGCTCTGCTTCTAAATTTTCAGCATCTTTCATTACTGCTGCTTCTGATTCCTTGACAGGTAAATCCTCCACTTGCTCCTCAGTTTTCTCGACAGCTTCAACCAATGGTTCTGGGGTATTACCTACCTTTGGCTGCTCCTCCGGTTGCTTCTCAACAGCCTCTGCCAGTGGTTGCTCTTCCGCTTGCTTTTCAACAGATTCAGTTGCCGGTAGCTCCTCTGGTTTGGTTTTGGCACTGTCAGCTACCACAGATGGTTCAGGGACATTCCCCATCTTTGGTATCTCTTCTGGTTGTTTCTCAGTAGCCTCAATTACCGGCTGCTCTTGTGGCTGTTTTTTGTCGAGTTTATCTTCAACTGAGAGATCCAAAACAGGAGTATCATCGGTTTTCTTTAGCTCTTCAGCTATAGAAGGCTCAATCTGCTTAACCTGTATCTTTTCTTCTGGTTCAGATGAAGGGGCAGGCTGACTTAGCAATTCATCAGCTTTCGGCTTTTCTTCGTCTCCACTGCCCTTAGATGGAGGCAAACCCTCCTGTTCAATTGTTTTTACTTCTTCATTCACCTTCCCAACTTGCTGCAGGGATTGCAAAATTGATCAGCATCGAACATAAGGAGTAAGTATCAATATTTTATTAATTCACCATCTATATCAAAGTTGAAGGTAGAAAGAAAGCAAAGATTCACGAGGGAAAAAGACTCGGAGAAAAATGAGAATTGAAAATTTTAAAAAGGGACCAAATACAAGGAATTAGACAGTACCATCCCATTATCACAACATTTGGCTTTTCAGATAGAAGCCTAAAGTGAATCTGTTGAAAAGCAACCGGAAGAGTAACCAAGTGCATAGGTGAAAGGAGTAAGGAAACTATGAAAGGAGCTGTTTGGTAGTTGGGAAAATGAACACCGATATTTGGAAGGAGGTACTATATATCACTTGGAAGCTTCTTATGTGAAGCTTAAAAGTGCATAGGTGATGTTCTCTGCTGTCCCAACTTGTGAACAACTTCTAATGGATTTGGAGAACATCTTAATCCAAAGTCGAATATAGTCATGAATACATATATATTATTGAGGAATCAAATTTACTCACTCTTTCCCGAATACGGAAACTGATTGATCACACAACAATGGTTTCTTTGTTAGATCTTAAAAGTACTCAAATCATTATAATACCAGTTCATATTTGTGAGAGGACTCTAGAAATTCCTAATTGTAAAAAAGCATGGAACTATCGTAGACGCCAGATGGTACTCTTGCACAAATTATATCCTGAATTCATATTGAACTAAAACTATAATTATGACATTTCAAAGACAGAAATATCATTTACTTATAATTATCATAAAGGACAAAAAGTAAGCATATATATAGGTATATATAGGTATAGAAGTGTTGACAGAGAGAGAACCTCTCTGCCACCATCTTACAATCCTGCCTGATTTCCCCATGGGCAGTAGGAAAATACTTTCCAGGAGATGACAAATCTTGAATTGGAACTGAGAATATCATTTCAAAAACTTAAAGATTTTTCAATTTCTTATAGAAAGACTGGTATATTCTTCAAAGTGGTGCCAAACCTAGTTGCTTTCTGAAAACAAGACAACTCCATGGTAGAGATATTCAAGCTGATTTGCCAACATAAACAAATCTAAATTGGTAGGTTTTCTATGTGGGCCTTGTCCAAGAATCCATAATCATGACCAAAGTATCATACCTATAACTGATTAATGAAAAAACATAAAGCATATCAAAGTGGGTCTTGTTCAATAGATCGATAATCATGGTTTAAATTCGTTTACTTCTGCCAAAAAGTAACCACATAAACTAAATCAAAATTGTTCTTATCAAATATATGTATATATATACATACATATATATACTATGAGATGAAAACCCACAAAGTTCAATTACTTACTAACATAAAATTCAGGTAGTCTTCATCACTTAATACATGTATTTGTACCACATAACCAGAATAGAACCAAAGACACAGAAGACTGATACCTGTGGAGCACTAGAATGATCTGATACAATAGTAGTACTCTCATCACTAGCCATGGCTGGATTCAAGAGAGGATAGACTCTTCTAAGTTCGTCACAGGTCCAAAATTAAATAAAGAAAAGAAAGGAAAGAAGAAAGGGGAAGGAATGAAATTTGTTGGCAACAACCAAGAAAAGTTCAAAAGGAAACTGAATAAAGCAGAACCGCACCCCCTAGAAAGCAAAAAAACAGTGAGATTGATTCTTACCTGATTGGAGAAAATATTAGGTATAAACGGTGATATCACCTCATTATGTTAATATAGTATAACGAGTTAATAATTTATAACTATACAAGTGTTTAAAACCTTAATTATTTTATTTTAAATAAAAAAATTCAAATTTTAAACTTTAACTCTCTTGATAATTAGAATTCACATGATTATACGGTGTTAATGTATTAATTTGTTGTATCATATCAGTATAATAAAGTGATTCTACCCTTATATCCAATATTTGTTCCACACGTTGGATTATCTGTCAAAACAATGAGTGGGAATCCTTTTAACAAGCAATAAAAGAAAATTGATAATAAACAATAATAAAAAAATCCATAAATCAGAAACAATAATAAGAAAGATAGCTCATTCCAAAAGTGACAAACTTTAGTACAGGGGACCATGGCCTTTTTAACGGCCTATTTTTTTTTTTTTTTTGGGCCACAGTTGTCTGATTTGTCGGGTTCTGGACAGCCCAGTAATGAGATAGAGATCCTCTCTTGCAAAATTAATTATGTCCCTTTTCATTGTCACCCTTCGCCTGCAGCACTAATGTCACAATGCAATCTGGACGAACTTAAAAAGGCAGCTTCGTTCACGAGGTTTCCTGTCGTACCATATTTGGGAAGTATCAGACAAGCAGTTTTATCTAGTGCAAAGAGATATTAATTTTGTATTTTAAACTCGTAACGCTTAAATCATAAATAAATAATTTTATCGCGCTTAGTTCAGCCCTTAATCTCAACTAACCTAATAAGGAGTAGTTTCCTTAATTGTGGTTCTATTTGAGAATATTATGTGCCAGAAGCTAAATAGACTTGCATTTACTTAAACATTATTAGTGTTTTGTTATAGTCCAAAATTTCTGTGGAGGCTGCGAGCATTTAGGACAATTAGTCTTTTTTTTTTTTTTTTTAAATGGTTTAGACCAGTTAACAAAAGCAAAATTTATACAGCATGATATGATTGAGTTAGAATCTTTTAACAAAATACCCATCAAGATAATCGCTACATCATTTAGTAAAAATTTCTGTATAACAAAAAAATCAAAATTTTCTATTCTAAAAATTGATTGTGCAGGCTTCTTCTTCTTCTTTTTTTGTTTTTCCTTTTTTGTGCTGATCAAACTTGGTTTCAATAGTCAGACTCAACAACGTTGATCCACTTACAAGAGCCGAGCAAACGGTGAGCAGGTGGGAGGTTCAGTAAATCATCGAGGATATCTTACTCATGGCCGGTTAGGCACACTGATCTTTTATGTGGTGTCAGCGTGAGGCAAACAAATGTGCTCATTGGTAGCCTCACAAGCTTTGACATGATCAATTAGTTTTCCTTTACGCTCTTTGTCAGATTATTTGTGTAACTTGAACGAGATGGTCCTTTTGTAGCTCTTTTACTGATTTTTCCCAGTAAAAAAAAAAAACTTGGTTTCTTGCTGAATTTTGAATTTATAAAAGTTCTCTCCCACCGAATACACTCAAGTTGAATCAAGCACCACTGTTAAAAAAAAAAAAAAAAGTATTGTCTAACCCCAAATTAGTTTGATTTTTACAATGACCATGGTGAATCCAGCAAAACAACTGTACGTCTGAAAGATTAATAGTTGGTATGCACTGGTGATTATTTTTCTGTTCATCCATTAAGGACAAACAATGTTTATATCGAGAATACATAAATATACCATTTATATTAGACTAATATACACCAGTTTTTCAAACTTTCTGGATAAGAGATCAACCCCTCCTATGGTGAGCTCACATGAAATGACGATATTGTTGAGATCAAAGTTAACACGGTATCAAATTTAAGTCCATTCCTGTACAGCTTAAGTTTTTAATATTAGTGATGACTTAACATAATATCAAAATTAAGGTTGGGAGGGATCTTAGGTTCAAGTCTCTTTGTATATGTATATATTTGCTTTCTAAATTATATTTTATTTCTTTCTATATCTACACGTTGCATCTCTATTTACGGGCGGAATTGTATGTATTGTTGGGTCAAGGGTTTAAACTTTTGTAATTAGTAGCTAGTGACTTAACAAATATGACAATGATATGAACCTGTCAGATATGTTGTTGAAGCAGCCAAAGCTTCAAGAACAAAAACTCGCCCTTTCCTTTTGACATCAGAAAATTTTGAATATTGTTCTAAATGTATTTATCACCTTTCTGTATTTTCTTTTCTATTTTAAGTTGAGGATAGCATGAGAATTTCATCATCATCACCCCCTCATCCTCATCATTTTCTTTTTAAAAAATTTATTTTAAAAAAATTGAGGATAGGATAAGAACTTCATCATCATCACCGCCCCTTCTCTTCATTAATAAAGAATTGAGTTGATTGGTTGGCATACTGCAACTCCTAGCTATGTGTGGCATGACATATTACAAGGGGGAAAAAATCAGATTAGTTATGAACTTATGGTGCGAGGAAGACTAAATTGAGAAGGCTTCTTCGCCCTGTGGATACTTTGCTTAGGTTGGATGGCCTCAGTCGCATATAGGAAACTTGGGGAAATTATGCTACAGTCCCCATAGAGTTAGATTTATGTTTTAGGAAAAGGATCAGTCCGTAAAACGGTTAGTGAAATGCTATCCACAACCACGGTTGTGGGTCAGCCACCATCTAATGTGTGTCATATCAGATGGGTTCCACCATTTGATGGCAGAACCTACCTGATATGACACACAACTGGTGGGACTCACCTGATATGACAAATATTAAGTGGAGAGTGACCCACGGTTGTGACTGTGATTAACACTTCTCAAACGAAAGCTTATATAGGAAAGATATTTGGATTGAACAGAATAGTCTTATATAGAAAATTAGTAAAATGTTTGAGAAGTCAAATCTGAAGACAAGATCTTTGCTCATAGTGTGTCATATTACAGCCAGTTTGAAACTTGGGAGAGGAAAATGAAAGGAAAAACTTTCTTGTTTGGTTTTGTGAAGAACATGAAAGGAAAGAAAACTTTCCTGTTTGGCCTTACTAGCATATAGGAAACTTAGGGAAATTATGCTAGAGTTTGTTTGGAAGTAGACTTGACAAATACCAAAGCTTTATAGCTTGTTTGAAATTTGGGGAATGAAAAAGAAAGGAAGGAAAATTTTTAAATTTTTGTCATTTTTTTGTTTGATATTACCTATGAGAGAAATGGAAGGGAAAGCTAAGGGAAATGAAGGGGAAAAAAAATTCACTCTCGTTTTCTCTTCTTTCCCTTCACTTTCCTTTTTTTTTTTTCTTTGTAAAACCAAATAAGAAAAGAAAAATACTTTTTCTTTATTTTCTCATTTTCTTCACTTCCCTAAGTTCCAAACAAGTTAGATTCATGTTTTAGAAAAATGGCCAGTCCATAAAACCGTAAAAGTATTTGGGTTGAACAGAACAATCAATGTAGAGAAAAGTAAAATGTCTGAGAAGTCAAATGCTTAGGAAAAATCTGAAGACAACATCTTTGCTCATAGTGTGTTTAGGGATGGTAATTGAACCCAAAAAATTTGAACTCCATTTTACCCTATCTCTAGTAGAAAGGGTTTGAGATATAAATAAATTAGTTAGGGATAGGGTATACAGAAGAAAATAAAACCGGATACGGGTTTAGGATGGGATATGATTTAGGTCATTCCACCACAAACCTACCCCGATTATATTATGAAATACTCATATTAAAATTAATTATATAAAATATTCTTAATATATAAGTAAATATTAGGATTTTAATATCACTTCTTATTCTTGAATTTTAGACACTTTCTTTCTCAATTTTATATTGTACTAGTGTTCGTGTAATTTTCATTATTTTTTATTTTTAGAAGTTTATTTTTATTTTAAAATTTTATACGGGTTAAACCCGTTTCAATTCAAAACCCAATTAACTTAAGTAGACCGAGAGCAGTGTGAGGAGGTTCAACCTGTTGCGAGTTTGGAATGAAATGTTAGGTAAAATTTTTCTATCAAGATCAAGGTAAGATTTATTTTAACCTGTATCAAACTCATCATGTTGCCATCCTTAACGTTTGTTCTCTTTTTAGTGCCCAACAATGGGTTTAAGCTCGTCCAGTAGAAAATCTGGGCTCGCCTCTTTTGATGGTCCCAGAGACCAATGGACCACATAAGAGAGAGAGAGAGAGGGAGAGTCTGACGCTTAGCATCGAGATAGGGCGTTAAATGTCAACTGAGGCTTCTTTCCTCTTTACTATAATAGTTGAATTGGGCTATGCAGGGAAGTCCACCTCCAGAAACATCCGACATCAATTCTCTCCCAACTTTCTTTGTCAACTCATGTGTTAGAAACTTTTAAGGAAAATGTTATTTTTTTAAAAAAAAATTATATATAAAATTCTACCAAAATGATATGACAATGACATTATCTCAGCATGCCTATCATTTAATTATGACTCAGAATTCACATGGTACAATATTGTCTGCTTTGAGTCTCGACCGGCAAGGCTTTAACTCGCATTGTACCAATGAGATATAAGTGTCTACATATATAACACTTCTCCTTTCCTTCTCAGGAGATGTGGAATCTTAACACAGCCTTGAAGTCTGTCTGTCACTACCATAGCATGTCAGGATCTCTTCTTCGTCCACGTGCAGCCGCTCAAATCTCACAAACTCAAGAGCTTTGTTTAGCCTTTGCAAGAGTAGATCGATTATGCTAGCTAGGCATTCATACCGCAATAGTTAATAGGACACTCTAAACCTCCATGTTAAGTGAGTGTAACTGTACTATTTGGTTTAGACCGGCCCGGACCTATCCGTGCCTAATATAATTTTGATGCTATAGAATCACTTGTACTTTTAGCTCATGATTTTTCTTCTCATGTGGATCAATGATTTCGAGAGAGGAAAAAAAAAAAAAAAGTGAACAAAAATTCTCCTTCATTTTATTTTTTTTCCTCACATTTTTTTAAAATTTTTCTCTTAATAAATTTAGATTCCAAACATAACATAACATTAAAGAACATAGATTTCATATTTGAAAGAGACTTTGGTGACAGGTCATGGTCTCTATAATTACGTGATCCTAGATTGGGGATATGACAGTAAACCCTTTGGTATATGTGTAGTACACAAATGCAAGAGTTTTAAGGGAGAATTTTGGCTGCATTTCAATTCCAAGCCCGGTTTGCGGTCATAAAATGAGTATTTTGGGTAGAAGTCAGTACAACAAAATGACATATTACTCCATCATTCAGAGTCCTGCAACAAGTTTTTATCGGTTTGACAAATTGGTTTTGGGTTTCATTTCACAGTCATACTAGAACATACACAGCCTTTTCTGACTGTGTTCTAGTATGATTCCCCCTAATCCACATGAGGTTCATTTTACTAGTGTTGCAAATGATTTGCTCCTGTTAATTTGTCATTACCCGCTGAATTCTATTTTGTTTTTGTTTTAACTCAACATTATCCCTTTAGTTATTTAGTTAGAATCAGGCAAAATCTCAGGACCAATTGAAAAAAAAAAAACAGAATTTGTGTTATTCTAGCTTACGTACAATCTATCCAAGGATATACTTATATAGAGACAATAAGAAATACAGAAACAGAGAAGAGCTATAAATTCAGAATTAATAAGTTTAAAATTTGACAACCCTCTTAGAGTCAAAGTTGCGAGAGATTTATCTCTTGTAAATTTTGTAATCTTAGTATAAATGGCTTGTATTAACCAAATCAAGAGGGAATATTTTGTAATCTTAGTATGATGCACATAATTAACAGGCCTGGACACCCTTGAGTTCCTGACCGTATGACCACAAAAAAATATATATAAATAAGAGAAATATCCATAGAAATATTTTGTAGTATTCTATCTTATGTGCAATCTACTACCATAGTCTCTTGATTGCTTCCATGAGTGTGCTTGATCTTTCCATGTCCATCCGCACAGATTTTCTATAATTTCTCTATTCCCTTTCTTGACATACTCTTCTCTAGGCTGAGTAATTATTGGGTACCACCACTTGGTGCAAATTTTTGTAGAAGAAGAAGATGATGAATGGTTGCTTCAAGGTACGATATAATATCGCTTTTCTTAAAACGATATTCGCCCCCACAAATTCAGTGAATTTAGTGCACTAGGTTAACAGCGAATCACCTCCAAGATGCAATAAAACTCACAATAATTTGTAATATAACTGCATTTTGCACAAATGAAGTTAAAACTGAATACCTTCAAATTTTACAAGTTTGCCAAGAATCTAAAATTCTATTTTTGCAGTAAACAATTTCTAACAATGTTATTAATAAGACTTCTAGAGAAAGAGAAATTGACGTATGCCAACGTTTATCATATTACATCTAATGGTTTAATGAAATTACCATTATATAGACTCAAAGATATCTATTTGAAACGGTGTGTCCGCTAGAATTCAAATATTCTAAGTATCATCTGCACATTTAAATGTGGTTATCTGATCACATCTTTACACTTTAACGGTGTATATTACACCTCTCCAGTATCTAAAAGTTTTAACTAAAAATACCCAATTAAAAACATATATATATATATATATATATTGAAAATATTTTTAACAATCCTCCACCATTTTCAAAATAATTAAAAATATTTTTTGGCTACACAAGAAAAACTAATTTATAAATAAAGATGTCTTATAGACTTGAACTTCCACTTAGTGATAAACGCATCAAAGTTAACAATGATAACATAGTAGACAAGTTTTGAACTAGCGATCCTATATAGTTAACCAGATATGTCTCACACACCAATTTTTTGCTTTTTAGGTAAATTCATAAAAGTTAGGACGTGAGTTAGCCTTGTGTCTATATTTTCTTTCATGAGTGCTCTAGAGATTACTCAAGTCATCATAGAAAGCGGCACCACCTTCGACACTCATATAGGTAGACTTATTTAAAGTATTCTAGTAACTTGAATACTCTAACAAAATCTGTTATAAACCTATTAAGAGTATGCTGCTCAACCTTCTCTTTATGCATTATTTGTACCAAACACTTTTCTCTTGGAATGAAAAATGTGTATAATGATTGCAATCTCTATATCTAATGTATTTTAGTTCATTGAACTCGAGACTTAATGGTTCAAGCAATGAGTCAGATTTTTATTAGTGGTGACTAATCATGTGCACTAAAAACTCACCCCGTTGATGTTTACCACATTAAAATAACTTACAAGTCCTTTAGCTAGTGAATCTACATGCCAAGTTCTCGCATGATCCCAAAAGTCAATGGCACTGATGTAGTGCAATTGTCTCACATAACCAAGCCTTAGGCTAATGTGCCAAGACTTCTCATTATTAGTTTAATTATAAGCTCATAATAATATAGTCTCATTATCATAATGCAATCTAAATAGAACATTTCAATACTAAATTTCTAAATTATTCTGCCTCTTTGCTTCAAAACTATAAAATTATCCATCATGATAGGCTTTGTAATCAAAATTTATTTCTTATAACCTAGAAAATTACTCATCCACCAAGAATAAAAATTCATCCAAAACTGTATAATACCCACTGTAACAAAGATCATAGTACATGAATATTTTTGAGTATTTCAAAATTTTAATTATAATATTCCAATAAATAATGTTAGAATTACCGATAAATCTACTACGTTTATCTTTTACAACACCCTCTAGATCGTGCATATATGAGAGTATATATCAGATGACCAATTACTCTTGCATGTATCAATTGATCAATAGCACTACAGTACTAGGAGACAACTTATAACTTATTGGGAAATCTCCCACCAAGTAAAATATCTTACATATGCTTTTTCATTTTATTGCATGCTTACGTATAAATATAAACTTAGATGCTCCAACAAAACTTAAAATGGAATTCTAAAAGTAAAAGATCTATAATAACAAATAAATGCAATCAAAATAAAAATGGTATAACAGAATAGAGCATGCTATATTAGCAATTATGCATTTATATCAATTTCTAAAATTTAAATACAACTAAAATTCACTAAGAATATTCAGGAATGACAATTTTGGACGCTCAATCATCACATTCAATGCACCATACTACACGACACACTCTCAGGATAATGTTGCCTTGAGTCACGTGCCAAAACAAGTGACACGCATGCCATCTTTTCTTTTATCAGAAAATATGAAATATTAATCCAGTGGTTCAAAAGTTCTAACAGCATACTCAATGAAATAGGAAATTGAATTCCAGTGGACAAAACGGACATCAAAAGATGCATCACAAGCCCAACGCATCATCATGTGCGCGGCTGGCCCCACCCACCATCTCATTGCCTTTCTTGTCTACTTACTCTTTTCATTTTTTTTTTGCGCAGTAAAAAAGTAGAAATGGACAACCAGTATAATAACTTTTTCCTTAAAGTGACGTGACTATAGATAGTTACTGGTTTGGGAAGAACGAGTTCGTCATCGTAATTTTATCAAAATACAAGAGACATTCAGCCTCTTCTCAATTATATTTGATTTACTACTATAAACAGGTTTAAACATGTGGCCGTTGAAAAAAGAATAAAATTATAAGTCCGGCTAACTTAACTACCATCTTGAAGATTGTTGTCCACTTGTTAAGTCAAGACTATTTGTGCATATATCAAAATAAGAAAAAGTCTAGGCGTAGTCGCGACTACACCAGTTAATGTGTTGCCCATCAGCCGGTGCAGTCACGCAGTTACGAATGCGCCTAGCCAAGCCCTCAAAACAATGTGGGTCTACTTTAATGGTGAATGCAAATAAATTATTGCTAACGAGAGCACTGAATCATTCCCCATTTATGTTTGCGTTGCTTACAACGACAAGAAAAGCAACTCTCATGTACGGTTCGGTACTCCAATTGGAATCTATTAATTCATGTAATTACAACAAAGACCCCTAATCTGCAAATAGACTTGTTTGATTCTTGGTATCTTCAACCGTCAATTTTATAAAGACTAGATACAGAAAAGTATTTGGAAAGTAGAATCCAATTATACAAATTTCATTGCACAAAACTCAGCATACGGAGAGAACAAACCCCACAAAATTTCAAATTTTGTAACTTCTGTTGCAATTATCTCTCAAATGGTAAGCCCTTTTGGCTATGAAACTTTCCGTAGCATAACCCTGTAAATAGGAGCAACAGCATATTGGAAAAGAACAGGACCACAAAAAATAATATTAAAAGACGCCAATAAGCAATTAAGCACGCACCATACTATGCGCATTGAATTGCACTGGAGATACCATCATTTTAATGGCTTTGCTGTAATGGCCATATAGGTCAACATGCTTAAATTAATGGAGAGAACCGGACCACAAAAGACCATGCCAATTTTGGAGCCTATTCACAGTTAGGACGCCATTTGTGAAACAGACACGATTTTGGCGACTGGAATCGAAAAATGGCACTGCTCATCTTTTCCACGAAGACCCAATCAAAACCAGATTCTTGCCATAACTTCAATCGGCCAAATCTTTGCCACTTTACAGACAAATTTCATACCAGAGTGTCAAGAGTATTCCACAGTCAATCTTCTTCTGAAATATTTGGTTCATCAAACCTTCAAATAATTCTTATAGATGAAATCATGGTATTATTGTCTTAAGATTGTTAACATCGCTGTCCTTAAAGATAATATTCGCTCCCATCAATTAAATAAATCTAATGTGCATTGGGCTAACGGTAAATCCCTTTCAAGATACAATAAAACCCAAAATAATCTGTAATCTAACTACGTTTTGCACAAACAAAATCAGAACCCAATACCTTCAGATTTTGCAAGTCTGTCAAGAATTTAAAATTTTGTTTATGCATTAAACAGATTCTATCAATGTTATTAATAATAAGACTTCTAGAGAGAGAGGAATTGATCCATACGAACGTCTATCATATTATATCTAATGGTCTAATAAAATTATCGTTATATAGACTCAAAGATGTCTATTCGGAACTCTGTGTTCGTTAGAATTTAAATATTTTAACCACCATCTGCACATTTGAATGTGGTCATCCGATCACATATTTACACCTTAACGATGTAGATTGCACCATCTAAAAGCTTTAACTAAAAACACCCAATTAAATATATATATATATATATATATATTTTGAAAATATTTCCAAACACCTTGTACCACATCATCATGCTAATGTGGTACACTGGGCCAGTAATTAGAGTCATATGATCATGTAAATCTTAGTCATCAGGAGTGTTGAATTCAAAATTCACAATTTTCTCCTAAAACAAAATGTTAATGAGTATGACTTAATATAGCCACATAGTTATGTATCATTGGCCGGTTGTACCATGTCAGTTTGATGACATAGTACAACTATTGTAATTAATATTTTCTCCTCTCTTGACATACCCATATTTTTTTTCTTTCCAATTGCTTCGAAATTCATAAAAAAAAAAAAAATTCAATCTCTAAACTTGCTAGTGATTTTCGGAGGCCAGTTGACTCAGCGACCTACTTTGAAAAAAAGGCCTTCTAATCCAAGTTAAGCTATGAGTCATTGAGCCAGTTTGCAATGAATTAGCTCATGGTGTTCGCATAAGGGAGCACTAGTATGGCAAAGGCACTGCGACCTATGCGGCACAGGGTGGTTGGTAGTTGAGAATTGAGATATGTCAAAGAAGGAGTGATGGTAATGACCTCCTAATCAACACGATTGGAGATGGATTAGATGTTGAAGTGTCTTTAATTACTTGCTAGTTCTTCTTGAACTCTCTCCTCCACTTGTGAATTTGATCAGAAACCTTGGCCAAAAATTGTTAAGTCTTGCTCCAATGAGAGCTAGACATGAATTCCAGCAGCCCACTGATTGACAAGACCCAACCAAAAATCCCCTTCATTACAACCTGATCAACCATCGTTTTTTTATTTATTTTACGGTACATAAAGTGTTTAGAGATTTGACTACCTATTTTTGAAACTCGTGCAAAACCACCATCCACTAAAACTATGATGTTAGTGTTTGAGTCGGTTCGAGTGCTCATATACATGCCTAAACCCATGACCAATGTGTAGTAGTTATTGTAACTACTTACTTTCCTCCAAGAGCCCACTAAGAGGGATGTTACTACCAATCTGGAATTGTATATACGTGACATACAAACACTTCTACTTTTTCTTTCTTTTCGGCTCTCCATTCTGTCTCTCTCCGAAACATGAATGTAAAGAGGTACATTGGTGGTGCACAATGAGGATGTAGTTGGCCTTCAAAGGTCTTGACTATACCTCACCGCGAGTAGAGATCACAGATTATGTAATGAAGCACATGGAACACTTTTAGTTCAAGAAATCGGATTGTTCTTTAGATTATGCCCTATATCGTAGTTATGCTTTCACAATTAGTAGACATTTTACATAAATAAACTTTATTTATTACATAAATAATAACTGATATGCTTAATATGAGTACCACTTAATATGAGTATCATCTCACCACTGAGCCACTGCTCATAGCTGAACTTGATCAACTATTACATTCAAGGGCATAAGAACTCTCACAAATTTGAAGGTTATGATGTAAATGCAAGAAAGTCCTCCATCATCCCGTCCACTACAAATCAGAAAAAGCATGAATGTAATTATTCGAGGTAGGGGATAAAGGGAGCATTTCAACCAGACAAAGCTTTTGGTAATTGATGGATTTAAAGGCCTTAACAAAGCTTTAGATAATGGATGTGATTAAAGAGCTTTTATAAATCCTTTATCATAATGTTTGCCTTCTTCTTAAAGTCAATTTCCCACTATATTTGGGTTTAGCTTTCTTTTCAACTTTACATGAATCAAAAAGTGAACCCTTCATCTTCTACATGCTTACTGTTTTGAGTCCATTAATAAAAAATAAAATAACTACTAAAGGCTACTAATGATTGTTTATGAGATCTTAAGTTTCCACATAGGGTAAGCTAAGCAAGGTCTAGCAGTGATGATCAGCCTATGCTTCTGTCATCATCGCTCATCGCTTTGACAAGACAAGAGATTATAAATGAGTTTAGATTAGTTGTGATTTTAATTAATTCTCATTAGATATCCCATGTGGTTATGTTTCCTACTAGTGTTAATGGTCCAACTAAATAAGATGTGTAAGGGTCATCTCAAATGGACCCCTGATGAAACTCTTATCTATTCCAGTGTTCCCCACAAACAATGTGTCATGTTTCCTACAATTTTTTCTTCTATATTTCTTCCCCTAAGTACGGAGATATATGTACAGATATATATATATATATATATTCATATATATGGATTAAGCAGCACCACCACTGCTAAGCTAGCTATGTTAGCAAAGTCAGTCCTACTATATTAAGCACCAAACAGAAGCTCAGCTAAATTGGCAAAATGTTTTTCCTGCTCTTTGGTTTACTGAAAACCTTAGTGAAGAAGGAAATAAAAAAGGGGGAAAAAAGTAATAAAAAAAAGCCAAAATTTCAAAAAGTCTAGACAAACCTTGTGTTTTCAGCATATGAACTTATCCAAGATCTGTTTCTTGAATTATTTATGGAATTCAATTTGGTTGGAAAACAATATTTTTTGGAGAAATGAGGTGAATACTTTCAGAAAAGGAGGGAGAGAGAGAGAGAGAGAGAGAGAGAAATCCATTCTGCAAAAATGTTTGATTAGATGTCTTTGGGTGGCAAGAACTATTTCTAAATGTTGCTTTAAATTAATCTATCAACGAAAAAGCTTTCAAGGTCTTCCTTAAATCCCATTATTTGGAGAGATTGGTTGCCCTTTCTTGTCAATTAGTTGTCTTTCTTTGCATTTAAAGAGGGCTTTTAGGAAAAGATGGGTTTTCAGAATAACGAAAAGAGAGGCACTTCCAATTGTTCAAGAACGTACAGATTATGTCTCCCTTGATTTTCAAATGACCATTCGATTACAATCTTTCACAACTTTTTATCTCTTCATAAAATTTCAATTCACTAAGATCACATCATGTAAACAAAAGCATGTATGTAAGCATTACAGGGCCATGATTTTCCTTGTTATCATCAAACACTTGTTTGGGATGATGGAACTTGAAGAATCATTTGTGCACATGGCTTCTCTCTCTCTCCTTCCACATAGGCTTTGATCTATCAAATAAAAATTTTAGAATGCCATTAAACCCAACTTTAATGATCTTGCCAGATACTTCATAGCAGGCATAATGCAGATCACAAAGCGTCTCTCTACCAAGGCCAAGTTCTACTAATGAGCCACTTCAAAAACATGCATATCAGTGTTCGGACGGAGCCGAAGATTAGGCCACAGTTTTGTGTGGACCATGGCCATAATGCATCTTCTTCTACTACACAATCCTCGTACCGGGTCATGACAGAGAAAATTGACTTCCCTCCCATTGTCTGGTTGGGACCTCGTCGAGTACCAAAGTTTGTCAATAATTGTGGCCAACACTAGAAAAAGACGCGCCCGCGCCCATGGTGTGCTAAGGCGCTTTTTTTGACCGTCACAATCTTCCCCGATGCAGAGAGAAGTATTGGCTAACTCGACATGGAGTTGCCCTAGATTCCTCAGGGAATGCAAGCTGTTAATCTAGCTTTTGCTTCAGCAACGTACAATTGCGAATTCGAACCAACAGCCACGAGTTCGAATCACCAGCTCAGCGTATACGAAATATAAGTGTTAAAGCTATGACACCTAAAAAATATAGTTGTTTTGCAGATTGAATGATATACTAAGACAACTTAAAAGCTTAAAAGGGGCAATCCCTTTCTCTACTCAAATGGTCAGGTTGTTTCTCGGCCTGCCTAATAAGAGTAATTCTATATAAACAAAATTTTTATATAGAATGACATAATTGTTTGTAGTCTTTTCGTTTCAAATAAAAATTTGGTTATTTTGACTTATAATTATATAAAAATTTTGAAAGAGCAAAAAATTTTCGTTACATGAAAATGGTAATGGACCGACTCAGAGTAATATCACACATTGTTATTGGTAAAGCCTCACAACCTTTTTGTTGTGCCATCCCTACTTTATATATATTTAAATATATATAGTTTTTTTTATTGGTAAAAATAAATTTGGGGCCCACTGGCTCTGATGTTATTAGCTTCTGGAGTTAATATTCATCCAACCCAGAAGAATCCCAGCTCAGCAACTTCCAATACAAATGCATATACACCAAAACCTACAAGGCTACAATTGCACCGTTTGGCTGTAGCCAATATATGTGTTCAAGTCTTTAAAAGCCCTTTGTTGTATACGTTGTCGTCGGTGCCGACATTCAGTGCCCAAATTTCATACTATTGGAACAGCATCAACCATCATTTTTTGTGAGTCTCCTAAAGCTCAGCTTTGAGTCAACTTTCAAATTTAGACAACTGCTCCAGATAATGGATGACTCATATTCATAACCTATTAGTTCAAAGGGACTCACCGTATGATAGGGGTATATTTGGTATTTTGAAATGTACTTAGGTTAGAGTTGTAACTGACATATAAGCTGTAATCTTTAATTTTTTTTTTTTATCATTGTGAAAACTGCTCGCTGTTATGGACAGGCATAATTCCAAACCATGTAAATCGTTGTGTTATTTGTTCTTGATTCTCTCTCTCTCTCTCTCTCTCTCTCTCTCTCTCTCTCTGTGTTTACAGCATTGCCTAGATTTCAGAATGACAAATCAACCCTAAATTACTCTAGTTTGTGCTTCGTTTATACCAAATGAAGGACGCGGTAATCCATTGAATATAGATATAAGTAAGCATATATCGGCTGTCTATTTATTACGACCCTCCTCCATTGTCAGAGATTGTAAACAACTAGTCATGAAATATGCCCGAATGTTCTTACATTGATGAAAGTCCAGGCATGTAGCTTTGTTAATTATAAACAATTAGAGAGAATAGCGAATCCGACAAATAATTAACATGTACAAGCAATAAAGAACAAGCGGGAATGAACAATTATCGATAGTTGACTTCACAGAACAGCTCATACACCTCCATAAGATAAGCTCACGAGTGCATAATGAGGCATGGACTCATTTTATATATTCATCATAAGATGGGATGTTCCAATTAGGACATTGCTAAAGGTCAATGACCATTCATAATGTCAGAACTAGGAGACAAGTTAATACAGAAAGAAAATGTTATTATTATAATTATCACTACCATTATTGATATTATTATTATTATAGGATGATTTAATAATCAATGTTTGGAACGCGTTTAAGGGAAATAAAGAAATATATATACATGTGAAGAATCCTTTTACTAGTATGGATGTTAGTATGCTCATGCATAACTTCTGTGGAATATGTAATTGTCAAACAGAAGAAACAAATTTCTTTAAACCCTCGGGAAAAAAAAAAAAAAAACTTCTTAATGAAAAATCAACACCCTTTGCAACTTTCAATATTTATATCAACATTTTTTTTGGTAGTATGCTCATATTTGAAACTTCACCTATACATACATATATGTATATATGTATGGATAGCTTTCCTCTGTTGACATTTCTTTAGTACTTTTCCTTTTGTCCAAAATGTCTGTTTGGTAACTTGGAAAATTCTCTGGCCTAAACCTAAGATGGGCCATTGACATGTACTGCTGGTAATTCAAGTCAAATAAGATGGAACTGTGGTGGGGACTAGCTTCTAAAAGGCGCATCAGCAAGCCTTTTGCTTTAGCAAACCTTTGGATGTGCAGTAGAATTTGTAATACCCACATTGACCAGGAGACAAAGTTGAAAATTTTGAAAATTCGTATAGTTTTTATTAGCCGGCTAGTGTGACGAATGGTTGGAAAAATATTTCAAGCTGATAATTAATCAGCACTCGTACAGAAGCCATTTCTGCCCCAGTAGTATTCAAAAGGTCGACAGAGTTTCCTAAAAGCCAATTTACTTCAAATTTTGGTTTGAAGATTCTCAAGAAAATTTTTTGAAAATTTTTGAAAATTCTCATATTATGCGTTACTTTGATATTGTTA
The DNA here is from genome assembly GCA_033060915.1 of Euryodendron excelsum. Taxonomy (NCBI): domain Eukaryota; kingdom Viridiplantae; phylum Streptophyta; class Magnoliopsida; order Ericales; family Pentaphylacaceae; genus Euryodendron; species Euryodendron excelsum. The sequence continues at coordinate 42,481,874 of CM065379.1, forward strand.
TCAGATACCATGACAACAATGCATGATTCAATCTATCATCTCATGTGGCTCATTTATACACGTCTTCTCCCTATGTTATTTTCCATATTCTATACAATTTGAAAATGGCAAAAAATGATTCGTGTTTAGTGAATTCATACTCTCATTAGAGTTCGATTCAATGGCATTGCACAATTAATATCGTCTCATAATGTGTAAACAAGTAAGTTCATATAATTTATACAAATTTGTCTTTATTCAAGTTCTAGCATTACTTACTCAATTCAAAAGAGGACAACCACATTATTGTTCTTGTCTTCTGAATGTATACAAGTACCCTTAGTTTACTCCTTTTCTTATTTGGGTTTTAGCCTTAGACTTGAATGCAGACAGAACACAAATTTTCTTAGCAGTCCAAAAAAATAAAATAAAAAAGGAAAATCAGTAATAAACAATTTGGAAATCAATCAAGAATTAGTGGAAGTCTTTTTTTATTTTATTTTTTATCTTGTTTGATTCTTTCTTAGAAGATGAATGAACGATTCAGGGAGTTGGTAGAATTCTAGAGTTTTTTTTTTTTTTGGAGAGAGAGAGAGAGAGAGAGAGAGAGGCTACCCTTCACTTTCTATACATTTTCTTTGTATCCAATCATAAATGGAATCAGAGTGATTATGAGTTTGCAGGATAACTCAACCCTCCAGAATAAGAGAACATGCCAATGTTAGTTGAAGGTTATCTGGCACAGCAGTCCATCAAGAAATAGTATGAGAGAGTCAATGGTGGATTTAGAAATTTTTATATACTGTCATCCAAAAGGAACAAGAGAATGCATAACTGTACAAGGCTTGTATTATCCATTAATTTATTGGGGTTTCACCAAATCTGCAAGGCTTACTTCTGCTGCAGGAACATTTTAACCTTTCCAAATCTTGTTGCTGATTTTGTATTTGGTATCTTGAGATGAACTTGGTCCAAATAAGTATTTTACTTGAAACCCAATACAAAACTCATATATATACATATATATGTCCATATATGACTTGTATTCTTCACCTACAATTTACTGATATGGGGAAAATGATTTCCTATAGCACGGTTGCAGGAGTTCCTACTGGTGGCAGCATATTAAGTGAGCACGTGTTAAAAGTAATAAGACCCACATACAATATTAATTTTTCAATCACTATGTATCGTTAGCATTAACGGCAAAGGTTGTTTTTATTGTTTTCCTCCCTTCTTGTTAACTCTTTTATATGTTGATAGTATCAGCGATTGCCAGGTAGCCAAACAGCAGCGGCCCGGGTTGCAGCAAATCTTTATCCAAAATATGGAGTTTGTACGTACACAATTTCCTGTTTTCCCCACAAAATAAATATCTGTAAATTTGCCCCCACCAGTGCTGTCAAACTCATTAATTCTCAAACCTTTGATGAGACAGATTATTAGAGCTCCATTTCGCATTTCAAAGAGAAATAAAACCAGGATCAAATTAAAGATTTTTAAAAAAGCGACTATCTCTTCTCTTGAATGTGACCTCTCTGTCTGAGGAGGCTCCTCCTATTAATTTGATTCCCTTCCAGTCTGCCATTTCATTTTCTGAACCTCTCTCTCTCTCTCTCTCTCTCTCCACTTCAAGGCCTCCTCTTCTTTCGCTGACAAACTTTAGCCAGCATTGCAGGGCAGAATATTGGCACTCCACATGGGGAGGCACTCTTGCTGTTACAAGCAAAAACTAAGGAAAGGCCTGTGGTCTCCAGAGGAAGATGAGAAGCTTATGAAGCATATAACTAAGTACGGACATGGCTGTTGGAGCTCTGTCCCTAAACTTGCAGGTACCTACATGGCTCTTTCTCCAATGGTTTTGGTCTCTCTATATATATACATAATTTTTTTTAATTCATCAAAAAAGATTACAAGGAAGGCGAAGCGCATCTTGAACCCAATTTTGGTCTATATTTTTGAATGATCATAAAACTGGGCTGCAGGTTTGCAAAGGTGTGGGAAGAGTTGCAGGCTGAGGTGGATAAACTACTTGAGGCCTGATCTGAAAAGAGGGACATTCTCACAGCAAGAAGAGAATCTGATAATTGAACTTCATTCAGTTCTAGGCAACAGGTATAGTTTGATCCTGTCTTTTCTTTCTTTCTCTGCATTGAGCTTTGCAGAACAGGTTTTCATGGTGTATTATGAGTTTAATTTTATTTCCTTTTTTTTTTCACCAGATGGTCTCAGATTGCGGCTCAATTGCCCGGGAGGACCGACAATGAGATAAAGAATCTGTGGAACTCCTCCATTAAGAAGAAGCTGAGGCAGAGAGGCATTGATCCCAACACTCACAAGCCGGTTTCCCAGGCTGAGATTGAAGATCAGAAGGCATCAGTGACTAACAAGAACAGTGAATTAACCATTGTTGAGGTTAAGAATTTGAAGCCAAAGCCTTCAGTGAATAGGTTCGAAAACAATTCCAGAAACATGGCAACACCTTCACCAACCCATGAATTCTTCCTGGACAGGTTTGTTTCCTCTCATGAGAGCTCCACCGCTGGCCCCAAGCCTTCCGATTTTCTGGGTTTTTTCTCTTTTCACCAGTTGAATTACCAGAACCCGAACACAACCCTCTTCCTCAATTCAAATTCCAGGTCTTCTGAGATGGTTTCTGACTTCAATTCTAGCATGGCACCCACTGTTTTCCCTCCCATGTCAAGCCCAATTCTCACCTCCACAACCCCTATCAAGCCTCCCATTAGCCTTCCCTCCCATAATCCTTCTTCAATAGGCTCTTTTGACATAAATGGAGTCCACAATTGGAACAATTGTACATTCAGTAATAATGGCAGTAGCAGCAACGGAAGCAGTAACAGCATCGAATTGCAAAGCAACAATTCATTCTTCCAGAACAACGCCTTTTCATGGGCTGCACCGACAGATTGTGTAAAATCCGAAAAAGAAGCTGAAATTCAAGCACTAGAAGGCGACCCAGAACTCATCAAATGGACTGAATATCTCCAAAACCCATTTTTACTTCAAAGCCAAACTGCTCAAAATATGTGCAGTGAGACCAAAGAGGGGTCGAGTACTAATTGGCATCAGAACCAGCAGCCACAATCCTATAAGCATTTCGAACGACTTTCTGCAGCTTACGGACAATTTTCTTAGCTCGTGTTTGACATTTGGAGCCTCCAATCTCCAATTCAAAAGGGAAGAATTACACAAAAAAGTCTTGCAGGTGTGTGCTATAGAATTTTCTTGCTTTGTAAATAGGTCTGATACAGCTTTCTCATACGATCTATTTGGGATAGAAACAAGGTTATGCTCATCTCTTGGCTATGGAACATGGTGGAATTACAGAATAAAGTCTTTGTTTCAATGCGTTTTTCATCTTTTCTGCTTCACTGTTCTTGTTCACAGCTTGTAATTTCATCAGTAAAATTTGAAAAAAGTTTGATTACTTTCAGGTTTTACCATCATGACCATCTTTGGCTTCGCCTTTTCGACTTGAAAAATCCTCGGAGATGGTGACCATCTACATTATCCAAATCTGTTTTGGTTTTCAGGAATTCACTCATCATTTTTAACACTACCGATCGCTTTCAATATTGCCCCATTTTCAAAATGTAATTAAATTACATGAAATGCTTTCCACAAATTCAAGATTCAAGAAACCAATTTTCTTTAAGTGGGTGTCTATCACTGTCTCACGGGTAAATATAGATTTCACTTTCGAAAACTAACTAGTTTTGGAGACTATAGATATGGTTGTCTCACTGTAATTTTACATCAAATAGTATGATGAGATTAAAGTGTTAATCAACATGAAAGCAAATGAATTTCAATCTGCTAAAGGTCAAGAAATTCTGTCCTAAAGTCTTCTTGACTCACTAATTTTATGTCAAGAAGCACCGACGAAGCAAGAAACTCCAATCCAGTTTTAAGGTAAATGAAACTTCAATCTGGTAAAAGGCCAAGAAATTCTGTCCCATAGTTTTCGTGAGTAGCTCACTAACATTATCTTTAGAAGCACCGACAAAGCAAGAAATTTCGATCTAGTTTTATTGGATTGTGACATCTAATTGCTTGGTCAATTGGAAGGCTACGAAATCCATTGCCTTTTATCGAGTGTGAAGGCTGTGACATAAATTTCTCCTCCGGGGCTCAATTTTAACCGCTTCTGGGAGGAACAGAGGAGAGGGGTACCTCTTGAGGAACAAATCTTGATGCTGATACCTAAGGAGAGAGGAAAAGAAAATTCCATGACTGAGGGAAAATGAGGGGAAAGGGAGCATTATTTTCTGAGTTTTATTATTAAGAAGCATCTTGCCATTGAACTCCCCCTTCAATAGAATATGTTGTAGTCTCTCCTTTCCCTTGCCAGCTTACATATGTTATATATATATATATATATATATTTATGTAGACTTATAAATTGTTGTTGCTATGAATGCATGTGAACCAAATTATTGGGTGCTATTGTTTAGGCCCTACATTAATTTTCTATGCAGAAGAAAACAAAAGCAGTGGAATTGCAACGGCAGACTGAGGGATAACGAGATGGCAGAGATTGGCTGCAAGTTTTTATTTCAACTTCAATAATAATTTTAAGTTAGAAAATTCAACTCATATTCTTTAGCTTTCTTCAGAAAAACTTAAATGGAAGGAATCAAAAGGTAAGTAATAAATGAATACGGACATGAAGCAAAAGAATGAAGATAGAAATAGTTACAATATGAAAACGATAGTATTTTTGAAGTTTTTATTGTTTTTGTTTCCGAAAAACACAAACAATGAAAATGAAAACGAAATTGAAAATTATGAAACATCACCAAACAAGATCATTAACGGCATTTCTTCATTCATGTTCAACCATTGGAAATGCAAAAGATTGATTAAATAACTGAAACAACAAATTCATGATCCCTCCCAAATCACAATGTTATTTCCAAATCTCGGCACAATCTTTCCTTCTGATTTTTTATTCTCTTTGCAGGGAGTTGAATGGAGAGATTCCATTCCCTTCACCAGACCTATGATACGAAGACTAAAACAATTAGTACATAAATAGCAACATGATCAGAATGAATCAAAAGAAATCAACTGACGCAAAATTAGAAATAATTAAGCACAGCAAGTCATCAAAGAAGACCCAGAATTAGAATAATGTACAGTGTTGGTTTCAAAGCCTTTGGCTCCATTATAGTTATTGTGCTCTGTCCAGTAATGCAGATGACCCCAAATTCACGTCATGTAAGCTTCAAAGAAGGGTCGGCACATACCGTATGATTCAGTGCACCAACATTCATCTAGATTTAATGACTTTTGACATTAAATTTTACAGTAATCTGTGTGTTTTTTCAAGAAAGTAAAATCTTGTGAGTTTGTTTTTGAGGCGTATGACACAGAAATACCTGCCAGAGTAACCCAGTGACTATTAAGTCACAGGACCAAACAGTAAACCCATACAGTCTTGGGTTCAGCTCCCACTGGCAACAGCGTCTCATCTGGTGTGCGGGTCTAACCCATACAGTCTTGGGTTCAGCTCCCACCAGCAACAGCGTCTCATCTGGTGTGCGGGTCTAACAGATGGGTTCGTGCACCATCAGTTAATAGGTCATACGTACATTTATTAAAATGAATCCCGCTGCAGTTTGTAGTACGAGTGAAAAATGAATTGAGAGATTATGTATAGCATTACTCTTCTAAATATATATGCCGAAGTTTTGACAGTTCCGCTAATCCATCTAAAAATTACAGCAACTGAGCCAAGACTCAACCAAAACACCTTTGGTCAAAGAGAACTCCTTTCACTGGGTGAACAACCAACAAGCTGAAGTCCGGTTGCCCAGTTTGAATACCTCAAATTGTTGAGATTACGAGATTGAAACCTCTCAGAGCTGGATATTGCACTAATACACGAAACAAGCTCAACTTGCATGTCTCTTAAAAGGAGAGAATATAAAGAGTAGCAGGAATGCAGATAGAAGTTCCATAAGGCATAAAACACTGATATCAAAGTAGCAAAATGGTTGCTTACCAGAATTCACACTTTCTCAAGCCCAAAAAGTTATAAAGAGAACAAAAAGAGAGAAATAAGTACATAAAATCATTTACAATTGATCAGTAAATTTCTATTTTATTGTCTTTAATGAAGATCTTAAATTGCAAGGTTTTTATGAATGGGAGCTAAAGATTACTCAATAAGATGACAGCATGAATGAGCCAATTGAAGAAAACTAAATAGAACCATTCTGGCTTATTTGAAAACCAGATTGTGGCAAGTTTTGTCACAGGGGTAGGGGCAGTCAATGGCCTTGATCTCTGCTCGATCAAAATACCAATCTCCAACAGATAGTGCAATCCCCTGCCATCGTGAAACATCCCATATTAGATAGTTCGCAACTCTTTTGCTAATGATAACAGGTATGTAAAAAGGCACAGACAAGCTTTGATACCCAACAGGCAGCCAGGAGTACCTACAGTATTCTTGAATTAATTAAGTCCACTGACGTACGATATGAGGGATTAAACCTTCAACTCTTGACTATTTATATTCTATGGTGTCCCTAAACCCCTAACATCCAGAAGTTAAACTCATGGGGCATAAACCTCAAAAGGCCATTAACTACAAGTCAAGTTTTAGCTTCAAGTAACTACAACTCACAAGATCACCAAAAAAAAACTACACTTTAGCCCAGTGGACTCTCAGAAGCATCTCTTCGACATTTCTTCAAGCTGGGCCTCTTGACCAAATGCCTCGCATCTGGGCAGTCACTTCACCTTGAGGTGAAGTGCTTTCATGATTCATACAGCTTCTGCAGGAGTCACCTGGAATTGACTCGCTGGATGAGTTGTGATGTAAATGTAGAGGTACAAGAATCCTTTGTATTTTGGGGTCCTATGCATGTTTGTAAAAAATTGGATGTCTTCGTGTGTGCACGGAAATAGGTGCTAATTTTTCTATATTTTCTTTATATGCATACACGGATATTTCCATTCACAGAACTTGAGTAGGGGTTAATTGTGAGAAGTATGAAAGCAAAAATTGAGGACGAGATTGGTATTATATTGATTTTTTTATGTGCAACAAAGACAATTGGCTGGGCCAGTAGGGATCAGTGGTTGACTCAAAGGACATAATTCCAGGCAGAGAGGAAAGACATGTTGGACTGCAAATCTATACCGGTATTCAATAGAACCACATAAAGTAACCACATCAGGCGTACCTTATTTCCAATAAGTGGAGAATCATCAGCAAACCATGTATCCTGCCTCTCCGTTTGGCAGTGAGCAAAACACGAATTTATGAATAACCCATTTTGCTCAGACATTGAGAATTCTTTTACTGCATTCAGCATATGATTCCTGAATTCTGCTCCAAAGAATACAAAATATCTTTAATCAATTCATTAAATTCTTCTACTACATTTTTAAAGTCAATATGAAACCCAATTCTTTTAGTAATTTTCGTTGTATGGAATCACCTTGCAGAAACTGGATCTGTGAAGCTGAACAAAGAGCATGGTTCATTTTGCAATCACGCCAATTGCCATGAGGATCAGCTGATGTGGGAGCTAAGCTGGCCTGGACCTGCATTTAATTGAAAAAAATGAGACCAAATTACCCAGTTTGTCATTCAAGTCTCTCAAAAGCTATCAAAAGCAAGCCATTGCCAATTGTTTAACTACATTAGTAAATCTTTAGGTGAATCGAATTTAGCAATCTGCAGAAATGCGATATTACCTGCCATGAATCATAGGCTGCATTGAGAATAAATAGAGGGGTTTTAACATTGGCAATTAAATTCTCAGGGAAGAAGCACTGTAGAGGAAGAATGATACAAAAGGTCAAAGTAAGTTTGAGAATAATGGAATGGAATAGCATTTGCTATTTTCTTATGCAATTAAATCTCCTATACATTTGCCAAGAAAAATTTAAGGTAAGGGACTCACTGAAGTCAAATTGAGATGGTTGGTGCAAGTACTTGGCAAATTATTTTGCACCCCCTGTTGTAGTTAAACATATTTCCATTGATCAAGAATGCAAAGAATGTCAGATGACCACTCAAAGAGATTCAGGAAACCAGAACTAGTAAGTTACTTGACAGGCATGTGTACAATGATTTGTAAATTGCTTGAGTCATACATCAAGTTATCCAATGTCTGAAAATAAACAGTTATAGCATGATTAACTACTTTGATTCACTTTAAAAATATATTGCAAAATCATTCCAAAGCACCCTTACAACTTTCTTCTTTTTTTTCTTCTTTTTTCCCTTTGACATCTTACTCCAAAATTTCACTAGATTTGCATCCATCCAAACTATTTCATTTAAATGAAGGATACAACTAATGGTTGCAAGGAGCAGGGGTAATATTTTGATAGATAACACCAAAAAAAAAAAAAAAAAAGGATTTCAACTTTCATATTCCCCTTCCAGTTTTCCAATTAGAGCCAGCAGATGCATGATTAGAAACTCATAATTTTAATGAAATTACATGAATCACTGCATCTAAATTTGATTATATATGTTACAGATTACCTGCAGTCCCCCAGTAACTAGTGTGCATGCAGGAGATGATTGACACATGGATTATAGGGAAATGCAATGCGATGAATGACATTTAGATTATGTTACACGTTAACAAATAAATCTGTTAAGTACCTGCAAGCTAACCACACCACTGTAAAAATTCCTAAGGGCGCGCCCACCAGATACATCAACCCTGCAATACCAGAAGGTCCAACATAAAAACATTAAGGACTAACTACTAACAACCAAGCTCAGGGGGATATACAAATATAAGTTCCCTTTTTTTGTTTTGATAAATTACAAAATATAACTTCTACAGGATATAATCAGACTACTTAGTTTTAGTAATTACGCATCCAGGAATAATCCAGCATCACTCAGGCACTTCACTTTAATACTTCCAGGAAATAAATTTCGGAACTCATCACAGTGTAATATAGAAGCCAGACCCCCAGCAGAACACCCTGAAAGAAGAGCCTGAAACAGAATGGATTTGTATTATTACAATTAGAATCAAAATGGGGAAAAATGAATGACATGGTAGACATAAACCTGGTTGGCATTGCGCATCCCCCTTGACATTAAATCTTCCATAGCAACTGACCATATGCGTTGTCCTCTAAATTCCAGTTGTGCAACCTAGAAACGAGAATAGAAAGAAAAAAAAAAGAAAAGAAATCAACAATTTTTAAATTAGTGTCCATTAAATATTCATCAAAACTAGGTCTTGACTCAACAAAACCAGATGCCTGTAGGACTATAAACGAATGGAGTTGAGCTAAACAGTGGATCGCTCAAGCTTAACTCAAAAAGGTAATGACCTCAATATGAAGCTCAAGCTTAATTTATTTATCTTAGGATGAGAAATCTCAAGCAAACTTCTACATGAGCCAATTTTGATCTGAGCTTAAGTAGCTCTGTTTTTTTCTATAATTCTAGGAAGTCCACTAGCTTACTAAACCGAGTTAGTCAAGCTCCATGCATGAAGCATGGCTTTTATTTGTTCAAAAATTTGATCTCGAGCAAGCCTCTAACCAAGTCAAGCTCAAGTGGATAGGTTCATTATAAAACCTTAGATGCATGATCAAATCTATTCAACTAATTCATATAACTAATATTGTGAGTTAATCTCTGGAATGTAATTAGAATAGCCTTTCATTTGATCTGAAATAAGCACCTCCAATCTCCGCCCCATTATTAGTTTATTACATTACTAGAATAAATTTTACTGTTAAGGTTTATTTTTAACACCAAGATAGCTATTAGTACCGAAATTCCTAAAAGTTTTTCCATTATTCTCAAGGCATAGCTTAGATTGGGCATTACTTGACCTTTAATTATTCTTTTATGCAAGCTTCTTAATTATGATACACGGCACAAATTATGGGTTGCAAATGAAGTTGGAGACAAAACACTAATTAGTGCCAGTGGGAAAAACTCAACAAAGTGTAGGGCTTTAAGGCGATTCGTCGCCAGCAGGAGGACAAAATTTTGGTTGAGTAGTCAAGCATTCAATTAAGCTTGAGGTGGAAAAAGGTTCCAAGTTATGTGGTCCCAAGAAGTAATAAATGTCAAGCACCTTGTGCACCTGCTTTATGGGTAAAGCAAGCCCCTGTGCTCTTCAACTTGGCACATGGCCAATGGACAGTTGTGCTGAATACAGGATTAGATCAGGAGGCATACTTCACCTAGGCATCTGTTAGCCTCAGAAATATTACTTTCTCCGCTTTCCCAATCACCTTAAACAGTACATCTAAAGAAACTGGCTATTTCCACTGAGTGATTTGTGGTAGAGAATTATTTCCTATAAACCCCTTGCCTCTATGCACCATATGCCAGCCAGAGACACAGGAGGTAATGAAATATCCTCAATACTTATAACGTAAAATTATTTGGGGTCAGGACTGGGGTCGTCAAGTACCAATCTCTGTTCCTTGTTCAACTTTTTTGCAGCCAAATAGAGCACCAATATTGGTCATTGAAGGAAAATAGAAAAAATACCACATACTCCCACCAACCTTATCTTCGCCATCCCCTGTAAAGGAGGCACCATCACAATAACGAAGCTTTACTCTATTCCAGTTGAAAAAATCTGCAATAAAACCAGAACTTGAGTCAGAAAAATGCTGTCACCCGCAAGGCCAATGCGTAGTTTGAGATTGAGAGAAGACCCGGATTTTCTTCGGCCTTGTTGCTAAGTATTCCTGTAAACGGTATCTGCTTTTCCATGTAAGTTGATGATCCGCGCCGAGTCGTTTTGCGGTAAACACAAGATCGTATGGTATTACACCATCCTCCACCCTGTCACAAGACGTCTCAAAAAGTCAGGTTCTTAATCAAGACTAAGAAAGTATAGTTCGAAAAATCTGCAGCATGAAGCATCCTACCTTGAAATTGCCATGCCGTAAAATTTGAATAATGATAAGCAATGATCTAAAAACAAACTAATTTTCAAGAGAAGTCCAATTGATACCTATAACATACGGCTTAAACGTCTCATACTTCACTCATTTTTCTTTAAATTCCAAACTATTGTATATTTTTTCCTTTGTTTTGTTGTCGATCACATAGAATGTCTTTTAGAACTGTAAGCTCTGGTTGCCACAAGGAATAACTTGCCTACATGACAAACATAATCTCTTTATCACTATTCTTGTGGTTTAGGCACTGGAATAGCAGATTTATCACTGTTTATTACTCTTGAAGTTCTTATTTTTTTGTGTAATATTAAACAGTGGAACTTAGACAGTGAAATCAGCACAATAGAAGAATAAGAGCAGGACACTAAGAACACAAAGCATAAATAATGTTGATAACATATTTGTGAGCATGTGTGTGTGTGCTTTCTTTGGGATAATGAAGACACCACAGCAGAAACATAGGCAAGCATGTAAAGTTTTGAACATGTGCAAGTAAATGCAAGAAAACAGTCATGTGTTTACAATGCAATTATTTGTAAGCTGTCTCACAAACCTCCAATTGAATGAGCCAACTGTCTGCTCCTGACCCATATCCACGGTGCAAATGATAACCGGGTAATGTTCCATCCAAGCATACTGTAAAAGAAAACCACCCGAGAAGATAAAATGAGGCAGCAAAATTTAGGCAGATTTCATAACAAGGAACAGTAAGTATCTAAGGTTGCATTCACAAAAACTTCATACAATGAGATATTTCAGTACAAGTTCGAAATCAAAATTTTCACTAAACAAATGGGATACCCTTTAAAAGTAAGGATGATTAGGATAAATTTAATCGTTCTGGGAAAGCAATTACTTGAAGGGCATGTGAATGCGTCGTCAATTTGAGAATAGAAGTGAAATTCTAAATTCAACCAAATCCACTGATTACTATCAATAATAAACGACACTGATTGATAAATAGAGATAACAGCGTGCAAGTAAACAAAAGCATTCAATCAGATCACTCGCCTAATAATAGTAAACCAAATAAGTGGAAAACATGACAACGCGAAACACAGAAAAAAAAACTTCAAAAAAAAATTTAAAATAAAAAAAAACTTATGTTACCAAATAAAGTAAATAGTGTAAAGTGACATTAAAATATAAGATAAATAGAAAATTATGCATATTTAGCTTAAGATTATACAAGTAACAAGCAATTCCATAAGTGGGTTAGCAAGCAGGCAATGACGAAAAATATATATTATATAAACAAATAAATATAATTGATAGCAAAAAAATATGGGGAGAAAAAAGAATCAATGAAATGCAATGCACATATAAATCAAGCTAGGACTAAATTAATTAGAAAAACAAAAAGCAACTCGAATATATGTATATATATATATATATATATATATAGAGAGAGAGAGAGAGAGAGAGAGAGAGAGAGAGAGTACCAGCGCCTTTGGCAGCAGCTCCTTGAATAAGGGTAAGGCTCACAAGGAGAGGATTATCACCGGCGGCAGCAGAGACTCCATAGAAAGACTCAAATGGCAGCTCCGTTACATTAAGATACTCAAACCCATCTACGCATTTGCTGACAAACCCAACAACAAACAGAACCCACAGACCCATAATCTTCCTCATGGCTCTCTGCTACTCTCAATCCCACCCAAATCTCAAACCACCCAATTTATATATACAAACAAATCACTAGGCGCATTGCAAATAATTACAAAACAGATATAACCAAATATGGAAACAATGTTAAAGTATTTAACTAATGGGTTACGAGTCACTGATTTAGCAAAATCATAGTATGAATTAGTATGAAAGGCAAGAGAGAGAAAACCATAGTTTTAGAGAGAGAAAAGAGAGAGAAGGAAGGCGGGGTTCTCTGAAAATTTTGTTAAAGCAGTGACCACTGATGAGACTAGCTTTTGCGGGGATTTCTAAAAAGAATTTATAGCCTTGAAATAGTAGTTATGGTCGGACGCTTCGAATCTAGTAGAGGATTCACTAAAATCACAGTCACCGTCGGTACTCGAGCACACAGACGTTTCAACACCGTCAGATACAAAGAAAGTCATGCGATCGGGGGAGGGACTGTGGGACCCACGCCTTTTATTTTTTATTTTTGGACTTTCATTAATTATCTACGCGCCTCTTCACGGTTGTAACGGTGGAAAGGCTATGTCCTTGTCTTTTATGGCGACTTTATTTTATGTTCAATGGTTCGTGATCATTTTGTGACACGGGGCGCAAAACCCCTCGCGTTTGATTTGAATTCACGTTTAGTGATTGGGGATCCTGTGGTCGTGAATGTAGGTGATCATAATAAGGACCCACGAGACCCGTGTCGTTTGACCGATGCTTGTGAATTACTTCGAGGGGGGTCGTTTTGCCCATTTTTGGGATTGGGAGTGTTTGGGGAGTCGGTGGCATGAATACGACTTTTCCCTTGATTGATGACAAATTGAAATGGAATAATTACGCTTTAACCAATCAAATCAAAATTAGATGAATTTTTGTGACTAGAATTTATTTATAAAATTGATAAACATTGTTAGATTTAATAAAAGTCTTGTTATAAAAGTATTTTGTCATTTTATCTCTTTAAATTAAAACATTAAAATGATAATTTAATCTTTTTATGCCAAAATAAAAAGTTATCTTTTGAATTTTTTTTTTTTGTTATTTTACTAAATCGCTTTTTTGATGTTCTTATTTAGAGATATAAAATACAAAAAAACTCTTATGACAAAATTTTTATTAAATTTAACGATTTTTATATATTTTATAGATAAGTTCAAATCAGAGAGAGGTCACGTATTCACTTTCAAACCACAAAAATTATCTATCTTTGCTTAAATTATAATGAGATAAAGTGTAATTATGCCAATAAAAATGCTGAATTGAATTGAATTGATTAACATGCATTTATTAGGGGGGTTTCCTTCTAATTACGACATAAACAGTCAAAATTGCAATGAATGTGCCTTCCCAAAAATGAAATTACAATATAAATAAATCACTTGTGATAAAATATAAAATTTAGAGGGTTACTCTCGGTTGCTTCATTGGTTAGGTTACTGTTTCCATTTTCTAAAATTATTTTCTTCGAGTCTGTGCTTGGTAAATTGATTTTGAAACTTATTTTTTTATAAATTTTGTGAAAAACACTCCAATTTTAATTTTAAGAACCAAAACAAAATTATTTTTTAAGTTTCTAAAACTATTTTCTTAAGAATATAGATACAATAGTATTTTCGATAGTCTTATTTTTTATTTTTGAAAACATGAAAATGAAATTATAACTGAATGGTGAATTCAGAAGTTGCATTTAAAATCCATTTTTTCTTTGTCACATAAGTAGTAGGCTAGTAGCCTACACCAATGATGAATGGTATAGCAAGTGCCCTTCTATCTTCGACCAAAATAAATGTGTTTTCAAATTTTAAGAACGTTTTCATATTAATATAAAAATAATAATGTTTTCAATTACCTCATTTTTATTCCGGATAACGTGAAAAATGAAAAGTTCTAAATTTTTTTGTTTTGTTTTCAAGAACACAAAAAATAAAATTAAAAATAAAATTGAAACCATAACTGAATAGTGTTATAAAACTAAAAGACTATAAAACAGATAAAAGAATTCCAGACAGAATATATATAGAGAATAATTTTTCAGAAATTGTCAAATATTTATCATATTAGTTCTTCGGAAACTATTAGGGCTAGATCTTCTGGATCACCCAATACTTTTATTGATTATATAGAACCAAAAAATACAACATGAGTTTTGAGAAATTACCAATACTGCCTCTTCCTTTCTATTTTCTCTCTCATTCTTCCTTTATATTTTTTCTTTACTCTTCCTTTCTATTTTCTCTCTACTCTTCCTTTTTTTTCTTTCTTTCCTGAACTCCTAAGCTCCTATATTTATAAAAGTTTGGCCATCTTCCGCGAGGCAATAGTCGCCCTCGTGATTGAGGCGGTGGCTGCTTTGAAAACTTTTGGCGACTAAGGAGGCCATGAGGTCATTCAATATGCCAGCATTAAATAAGACTCCCCCTTGGATGACTGCTTTTCGGGTATGTTAAAACTGCATCATAAAAACCTTGTTAAAAAAACCCAGTGGAAAAAAACTTTAGTGAAGGAAAAAGAGTACGGTGATCTTATGTAACATAATTGAGTATAGGTGCGTTAAAACTGTCTCATTAAAACCTTGCCAAGGAAAACCCTATGAGAAAAATCGTTGGCTAAGGAAAAAGAGTACAGTACACAACTCTCCCTTATTCAAACTTTTGGTATGAAGTTGATAGCTTCCATTATTTAGATAAAAGATCTTTGAGACGGCCCATACCAATGTCATGCACTAGTTTTTCAAATGTTACAGTTGGTAGTGCTTTAGTAAACAAGTTTGTCAAATTGTCACTTGAACGTATTTGCTAGACATTAATATTACTGATTTCTAGAGCTCATGTGTATGGAAGAATTTTGGAGAAATATGCTTCATTCTGTCACATTTGATATAGTCTCCCTTAATCTGTGCAATACAAGCTGCATTATTCTAGTATAATATTGTTGAAGTATCTTTGACTGTAAATAATTTGCAGTTTTCTCAAATATATTGAATCATGAATCTTAGCCAAATGCACTCTTGGCTTGGTTGCGACTCCTTTGAATAGAATAATCTCATATCAGTTGTCCCTCGTAGGAAACGCAGTATATATTCAATTCATTTCCAATGTCTTTGTATTGGTGCAGAACTATATCGTACCAATAAATTGACAAAGAACGTTATATCAAGTCTTGTACAATTTGCAACATATATAAGAGCACCGATTGCACTTAGATATAGTACTTCATGACCAAGAAGTTCTTCACCATCTTCTTAAAGATAGAAAAGATCTTTCTGTACATCTAGTGAATGGACAACTATTAGAGAACTTAATTGATGAACTTTGTCTATGTAAAATTACTTAAAAACATTTTCAGCATATGGCGGTTAAAGGACAAGAATTGCATTTAATAAGTGCTCAATACGTAATTCAAGACAATACTTGGTTCTCCTAAGATCTTGCATTTCAAACTCCTTTTTTTTTTTAAATAATTAACAGTTTTAATAATCTCTTCAAAAGTGCCAATTAGATTCAAATCGTCAACATAGACTGCAATGACAAAAAATTTGAATTTAAAAAATCTGAATTTCTTAATAAAAATGCATGGGCAAATGGTGTTGTTCACATATACTTATTTTAAGAGATATTCACTTAGACGATTATACCACATGCGACCGGATTACTTTAACCCATATAACGATCTTTGAAGCTTGATTGAACACAATTTTGTAGTTTTGAAATATTTGTTTTAGGCATCTTAAATCCTTTAGGGATTTAAATCCTTTAGGGATTCTCATATATAGATTATTATCTAATTTCCTATATAACTAGGCAGTCACTACATCCATTAGACGCATATTTAGTCAGTTTAAGACTACTAAACAAAGTAAAAATCTAAATGTAATTGAATCCATTACAGGAGAATAAGTCTCATCATAGTAAATATCAGGTCTCTACGAGAAACCTTATGCTATGAGTCAGGCTTTATATCGTACTATTTCATTTTTCTCATTTTGTTTTCGTATGGATACCTATTTATATCCAACTAGTTTCACATCTTCAGGTGTGTGGACTACAGATCCAAATAATTTATGTTGTGCTATGAGTTTAATTCCACCTCAATAGTTTCTTTCCATTTTGGCTAATCAATTCTACGTCGACATTCGTCAACTGTCTGTGATTCAGTCTCTTCATTACTTCTGGTAATATCAAGAGCTACTTTAAATAAAAATACGTTGTCAACAACCATCTTATTTTTATTCCAGCTTTCTCCTGTATTCATATAACTTATTGAGATCTCATTATTTTTAGCTACTATATCACTTACAGGAGATATCTCTTCAGGAGGTTTTCTTTTGTGAATTCTTCTTCAGGAAGTTTAAATATTGTGTTATCTTCAGGAGCACCAACTTGTTTATGCATTTTTTGTTGTGTCTTCCTTTTTCTAGGAACAGTGTTTTTTGCACCGACAGGCCTTGCACGCTTCAAGCGTGTTTTAGATTCATTTGCTGCCATACAAATAGATTGTCCTACAAGGATATCCATACGTGATGGTGTATTAACAGCTGGTATATGTGATTTTGTCACATTCATTGTGTCAGTGAACACATTAGGCAATTGATTTGCAATTGTTTATAAATGAATGAATTTGTAAATTTCGGATCCACATTGACTTGTTCGAGGATCAAGATGAGACATTGAAGACATCACATGTTAATGGTTCCAAATAACTAATAATAAATAGAGAATCAAAACTAATATAAATTCCAAGTTGACGTTGGAGACCCATTTTAGTACGTTGTGGGGGTGAAATTAGAACATATACAGCACAACCAAAAACTCGTAAGTGAAAAATAATTGATTGTTGATCAATGACAAGTTATAATGGTGACTATTGATTATAAGCAATTGGTCGGATTCTAACCAATGATAGATGCATACAATATGACATGTCCTCAAGCAAAAATAAGTAATTTTGTTTTCATAAGTAAAGGTCGAGCAATAAACTGAAGTTGTTTTATAAAAGTTTCGACAAAGTCATTTCGTGTATATATGTGAGCAATTGGGTGTTCAACATTAATTCCTATTAACATACAATAATCATCAAAGATTTGAGATGTAAATTCCCCAGCATTATCTAGTCATATAGACTTAATTAAGTAATTTGAAAATTGTGTCCGTAAGCAAATAATTTGAGTAAGAAGTCTAACAAAAGCAATATTACGAGTAGAAAGTAAACAAACATGTGACCATCGTATGGATGCATCTATTAAAATTATAAAATAATGAAATGGTCCACATAGAGGATGTATTAGCCCACAAATATCCCCTTGAATTCTTTGTAAGAATGATGGGGACTCAAAAACTACTTTTGAAGGAGATGGTTTGACAATTAATTTCTCATGGATGAAAAGTACATGTATAATCATTTGACACAAGAATCTTCGAGTTCTTTAGCGAATGTCCATGTGAATTTTCAATAATTCTACGCATCATTGTTGACCCTAGATTACCCAAACGGTTATGCGATAGTATAAAATTCTTTGAGTCAAAGCACTTTTGGTACATCACTACAGGTAATTCTTCTGCTTTTATAGAAGTATAATATTATCCATAAAATAATGCAGCAAATTTCTCTGATATATATTTCTTTCGTGAAATATAAGAAATAATGTAAAGTTGTTCTACATTATGTGCATTCGTCGTCTCAATATGATATCCATTACAACGTATATCTTTAAAACTGATCAAATTCCTTGTAAATTTAGTAAAATACAATGCATCATCAATGCATAACTTTGTTACTCTTAGCAATATTATATTGGTCCTTCCTGAGACTTCAATTAATTTTGTTGTGTTAGAGATTGTATTGACATTAACTTCAACTAATGTCAAGTGTGAGAAATAGTTTTTCTTTCGAAGAATTGTGTGCGTTGTTCCACTGTCAACCAGATATATGCTTTCATTATTTATTTAAAAAATACTCAATGCGTTGGTGCGATCCATGTATCTATATAACAAATTAAAATGGCATATTTAAAACATGATAATTTATTGAAAAGAAAAGTATATGAAGGAAAAATTACAAAAAATTATAAGAAACTAAATAGATTAGAACAACTAAACAAAAATATTAAGTAGTGTGAACATCCTTATCACCAATTAAATGGTTTATTCTTTCATGTCGCGCCCCGGTTTTTGGGTGTCCAAGGTCCTTTCGGCTTGGAGACCAAAAGCACGGAACTTTGTCACTAGAACTCATCCTCCTAGAAGGACAGGTGCGACTAGGTTTGAAAATTGGTTTGACTAAGGGCTTTACAAAAAATTGAAGGCGCCACCTAACTTGATTAAAATGAGTTAGGGCACCTAAAACTAAGTGTTAATCCAAAGATTAAACTTAGGGTTTTTGGAGCAGGTTTTGAAAACTCCCTTAAGAGAGGGTTTTTAAGAAAATAGGTTGTTTGGCAACCTTTGGAAAGATTTAAGCCCTTTTGAAAAATAACTCCATTTTGGTCATTTGAAAATAGAAATCTATAGTTTGGGGGTTGGTTACGTGTAAGGAAGATATCCTAAAATCATCACCCTACCCTGCCATTTCGGTACCTACATATTTAATCACCCTTTTGTTCACTCACTAGAATAACCGGTTACCATTGTCCACTTAATATCCACTTTAGAACTTTGAAAATGAGGTTTAATCATCACTTTTCGGATGAATGATGCATGATGCATGTTTTGGAAGAAATTTGAAACACAGAAGTCTTTGGAGGAGTTTGAAATGGAAACTTGGAGTTGATTGAAATTTTTGAAAAGGGGATTGGAGTTGAAATTAAAGTTATGACCGCACCATTTTAAGTTGCCTACGTATCTTATTTGGCGAGAATCAGGTCATTCGTAATTCGGACAAGAGCCCGATGGAAAATAGGCTCATTAAGACCTTCAGAAGGTTTGAAGACACTTTGGGATCTTTAAAAAATTTTAAGACACTTTGAGGTCTTTGGAACTTAAAAACACTTTGTGGTCTTGGAAGTTGGAGACTCTTTGTGGTCTTGGAAGTTTTGACTTGAAATTGGATGGTGGAGTGTTTTGAAAATGTTTTTGAATCAACTTAAGGGAGTTTTGGAAAAATGCTTTGGCATGACTCAAGAGAACTTGAAAGTGTTTTTGAAGTCTTGTTTTGAAAACCTTGGAGGCATAACTTTAGAATGTTTTGATGAATTAGTTTTTGAAAGTGGTTTTTTGGAAATAGCTAAGGGTTTGGAATCCTAATATGGACAACCTTAGAGATTGTTCTTGATATGTCACCTTCCTTTGGGGTCCCTAACCATAAGAGGGCTAGGGATGCCTTAGGTTTGTGATCTTTTGAAAATATTTTTGAAAACATCTTGGAGTTGGTTTTTGAAATCTCAAGAAGGTTGAAGGTTTTGGAAAAAGTGGGTAATGAGTATAGTTTAAAATTGGAGAATCATTCAAAAAGGGTTCATGAGTTAGAACCTTGAAGCATACTAACCTAGATTGAGTTAGCCTATGATTAGGGATGACCTAAAGTTAAGTTGGACTAGAGTTGACTAACTAGAGTAGGGCTAACCTAAGGTTAAAATGACTTAGGGTTAACTAACTAGGGTTAAGTTAACCTAAGGTGAATGAACTAAGGCCAAGTTAACATAGGGTTGGACAACTAGGGTCAAGTTAACCTAGGGTTAGACAACTAGGGTCAAGTTAACCTAGGGTTGGTCAACTAGGGTCAAGTTAACCTAGGGTTGGACAATTAGGGTCAAGTTAACCTAAGGTTGGACAACTAGGGTCAAGTTAACCTAAGGTTGAATTGAAAGATGATTGAAAGTTTGTTTGATGCACTTTTAGAAAGAGTTTTGAAAAACAAAACATGCTATGCAATGGACTTTGGTGGACAACCCTTTTGAAGATCATTTTTATGAAAATTTTGACTCTAGCCAAAAATATGGTTTATGTGGTTGGTGATTAGAGACCATTCTAAGGAAGGTTTCCTCATGACCATTATAACAATAATCTTGACAAGAGTGTAAGGGGTCCAAAAATCAACATGGTGATGACAACTTTTTAAGGCATTATTTTTAATATAAAGATGGAGAGAATGCATTTTTGAAAATCATCTTTTGAGAAGGATTTTGAAAACCGATTTTCAAGGGAAACTTTCCATCAAGAGAGGGTTCATATGGCCAAACAAAAAGGAGACCACTCAAGAGAGGGCTCCATGGGACCATTCCAACCACTACATTTAAAAGAATGAAAATCTTAAAAATTAGAGAATTAGAAAGTAACCCTTATGCAAATTAAAATGTCATGATGCCAAAATGAGA
This sequence comes from Euryodendron excelsum, assembly GCA_033060915.1. Lineage (NCBI taxonomy): Eukaryota > Viridiplantae > Streptophyta > Magnoliopsida > Ericales > Pentaphylacaceae > Euryodendron > Euryodendron excelsum. Next base: position 42,502,746 of record CM065379.1, read on the forward strand.
GTTAAGGGGTTAGAAGGGCATTTTTCAAGGCATGATTTCTAAGGTCTCATCCTACGCTTCAAGGAGCCAATTCTTGGAATAATTTTTGAAAGAAATATAGAGTTTAGGAATGACATGGAGTTTAAGAGTAATGTAAGCATTATAGAACATGACAATAAGCATAAAATGAAGCCAAGCATATAAGACATGATCAAAATAGTAACATGCAAGGGGTCATGATCACATACAAGGCTTTTAGGCTACACCACATAAACAAGAGGCTCCTAGGCCATACCATCTCAAAGTAGGCTAGTAAGAGGTCCCCCTACACAGTGGCTCTCACTTGCTTTCCTCTAGGCATGATCTAAGAGCCCTCCTGACTCAAGCATACAAGAATAGGGGGTTATAGATGGGGATTAAAATAGAAAATAGCCTAAGTAGGCTAGGAGGGAGAAGAGAAGAGTGGGGGAAGACACAAATGTAAAATGGATACCACCTTTTGCCTTTAACACACTTGTAGTCTTTAATGGACGTCTTGATTAGAGCTTGAATGACTTCAAGAAGGCTTGAGGAACTGGAATGGAGTGTGTAATGGTGTATAAGGCCTTATAGGTGAAGTGTATAGGCTTGAGAGAGGTAGAATCTAGTCTAAGTGTTGGAGGGGTGGAATATATGTAAGGATTCGAGATTCTGGAGCAGTTCCAACAGAGCTTCGCATCAATTTCGGAGATGGAATATGCAAAGGGGTGGTCTGGTATTTATAGGCAATCTGGAACAGGCCTGGCACATGTAGGACATGCGCATGTACTGTTCCATTGCCAAATTGACACGTGGCACCCTGTGTACCGGTTAAATCTCGACTATTGATCAAAAGTTGGTTGATCTGATCAAAATTTGAGCACATGTAGTATATGCTCCATCACCGAGAAGGTTCATCCAAACTTTGTCTCGATAATTGAGCCAATCGGGAAGGTTTTGAGAGAATCGGTTGCACCCACGGTGTTCTCTTGAGGTTTCTCGTGGACTTTCATGTTTTTAGAGAGTTTGAATTGTGTTTGGAAGCATAGAATATCATCTCGGGAAGCATGCATAAAAGGACATTTTTGGGGAGCGTCTGTGATACGCTCCGAGAGTGTTCCAAAGTGGCTGTTTCCGTGTTGTGTGTTCGAGGCCTTCGGGAAGCGACCTCTTTGATCGGACCGTACCGATGGAAAGTATTCTGGAAATACTTTTGGGAATTTCCAGATTTATGCATTTTCCAAGTCGTTTGACGGTGCGTTTTGATTAGGGAATTGGAGAAAAAGTTAGCCTTTGCAGAGCGTCTGCGAGACACTCCAGGGGTTGCTAAAAGTTGTAGTTTTCACACCATACGATGGAGGGCTTCAGGAAGCGATCTATCCGATCAAGCCGTATCGATGGAAAGATCTATGAACGAGCTTTCTAGAATTCCCTGATTTACGCATTTCTCAAGTCAGTTGACGGTACGTTATGACCAGGGAATCGGGAGAAAAGACAATTTAAGCGAAGCGTTTGCGAGACGCATCAGGGAACTTTTATCGAGTCGTGGGCGTTTACTATTGTAGGGTCCTGCTCGGGTTAAACAAGGGTTTATGGTGAAACCCTTCGCTCGAAATTCCAGGACCGGTGCTGTTTCAGGGCATGTTTGGATTGCTAGGGGCAAAATGGTCATTTTAGCCAAGATTGGCTGGAAATAGTTATAACTGGTTTGGTGTCTTGTGGTAAGCGTCTAAGGTTGTTTGGGGATGGTTTTGGGAGAGTCCTTCACCGTTCGGTGGGGTTTGTGCAGTGTCGGGATGTTCAAGGGCAAAATGGTCATTTTGACCGAAGTTAACCGGAACGGGACCAGAATGGGACCGAATGGCGTGTAAAATACGCCCAACTAATTAGTAATATTCTGGAAGGGTGGACTTATCATTTTGAGAAATTTTAAACTTTTTCAAAACGTGCCTGGAGACCCAAGGGGTAGGTTTGGTTATTAGGCTTCCATTAGGCCTAGCGGGCCCGAGAAGCGGTTGACTGATTGGATAGGGGTTTGAAAGTTGATTTAGGCTTGAATGTGCTTACGGAGTTTTGAAAATGAGTTCGGTCAGACCGAAGATTACCGAGCGGGCAAAAATGGGGTGCTTACATTCTACTTGTATCTTCAAAGAAATTTGAAACATCTAGATGAAGAATATCGACCTGGCCATCAAAATTCGTAAAATGTATTTATGTATTTTTTTCTTTATCTTTAATTGAGGCTTGGTGAAGCTCTATCAAATGTTTGGGCGTACAACATGTACATGACCAATGGCCTTTCATCCCACACATATAACAAATATCTTCAGATTTCTTGGGAGGTTTATTCTATAATCCTTTCTCTTTTCAGAGTTATTTTATTGCTGGTGGTATAGTGTGGTATTCTTAAACCTCATATAATAACCTCTACGATAATTCCCACAAGTTCGAATATTATTTCTACCACAACCATGGCCATGTCCACGACCATGTTCACTAAATGATATTGTATTTACTTCAAGGAATAGAGCAAAACTAGTAGGTCGAGATTGATGATTTTTCAGTAATAACTCATTATTTTGCTCAGCCACAAGAAGACATGATATCAATTTAGAATTTTTTTAAATCTACACTCTTGATATTACTACTGCAGGAGTACATTCGAGGCACGAAAGGTAGCAAATGTTTTTTCTAACAAGTTTTCATCAATAATAATTTATCCACATAACTTTAATCGTGAGCTAATTTTAAACAATGCAGAGTTGTATTCACTAACCATTTTAAAATCTTGCAACATCAGGTACATCCAATCAAATCAAGTCCTTGGGAGGATTACGATCTTTTGGTACTCGTATCTATCCTTTAAATTTTTTTATAATATCAATGGACCTTTTAACGTGAGATATTCATATTTCAATTCGTCATAAAGATGATGACGAAGAAAAATCGTTACTTTCGCGCGATTATGCGGGGATGTGTCATTTTCCTTAGTTATTGTGTGTTCAAGTGCTTTTCGCACCCAGATGAATCTCAGCATCAAGGATCTATAATAAATAATTATCCCCAAAAATGTCAAGGACGGCGAATTTGAATTTTGTAATATTCGACATTTTCATAATGTTATAGTAACAAAATAATAAGAGTAAATCAAGATAAGATTATTAAAACTACACATATATTCAGGTCACATAAAATAATAAAAAGAACACTAATGAAATAAATGACGTACATGCCTTAATAAGCATTCTACAAGAATGCTTGATTGCATTGTTAAAATAATACACTTAATAAATTGTCATTGCAATAATATACCAAATATATTATTATTAGGCGTGTATTATGAAAAACAACAACCGACAGAACGCAACGTACTTTATAGTAAATAATTACTATGCAATTAAGAGTGCAATTCATCAGATCGATATATATATATATATACAATCACTATTTTTATACTCATTATAACTTTCAATCTAGACATCAAAATATAGTCAAGTCACATGTCTATAAAAAGCTATTGAAATATAGATTCTAGATCTATAAATATCATAGGCAAAAAATTACAAAATCTGGGAGAAATAAAGCAACAAAGTTTTGAAATAAACACTATTTATCTCAATAGTTTAACTATTGTTTATACTATTCATGCACATTGAGTGAACAGTAAAGAATAAAAAATAAAGATATATTACACATAAAATGCAGTACCTTTCTGGTGTAAGAAAGAACATAGAGCACTTAGAGTATCGTGCTGATAACGTGTTATAAAACTAAAATATTATAAAGTAGATAAAAGAACTCAAGACAAAGTATATATAGAGAATAATTCTTCAGGAACTGTCAAATATTTATTATATTAATTATTCTGGAACTATTAGGGCTAGATTTTCTGAATCACCCAATACTTTTATTAATAATATAGAACCAAAGAATACAATATGTGTTTTGAGAAATTACCTACATTGTTTCTTCCTTTCTATTTTCTCTCTCCTTCTTCCCTTATATTTTCTCTCTACTCTTCCTTCTTTCTTTGCTGAGCTCCTAAGCTCCTATATTTATAGGAGTTTGTCCATTTTCCGCGAGGCAGTAGCTGCCCTTATGATTGAGGCGGTAACTGCTTTAGAAACTTTTGGCGACTAAGGAAGCCATGAGGTCATCCAATATGCCAGCATTACATAAGAAATACTAACTATTTTGAATTTTTGGTGAATTCAAAACTTGGTGAGATTGAATTATTCACAAACATGTAGAGTGCCAATGACTAGACGATAAGACTCATGCACCTTGATTATAGCTTCTCAGTGATAACCTTGATTTAATGTATAGGATGGGTGGGAGATGGTGACACACAAAGAGGACCGCCCTAACATCTGAGTTGCTCTAACTCGACATCGAACATGATTGTCCTATTATTATTAATTTGTTACAAAAAAAAGTTTATACAAGTTTAAAAAAAAATCAACATTAAGATTAAATTGTGCATTTAGTTTGAATTACATTAAAAAAATCAAAATCAGAATCAAAATGTAACCCCTGGTTAATCGGTTATGGTGCTTTATAATTAGCATGATCCGATTAAAAAAATAAAAATTTCTTCTTGCATTTTTTGAAGCAAATTCTTTAATTAAGTTATCGTACTTTAACTTATCCAAGATCTCATTTTTAATTGAGATTATAACCAATTCACTTAATCTCTCTTGTGACATGGTAGTCCAAAAGTAAGTTTTTATCAACTTTAACTTAGAAAAACTCCTCTCTGCTGAAGCAACTGTAATCAGTATAGTCAATAAAATTCAATAAGTAACCCATACCATTTGAAAACCACCGTTTGTCCAATAAGACCTTATAAACTCGAGGATGTCAATTGCTTTTGTCACTTCCCTACGCAATATTTTTTTCAAATGTCTAAGTTCTTAGAATAACTCATCTTCATAAATATTTCCATGTTCTTTGTGTTCCAAGAAACTTTCTAATTTAGTGCAATGCTTCATCAATTGCTCTTTATTAACACTTTTAAATTTTACGTTAAACAAAAGTCCAAAGGTTGCGTCATAAAGTTCATATTGTTCAAAACAATCCTTAATTGATATAAGAGCTTGATCAATAATGTGGAGGAAATATGTAACTCTAAAATTACCTTCCGGTGATTGACTTCTATCAGCATCATTTCCCACATCCTCATCAAATTGCTTCTTTCTACGAGCAACTCTTTTTATTTCGAATATTGGATCAATACCAACTTCATTTGCAAATTCTTTGACTTCATTCATTAAGTCTTCAAAATCATCTTCTCTAAGATTTTCAAAGAATAAAATCAACTCATTTATTCTTATAATTACATCTTCAATATCCGTTTCTTCTCATTAAAGAATTTTGCTAACTTGATTAACTGTCTAAGATTTTGAACCAAACATATAACTTAGTCGAGAACTCAAAAGTCTCTATAGCAAGCCTGCACAAGCCTTTAGCTTCCGCCATCACAACATCCTCTTTAGAAATATTTACAATTTCAATCAACGTGCCTGTTAATTCTGGTGCTTGGTATCTTATTACTCTAACACTCTCAACATGATTTTCCCAACGAGTTACCGACAATGCCTTTGATGTCGAACCCTTCACATATGTTCTAAGAACATCTCACCGATGAGTTGAAAGATCACAAACATAGAATTTGAAAGAAAAGTAGAGCTTTTGTTTTTGTTTGTTTGTTTGTTTGTTTTTTTTTTTTTGCATTAAATAGGCTAGAGATCGAACCCACTAGTGATTTTTCTATTGCATCTTTTCATTACTTGAATTTTCTATTAAAATATGAGGACTTTTGTTTTCGAAACCTCTCTCTATTCTTGTTATTCTCATTTTTCGTCACAGTACCTATAGGCTATAATACAAAAGATAATTTATTCTATGATCAAATTGTAAAAAATAAAACAAATTTCGCATATTCAAATGTATCATAAATGTGTAAAACAAAACTTGTAATTACCCATATTTAAATGTATCAACAGTCTAACAAATTTCACACATTCAAATGTATCACAAATATGCGCTTGTGCAAATGTATCAATAATCTAACAAATTCCACACCTTTAAATGTATTATGAATGTGCACCTGCACAAATGGATTACTAAATCTACAAATTCTACACATTAAAATGTATCACAAATGTATGTCTGTGTAAATAGATCACTAATATATAGAAATTCTACACATTCAAGAATACTAAATCCTTATCAATAAGAAGCACGACCAAAAGAGATTTACTTCAAAATAGCTTATTTAGTCTTTTGTGATTAGCCCCTCAATACTTTTCTATAAAAAAGAATAGTGCTCAATTTAATTATCATGCTCTAATTTGATTAGACTGCCACGTGCAGAACCATAAGAAGAACAAGAAAAAGAACCCCCAAAATTTCATATCCATTCAAGTGGCAACAAAAAATATTGATAACACATGATAAATCATTGATTACAAAAAGACAACTAAACAACATATTCCGTGATATATTATATATACGCCCAAATGACATCTATTATGAATCATTGATTACAAAAATATTCCATGCTTTCAAATTGTATTGCTCTGCCTTTATCTCCTTCATTTATTTTTAAATTATATATAGTGTGCTATATATGTCCAAATTCATAAACTAATAAACTTATGTATATATGGGTATATATGTTATATATATGTATAATACACTCAATATACATTTTGTGTATATACATACATATGAAATGGATTGAGGGAAAATTGACATTCCGATGACCTTGGCCAAGGTTTGGCGGTAGGTCTGGATTATTTCTTCACGACTTTCAAAGAGTTTGGGAAAATTGACCAATTGATTAGGATTTGGGAATTTGCAATGCTGCAACACACGAGGACTTACACGAATTAAATTTTTTGTTTTCGGAAATCTGATGAATGCTCTTGCCTAAGGCTTGTTGGGCTTACCCAGGGCAGCCCAGCATACACAACTATCAATCTTAATTTCTTTTATTAGCTTTTACGTGAAAATTCCAAGCTCTTTAACCAAATTTTCTCATATTTCCACCAAATTTTACAAAAAAACTTTTCCAAATTTTCAGTTGAAGTATGAAGTTTTGTTCATGAAGTCAAACCCATGTTTTTCTTGAACTTTTTGAGTAAGTGTTGACTAATTTGGTTTCGTTTTTCTTGTATGAGTTCAAATATTGATGAATTTTCCTAAAGATTCCCAAGTTTTAAACCCATCATCTAGTATTTAGGAGCCCCTTTTCTTCAATTAATACACGTCTCTAGAAGACTAGAACCACGTTCTTTTCAAGCTTTCGTTATTAACTCTTCTTTATTGAAATTAATGAATGTTTATTATTGGATGGAATTTCCTCAACTAGTATACTCATACATGGTTTCTTTTCGAATCTACCAAATCGATATAGACTTGAGCTGAAAGTGTCTGTTTAGTGTTTAGCTATTAGATATCTCTAAGGCTGTGTTTGAAATTGAGATTTGGTGATAGAAAAAAAATAAAAAGAAAAATTAAAAAAAAAAGAGAATAAAAATACTTTTTCACTTTGTTCTTTTTTTTTTCTCACGTTTTTTTTTTCTTTGTTTTTTTCTTAATAAATCTGAATTTCAAACGAAGCCTAACAAAATCAGTAGTGGGCCTTTTAACCTTTGAAAAATTTAGACAAAAAATTGAAGGTAAAAATTATATGATATTTGAACTATTCTAATCAATTATATATCTAAGACATTTTTAAAAATTCATTTTTGATCGACTAGTCTCTTGAGCTCGTGTATGGTCTATGTTCATACGAATTAAATAAATTTCATACAACGTACTGTATCAAATTTGAGATCTCAAGTTTTGCACAAGATTAATCCATCAATGGGTCATCTCTTCTCGTTTTTATAAATTGTTATGTATAATAGAATCATAATATGTCTAATTTGCCAGACTTATCCTAAAGGGTTGAAGTATACCATACTCATACGCCATTTGTGACCTTCAAAGCATATACCTTTCTAGTGGATGTTGAAATTTGCCATTGGCACTATACATCAAGACAAATTATTCCAAGTAATATATATGCTCTACAACAGTTACAGAAAATCCTTGCATTATGAACACTGTAATTTGCACCGCACATAAAGTGGTAACTATACGATGTCGTGGCGAATATATCTATTTACTATTATAAAAGTCGCACTTCAAGTGTTTTTTTTTCGGGTACATTTTTAATACCGAAACTGCCCATCAGTAATCTTTTGTAACCTCAACTCTCGCCGAATTATATCCCACTTTTATATTTTGAAGGAGAAAATAATGTAATGGTAAATTATATAATACCTATTTTTTTTTCCAAATAATGGGAAAAAACTAAAAATCTTAACTTACTTAGAGTTACGACGAGAGATTTTTTACCAACTATAATTTGATTTATTATTATTATTTTTTAGCTTTTTTTAATCACAATTTAATTTTTTATGGGCTTTTACCAGTAAAAAAATAAATTTTGATTAAATAATGCCACCAATTTTTTTTAAAACTAATTAAACAAATTATCTTATAAGAACCTGCCGACAGTACGTGAAGGAAGGGGGGAAAGAATCACTGGGTTTTTAAAAACAAAAGTTGGAGTGATCGAAATGAACAAAATCCTTTCCTTTTCATTTTGTGCATGGCTCCATCTTTTGAGCTGTATTCCTTTTATTGATAGTGAGAACCCAAGCCCCCAAGTCAACAAACATACTGATTGATGATCATGGGTTTACTACTACTGCCTTGTTTTGCCAATTAAGTCCACAATCCATTCTTCACTCTTCGATACTAAACAGTTTGTTTTTTTTTTCAGTCCACAACCCATTCTTCATTATGTGATTCTTCAAAGTAAGTTTTACCTTCTTTTTTTTTCCCCTCTCCGAAAGCAGTAAAATTGTTCCATTGCGCTATGAGCTTCAAGTATTCAAAACTTAAAAATAACATACGGTAGATAAAACCATATACATATAACCTTCCTCAGAACCAAAACTCCAAGAAAGCAAAAGGTGTGGAGAGCCGTGACTCCCACTAGAAGACAACAAAAGGTGCTACCTTCCCACTTATTTTTTTTCCCTTCCATGTGATTAATGGCCCAAAGTTGCCAATAGGACCAAGGCAATGGTTGAGGAGGGACAGAATGCTAGGTCCATGGCCTAATATTTCTCTTTCAAAGTTTCATCTCTCTCTCTCTCTCTCTCTCTCTCTCTCTCTGGGATATGTGATGAGGTATGGACCCTAGCATCTGTTCCATAATACTCACCACCCAAGGGACATAAAGACAACAGTTGATGGAAATTCTCTTTGAATAGTTTGGAAGCCACCAAAGAACAGAATTTTGCCATCATAATCCTATTGCTCATGGCAATTGATGTTGAGGTTTTTGCTGTTGCAAGGCCTGTTACCGAAACAATAGAAACCTCATTCAATTTGGGCCATTCCAAAGGGAAGCCCAATTGCCCAATTCCAACTAGAATTTTGCCATCACAATCCTGTTTCTCATGGCAAATGATGGTGGTGTTTTGTTGTTGCCAGGCCTGTTACCGAAACAATAGAAAGCCCATTTAATTTGGGCCATTCCAAAGTTAAGCCCAATTCTAAGTAGCTGACCTCAAACTATCAAAGTAGGGTTGGCCATAGGCCCAACAGCCTACTAGACCCCCAAGCCCACCCATCATTTATAGGATTTAAAATTTTTTATGTTCGATTATATTAAAGTGCAGTCTTGAAAATTTTATTAAAAATCCTGTCGGGCCCTAAAGATATTTAAAATAATATATTTGCATATTTTAACACATACATATATATATGTATTTAGACTTTATGTTATTTGATATTATTTTTGGAGAAAAAATAACTTATTAAAAAATAAGTTACATGGGCAAGTTTGAGCATGTAAATTTTATTTTAACTAGCTTGAAATTTCAATTTAAACCGAATGAGGATTATTTACAGTGTAGTCTTGGCCTAAACTTTATCCGGCCCCACAAATGTTCACTTCTACCTCAAGGTGAAAAGGGTCTGGTTGGAAATAAACCTAAACGCATCTTTATAATTTTGGATATAGGTTGGGCTTTGGAAAGTGGAGACCAAGGGCAGCTATCCATTTTAAGTCCTTACCATTGGGGAGGTTTTTTTTTACCAAAGTAACTTAGGGCCCATTTGTTAATGTTATTGGTTTTCGTTTTTTGTTGTGTATTTTTATTGTGTATTTTTTGTCGTCTGTATTTATAAATTATCGTTATGACAATAGTATTATACCAATATTTTGGTGAGAGAGAACACATCTATTTTAGTATTTTTAGTTTTTTTTTTAAATTTTGTAAAAAACTAAAAAAAATTTAAACAAATGCTATATTTTTATTTTTTTTGAAAAAAACAAAAATAACCAACATTACGAAGCGAGGCCTTAAATTTGAAATTTATTCCCCATATATAAATTTTTCAAAATTTATTTCCAAACTAAAGTATACTTGTGCTTATTTGCATTTCACCTTTTCAGCAATTACACCAAAAAAACGATGCCTGAGGAAGCGCAATCTTAGACTGCTTTTTTCAGGGTGCAACTTGAATTTGCAGCCTTTTTACAGTATTAGAGTAAAGCTCATTTCACAATCGTTTTTCTATAAAAAAGATAGATTATTAACTGTGTTTTACCTTAGTTTGGAAATAAGTTCTCAAAATAATTATTTGGAGAATAAATTTAGAATTTTAAGTTATTTTGGTGAAAAAACCTTGAGGATCGATCCTTTCTTTTTCATACGAGAGAGAGAGAGAGAGAGAGAGAGAGAGATCATAGATGTAAAGAGGCGGGAAAGGACTGGAAGTTGGAACCCTGTAAGTGAAATCATCTTGATTTCACTGATTATTTCGTATCTCTCTCTCTATGGGTATAAGGGTAGCTCCATCAAACATTCTTGTTGTTTCTGATTTTCACTATTTTGTGTATGTATGTAATGTATTTTTTACATCCTCTGTACCTCTCTCTTCATGTAGGGTTTAACGAAGCTTCTTGCGGACAATGCTCCAAAGGCCATGAAAGAGCAGAAATTCGAGAGCTATTTCGGCCGCAAAGTCGCCATTGATGCCAGCATGAGCATCTACCAGTTCCTGGTCTGTACTCTCGCTTTTCTCTTGCAATATATTTTCATTTTCATATACAATAATATGCATATATAGGTGTGTTTAGTTCAATTGGTGTCTGTCTATGATGTAGATTGTTGTGGGTCGAAGTGGGACTGAAATGCTTACCAATGAGGCCGGTGAAGTAACTAGGTACTGACTTTAGCAAAAATTTTAAACAAATCAATTTTGGAAACCAGTAGACTGAACACCGGTATGTGTTGTTCGTGAGACTTTTTGAATGAGTGTAATTCCTCTAAATAGATAAAAAAAAAAAAAAAGTTCAATTGCTTCACATTTCTAAGGTTTTTTTTTTTTTAATCTACGATATACCCTATGATTATTGTTTTACAATATGTTGAGTAAGTGATGTTGGCGCATTGTAGTCATTTGCAAGGAATGTTCACTCGGACAATAAGGCTTCTTGAAGCTGGATTGAAGCCAGTGTAACTTCTTTCATTACCTCTTTCACTTTACTTTACTGCGCGCACAAACGCGCACATAGAGTATACTCATTTTCTTTGGTAAAATTTCTCATTTAATAAATTACCTTATCCTTGTGCCAGATATGTTTTCGATGGAAAGCCTCCAGATTTGAAAAAGCAAGAGCTTGCAAAACGGTACTTTTTTTCCCCCCCTACCTCATAGTTTTTGTTTATTAATTCTTTCAGACATGGAGTAGAAGGCCACAAATGTCTGATTACTATTACTTTTCATATGGAATTCTTTCATGCAGTTACTCAAAACGAGCAGATGCTACTGAGGACTTGAACGAGGCCATAAAGGTAAACTGGATATTCCATGTAAAATGCCATTCTAGTATTAACTTCCTTTTTTATACTCTCCCATTTTCTGTTTCTCTTATCATTTTGCTTTTACTTGTTTCTCCTTCTAGTTTTACCATGGCATCTCTCTTACCAAGATGCTTTTATTGTCATTGTAGACTGGCAATAAGGAAGAGATTGAGAAATTCAGTAAACGGACAGTGAAGGTGTGTTGTGGTTCATTCATATGTTCGCCCATTTGTAAATTATTTGGTTCAGTGTTTATTCTGTAGTTATAACTGTGTTCTGGAGGTGACGTTGGCTTTTTATGTGTTAGTAATGAACAATGCCATCACCTTTTCTATTTCAATGTGGAAGTTGCTCCTCTCTATTTTTTCCTTTCTTTTTTGTTGTGTTTTTTTTTTTTTTGGGGGGGGGGGGGGGGGGTGTTAGGGGTGGAGGGTGGTTAATTTCAGTGGTTGCTATCTTAATTTCCATCACTTTAGGGGTTGATTTTGATCAAATCAACTTTTGTCCTAGTGATTGTTAGGGAAGTTAACATCATTTTCCTTGTAAAATTATTTATCCTTTTACTGTTCAGCATTAAATAGTATTGATAGTGTTAGAAAATATGTTAATATGCGCATGCTGTTGAGGCCGTGTGCTCCCTGGTTTTGCAGGTGACAAAGCAACACAACGAAGGCTGTAAAAAACTTCTAAGACTCATGGGAGTGCCTGTAATTGAGGTGATAGTGCGAAAAAATTTATTGTTGGTTCAAGTGTTTGCTGGAAACTACTTGAACTAGTTTGCTTGTTTTACTGCGCTGGTGTTTCTATTTGAGCCGTATTAAATAGGTACTTATTCTTCTCTATACAAACACTCCTTACATTTTTGGGTTTTGTGGGTTTTTTTAGGCTCCTTCAGAAGCAGAGGCACAGTGTGCTGCACTTTGCAAATCTGGAAAGGCAAGAATCTTAGTTTTCATGATAATATGTTATTTAGGGTGTATTAATGTCCTATAAAAGTTAAATCATTTACAGTTATATTATTATTACTATTGTTATCATAATCGTGAGATGGATTTGTGATTTCAAATTTTACTGAAAATGGACTGAAGCATTTCTTTACCACAAGATGTTCTTAGTCTGCCCTTGATAAATAAAAT